>OY282603.1:5926423-6526423 GCA_958298965.1 Chrysolina haemoptera | reverse complement strand
TATTACAGTTCTACAAACATAGCTGATCTGTGAAATTCTCATTTATTGCGCGATAGTAGTATTTTTAGCAGGGCCGGGTCACAAAGGGGGGCAAAAGGTGGCACTCGAAAAACTCGCGGGACCCCCCTGAGACCCGGCCCTGCTAAAAATTCCTTCCACCTCGATTTTAGCTATCTAAGGACCAAAATTAAACTAATGAACTAAAAAGTGAGAATATAGGAGACCGGCTAATTTTGACTTGAGACATTTTCGGGAGGAAATTTTTCAAAACTTTTCTTCCAGCCCCGGACCCAACCAAATTTCCTTTCCCTTTGTCAGATGATAACTGATCACTTTTTGAACAACATATTTCAACGCAAGGAGAATAGAAGACGGCTAAAATTTATCAAAATATTTCCCTTGTTTCTCGGCTGGGCCCTACCACCGACCTATAATAAAACTGGATGAGCACTCTCATTTAAGAAAATTGCGCCAACTAGTATATGACATTTTGGAGCACCACACATGCGCATTGATGATAGGTCAAACAGAGGAGTCTCCTGAAGGTTACGTTAAGGTTCAATTTTAATCTGGATGAAAATTAATAATTATAATAAATTTTTAGATAATTTGAAAAAATAAATTAAAACGAGGACTCGCAAATTACACTCCTTATGAATTAGTTATTTTGAGATTTTGATGCATTTCATAGGAATTCTGAACTAAACAAAATATTCCAAATAGAATTTGCTGGCGATGCCAGACGAATCCAGAAATGGAATACAGAGATATCATTAATGGTCAGCTCCAAATCAAAACTAATTCGCGTATCTCATAAGTTTATCTCAAAAATCGAATAAACCGTCTTAGACTTCAACTTCGCAATTTTCACAAATATGACTTGCCAAAAATTTTATAAACACCAAATAAACACAAACAAGGAAACAAATAGAACACACTACGACACTGATAACAATGGCGTCCTGACGGAATGACATTGACACTTTGGAGCAATGCACATGCGCACTTTCAATTTGGGAGGGTTCAATTCGGCGCAATATTTTCATAGAACGAAATGGGCACTGCTCATCAAGTTTTGTTACAGTTCTGTGGGCCCTACTCAAAATCAAAAATATTTTGGATTTGGTATCTTCGAGGTAAGTACTTCCATTCCTGAGCTCGGCGCATTTTTTCACTGGCGGCTCCCTAACCAAGAGGGCAAGCGCCCATAAAAAGAGTAAGAAACAGACTTTATAATGGAAATGCCCTCGATATTTTTCACTTATAATCTCCCTAGTGCTTGAATTATTTCCAGCAATTAATTCAAGCACGCGGGGGATTCGGTAAGAAAATTTCACACCAAAATATATTAAATTAATGGTTAATTCAACTGACTTGTAGATTATTCTGAGAGAAAACAAGTTGTAACATCAGTGGGCCATGAATGGTTTTTGTTGATATAATGACAGTTACGCGTTGGTGTTAGTGGCGGTGTTTGTATGTGAGAAAGGAAAATTCATTTTGCGACATTTTCAACCTAAAATTACATTGCACATCACGCAGAACTAAAATAGTTTTGAATGGTCCATGCGGATTGTCTATTGGGAAGTGATGTGGAAAGGAATTCTTGCAAATTTCAGCCGAGTATTCACGAAAAGATAAGTTGAATAAAATTGTTTCAAATATTAAGTTCATCAAGTCAAGCATAGGTAGATTTGATTGATATACATTTTTTACCGATGGACCTATTCATCGTTGAAATGCAAGTTCTCAAAATATTTTCAGACACATTCGAAATATTTAGTGAATATATAATTATGAAAAATAACATTTCATTTGTACATAAAAGCAAAATGTTAACTATCACATGTCAAATATTTGACAGAAAAATTTCCACTTATTAATTTCGCCCAGGGTACCCAGGAGGATAAAAATTTCCGGAAATTTTTTGGGTTGCCATGGCAACTAAATAAAAACCAATTTTTTGATTGGCTGAAAAAATTAGGTGTGAAATTTTCAATTAAATTATACGGTGCGGTGGTCACGTGTTTTTCACCATTTAAACAGATTTTTCCAATTTTAATCACGCGTACTTTATCTGGCTTTTAAGATGCAGGAGGGAAGTTTTTCTTAATCACTTCATTCGGATCACATTTTTTTTTCTAATTGTACGGGTTTTTGTACTCATTTTCTAGAAAGAAGAGGTAGGGGTGTGTGACTTTTAATAATGAAATTATGCGCTGGTTCCAGTTTTTCACTATTTCAACGGATTTTTCCGAATTATTTTTCGCGAAGGTGGGGAGTAGGGGGCTAGTGCCATGTTATTTACTTTCTTGTTTTTTGAAGACGGTGGCAGCGAAGTATAATTTTGTCATACTACATTAATCGATGTTTTTTACTATATTCACGGATTTTCCGATTTTATTTCCGGGAGTTCTCCCAATTTCTTTCGAAAAAGAGGGTGTTCAGACCAACATTTTTATTACCGTGAATTTCAATTTCCGATACTATCGGAATATTTTTCGAATTTCCACGCTTTCTCCATCTAGCCTTCGGGGGACAGGGGAGTAACTTTTTTTCAATTATTGATTGTATTGTCAACAGTTCCTAATACGTGTGCATATTTGAAACTTAATCAGATGCCATCTTGCATAATGGATTGCAAGTTTTGAACTGGAAAAACAGACAGAAGGACAGAAAGACAGAACGGTATACCAGTAAGATAAAAAAGCTTGTAAGTAATGAAAATGGAAAGCGATGAAGATTTAATGGAAAAAATCATGGATAGTGCGAATATGAGTTTTTCTTGGCACAGCGTAAAGAGAATGGTATTCGTACCTTTCTAGAGTATTATTAGGAAATTTTGAAGGAAAATTTGAGAAAATCCCTTCCAGTGGACCAGTTATTTAAAATTTCAGTCACCGTTAATAATAATAATATCGATTCTAAATTCATGTCGTATTTGAAAGAGAAATGTGAATTACTTGCCCAATTTGACACTTTTAGAAAAAATACTGTATGTAGATCATGAGTTCAGTGACTTTTTACTCAATGAATTGGTGCACTCCTCCTATGACGTCGTGCCTCAATATTTCCGGAAAAAATAACGCTTCAATCATTCAATACATAAATACCCTATATTCTTACAATTTTTGGCAGTTTTCTCTCCTGAATTATAATTAGAAAGTCACAAGGCTGACGGTCATTTTCAATGCTTTCTGAATGTTTCCAATATCCTCGCGAGTTCATGAAATATTAACGAGAATCCTTATGCCTTCCTAACCTTCCAAACCCTTGGGTTTACACTTCAGTGAAATTCGAATCAAGCTTCATAAATTATGTAAGTTGTGAAAGTGGTTTCTGTGTAGACACATCCTGACATCACCCCTAGAGACATGGCTTAAAGATCGTCTGTGTGGACCATTAAATTACGCACATTTCGCGACAAACACAGAGTGCCCCACAAACATTTACACATGGGTAATTTCAGTTGTTTGAAAACATAGCAAGATAAAATAAACACAATTTGTTGCGTGAGATAAATCAAAACGAGGGAAATGCACAATGCACGGAACAAAATATGCACAGACAGACAGGCGTCACTGAAGGCCCTCATGAATCCGAAAGTGACATCAGGACTGGTATGGGAATGCCGAGAAGAACCACAGAAATTATAATATATATACTTACTCTAGAATGCCAATCCCCTCTTCGTGGGACACTGAAAAGTGTTGTAAAATTCCAAATGTTTTCATGAATGCGCATGCCCATAACCAGCCTCCTAGCTCTGCAGCGTTGACAAATTTCAGAAAATTTTATCTTTGTAGTCGAGATTCTGCCGAAAATAATCTAACGTTACTGTGAAGCCTACCCAAATTCCCGTTGAATTGTTGGGATCGTGCAACAGTGTTAACAGTTTTCAATTGCCGCAGAGGAAGGCAGGTAGTTTGCCAGAGCCGGTTTGGGTTAGTTTGGTGGTTTAGGCGATTTGTGTTCATTGTGAAATTAACCATTAACGTTATTGTGTTTATTTAGATGTGCTTTTCTTATTACTGTTGTTTACTTCAATTATTCATCGGTAGTGTGTATTTGGTTTTCAGGTTTTTCTGTGGTGAAATTTTAATTTTGACAATGTTGACGTGCTTGGTTCTATGGTGTGGAAATAAAGGAAAAAGGAAATATTACTGGAATCCATTATTTTTAGTAAGTACCTACTTGAATATGAATTGCTGATGGCAATTCTAATGAATAACATAAATAGAGCAGAAATAACTCCCATCTTTGATAAAACTGAGAATATTAATCCTTTCTTTACGTTTGGCTTATATAAATCATTTTAAGCTTGACGAGAGCAAGGCATGACATTTGGTTGAGAGCATTGGGAAGAGATCCTACCGTGGAGCATCTGACTGAAAAAAATGTCATTTGCAACAAACATTTTTCTTCAAACGATGTATATATGAAGGGTAGTCAAATGTTATTGAAATGAAATGCAGTTCCAAGTCTTTTTTCACGAAAAAATTATAAGCTCCCACCCAAGAAACAACTGAGGAATTTTCAAATCTTTAAAATCTGTTCAATTCATTCCATGATGTAAGTTTTATAAAGGATTTCATTTTTTAAGGAATTCTTTGAGAAGAACTCAGTGTTCTCACAGAACACAACAAATTAGCTTGGATGTGGGTTCCAGCTCACTGTGGAATCGAGGGCAATGAAAAAACTGATGAGCTAGCTAGAGTGGGCTCATCGACTCCACACATTGGCCCAGAACCAGCACTCGGGATCAACAAATCCGACATTCGAGGATGCATTCGGGACTGGCTCAAGCGAAAACAAAAGAAGAGGTGGAATAAAGCCCTTCTCATGCACCACGGGAAAACATTCATTAAAGGACTGTCAAAGCACAAAACTGAAGAACTACGCAAGTTGAGCAGTAATCAAGTTAGAACAATAACAGGCCTTCTCACTGGTCACAGCCCAATGAGAAAACACCGGCACAAAATGGTGCTGTACAACGGAGAACTTTCCTGCAGACAATGTGGTAACGGGACATAAACAGCCAGACATGTACTGTTAGAATGCGAGGCATTAGACCGCAAGAGACGGGCAAAATTCGGGAAATCTAGAGTAACTCCCGAAAAACACAGCAGTCAACCGGTGAAGAACCTGTATAGACTGGTACAGGGGCAGTGTTGCCAGACGAAATTTTTAAAAATCTTCAGACAAATCGACTAAAAATCCCTAAAATTCCTCAAAATCGAATACGGTGATGTGCGCATGCGTCGAAAATAAAGACAGCTGAATTTACACTATGCGCATGCGCGAAAACCAAGGTTACGAAAAGTTCCATGCAAAATTTAAATATTTTTCTGGCTCTATACATTTCTCTTTTCAAACTACGAAGTAATATATGAACAAAATAACTTTTATAATTTCTTCCTCATGGATATCAGGTACATAAGTATAACAAACGTTTGGAAACAAATAAACATAAACAATTGAAAGTGAATCAATCCGACAAAATAATGAAACCTGATAGATAGCCAAATTTTTACTATACGCATGCGCAAAAACCAAGGTTACGGCATATTCACTGCAAAATTTCAATATTTTCCTGGTTTCAACTGCGAAGTAATACATAAAACATTGAATTTATTATTTATTTTCGTCACTATAACGTTGAATAATAAATAAACTGAAAGTACTTTAGTACATTTTCCAAATTAAAGCAAATCAATCAAACAAAATTACAAATCCCATAAAATATATTCAGGTATTTGATCCTGATTATCCTGCCTCATTATATTATTGAATGAATCAAAGTTATTAGTTTAGTATACCTTTCGAATAAATGAATATTTGGAACCTTTGGTGCGAATACAATTCAAGATTTAGAAGCGGGAAAATCTATTTTGCAGGTCTGCAGGTCAGCAAAGTGTTCTCAGTGCAGAAAATTCACAAGTCGGCTGAAATTCTTACAGGTTCAACCGATTTTTGCGATGAAACTATAGACCATATCAGAACAGTTTTGACAATAAAATTCTATACCCCCACTCTCAAATATGAGATTTTGCCATGTATTGAAGACAAACTTTGCAGGTCGGCCGAAATTCTTGCAGGTTGGACTGACATAAGATGAAACAAGACCATATTAACACATTTTTGATAAAAAACCTCCATACCCCCACTCCCGAATATGAGATTTTGCCAAATATCGAAAAAAAAAACTCTGCAGGTCGGCAGAAATTCTTGCAGGTTGGACTGACATGAGATGAAACAAGACCATATTAACACATTTTTGATAAAAAACCTCCATACCCCCACTCCCGAATATGAGATTTTGCCAAATATCGAAAAAAAAAACTCTGCAGGTCGGCAGAAATTCTTGCAGGTTGGACTGACATGAGATGAAACAAGACCATATCAACACATTTTTGACAAAAAACCTCCATACCCCCACTCCCAAATATGAGATTTTGCCAGATATTGACGAAAAACTTTGCAGGTCGGCAGAAATTCCTGCAGGTTGGACTGACATGCGATGAAACAAGATCATACCAACACATTTTTGATAAAAAACGTCCATACCCCCACTCCCAAATATGAGATTTTGCCAAATATCGAAAAAAAACTCTGCAGGTCGGCAGAAATTCTTGCAGGTTGGACTGACATGAGATGAAACAAGACCATATTAACACATTTTTGACAAAAAACCTCCATACCCCCACTCCGAAATATAAGATTTTGCCATATATTGAAGAAAAACTTTGCAAGTTGGCAGAAATTCTTGCAGGTTGGACTGACATGAGATGAAACAAGGCCATATCAACACATTTTTGACAAAAAACTTCCATACCCCCACTCCCGAATATAAGATTTTGCCATATATTGAAGAAAAACTTTGCAGGTCGGCAGAAATTCTTGCAGGTTGGACTGACATGAGATGAAACAAGATCACACCAACACATTTTTGACAAAAAACCTCCATACCCCCACTCCCAAATATGAGATTTTGCCATAGATTGCCATAGATGCCATATGGTCTTGTTTCATCTCATGTCAGTCCAACCTGCAAGAATTTCTGCCGACCTGCAAAGTTTTTCTTCAATATATGACAAAATCTCATATTTGGGAGTGGGGGTATGGAGGTTTTTTGTCAAAAATGTGTTGATATGGTCTTGTTTCATCTCATGTCAGTCCAACCTGTAGAGTTTTTTTTCGATATTTGGCAAAATCTCATATTCGTTAGTGGGGGTATGGAGGTTTTTTGAAAAAAATGTGTTGATATGGTCTTGTTTCATCTCATGTCAGTCCAACATGCAAGAATTTCTGCCGACCTGCAAAGTTTTTCTTCAATATATGGCAAAATATTATATTCGGGAGTGGGGGTATGGAAGTTTTTTGTCAAAAATGTGTTAATATGGTCTTGTTTCATCTCATGTCAGTCCAACCTGCAAGAATTTTTGCCGACCTGCAGAGTTTTTTTTCGATATTTGGCAAAATCTCATATTCGGGAGTGGGGGTATGGAGGTTTTTTGTCAAAAATGTGTTGATATGGTCTTGTTTCATCTCATGTCAGTCCAACCTGCAGGAATTTCTGCCGACCTGCAAAGTTTTTTTTCAATATATGGCAAAATCTCATATTTCGGAGTGGGGGTATGAATTTTTTTTGGTCAAAAATGTTCTTATTTATACCAGTTACATCTCAAATCGGTCCAACCTGCAAGGATTTCTTGATCTGTAAGGTTTTTGCACTGGGAACATTTTGCTGACCTGCAGACCTGCAAAATAGTTACACCCTTTAGAAGCTACCCAAAACACCAAAACTCGTCACTTTCAGTAGACGCGTTTTTCGTAATGAGCTTATATAGCTCTTGAGAATTCCAATTTTGTTGGCGATAGGCGCATCGAGTGACAGTGACGTAGTTTTAGTGTTTTTTGGGTAGCTTCTTTCTTGAATAGAATACTCATACTTAACCTTACATTTCCTCTTTCTTTTCCGATGTCCCTATCACCTGATGACTATTTTATTTGATTCTCTACTAAATTCGTAAATTCTTCATTGAATGGTCGATCGGTCAATCATAATACAGTAAAATTATGATAAATGTGATATCAATTCTATGTTTTATGGTTGGAAATCAAGGTGTTCAATGAGATTTAGTTCCATTCCATAACTCAAATATTGGTTTGATAGGTGCTGTACTAGTTTTTCTTCAGATTTCATTGATTTTCAATCCGAAATTCCTATTTCTTCAAACATTCGACAATTTCTTTGAATCTAAGGAAATTTCTTTGCATATGGCAACGCTGTACAGGGGACTGGAGTTACGTAGTGGGTGCTGTAAAACTAACCCGGAACACTCAAAGAGCCCAAGAGGCTGAGGTGTAGCTGGCGAAGGTACAGCACCCGAGGAAAAAAAAATTATCGATACAATTTCTGTACTTAGGCCGAATTCTCGCTTTATTCATCTTGGAGTCTTTGCTTCCGAGAAATGCTTCTTGCTTTTGCTCACTGGTGGCGCTGCAGTCAACTTATTATAAGTCGCGGCATGAATTGTGTCATTTCATAATAAGCAACAGGTATCAACCTCAATGCTGGGAATGCAATGAACCGGTCGTTCAGTATTGCAACTCGCATCCTCCGCGCCGTTGTCGATGAATATCAATACAATTACTAACGTCGAAGTCGACCACAAACTTTGGTTCAAAGAGAGGCTGCTCCAAATGCGAAATAAATTTGGCTCCGGTAGGTACGCATTTTGTGTTAATACGCTGTGTCCGCAATTGGAACAAGCGGCATTTCGGTAGTAGTATCGATTCGGGATACATTTGAGCATCAAAATATTGTTTCAGATGATATAAATAATAACCACCAGAAAATAATAATTATTGAAACTTCTAATTGCGTAAAAAGTAATGAAATAAAAATGGCCACTTTTTTTTGTTAAAAAAAAACTTTCCACGAAAACTTTTTTATTTGTCATGAAAACAAACCGATTGATAAAATCACGAGTCCGTAGGACGAGTTTTCATTTGATTTCATTCACTCGTCCTACGGACTCGTGATTTTATCTAATTCGGTTTGTTTGAATGCGTTTGCCTGAGAATAAAAAAGTTTGAGTGTTTTGAAAATGAAAATTTATCTCATTAAATTTGAAGAACGAGTTGTATTTGGAGAGATTATTTATTGAACAAATCGAAGAAAGAACAACTTAATTCATTAGTATTTCATTAACATGAGGAGAAAAGAAGGAAATTTAATTTCACCAAATTTCAAATATCAAACAACGATATAGGCCTTCTATGATCCAGAAGAGATATGATGCTCATGCGATGCATATGATATAGATATCAAGAAATTAGGATAGTTTAAAGCAAATCTTAGTAATTCTTTCTGACTCTTTCTGGATGGCGTCACACCTCATCATTGTACAAGGTTTATATTCGAAAATTTCTTACGAATTGAAAATCGCGCCAGAAGGAACATAAAATTATTCGTTAGGTTGTTGTATGAAGATCTTCATACAACGGTTTCGTCTCAAACCACAAAAAACAAATTGAATTTAACAAAAATTAATTGTGCGCCATCTTCATTTGAGTTCAGGAATATCGGTCTACGAGCGGCTACAATTTTGTACAAAACGTATAAGTTGTCGTTTGCGATATCCACCGATTCAAAGCATAGTAGGCTGTGACCGATTTCAATTGTTTAGAACTCGGCGATATCTGCCATAAACTTGGTTATGTTCATGAGCTATTTACGTGTGAGAAATTTGAGTGTTTATTGAAATGTGTCGTTTGTTATTATTATGCTGAAAAAGTGAAAAGTGAATGACTATTAATGATGAGGTAACATTCATGATAGTTTTTATTTTAACCTTGTATATAAGCCAGTTCAATAGAATCGACGCGGTAAACCTTATAGTTTTGACAGTTCAAAGGTAAACAACGTTTTATCACGGACCAGGCAGTTTTATCAGTATAAAACCGAATTATTGGCCAGAATAACATGCTGCTATTGTTTGAAATACCAAAAACCATTTTGACATGTGAAAAAAATAATCAACCTAACTTCACCAGTGAGACTTTGGATATTTATGAAGATGAAACTCTTGTTGGAAAAACTTAGATACTCACAGAACCTTCACTCTGGAGGTTCGATGAACGCTCAGTCTTCATGCCTATATTGTACATTGTTATGCTCATACAGTGAGTTTCAAAAAGTTTGCAACATAAGGGAAACTTTTTTATTATGCATTTGTCAGAAAATTTTATTCTTCATAAAAATTGGTTCCTCGCGGAAAATTTGTATTTTAGTTATCAAAATTCTGAATTTCCAAACGGTGTACAGGGAAAACAAAAATAGGAATTTCGATCAACCATTATTTTTAATATTTAAGAAGTTTATTTATAAAAGTTGTTGAATCGAAAACAATATTGAGATTTGGAATCACAGCCACCTACGCGGCAATATTTTTTTCCACATTTTTCATAGTTCTATTAGCCGCATAAAGAGTACTAGTATCTCATATGTACCTTAGGTATGCCTTCCTCATATTCCTACAACGATATTTCAATACGAAAATAATTGGTTTATTGAATTTTTTTTGAATTTTTAATAGTTTTTTATATGAATTGGATATATCACTCTATGTATGTCCATAATAACTATCAGTATGATTTTATAAAAGGAAATTATTGAATAAATCAATCAATTATTGGTAAACAATTGAATTCTGTAATTTTTCTATTACTTTAGTCATAAAAAATTGTATATATTTTCTTAGGTAGGCACCTAAGGTGCATAAGAGATATTGGTAGTCTTTATGAGGCTAGAACTATGAAAAATTAGAATTTTGTTGCGTAGGTGGCTGTGATACCCAATCTTAATATTGTTTTCGATCCTAAACAACTTTTTTCAATAAACTTCTTCGATTAAAATAAGGGTAGATTACTCCTGATTAAAATTCCTATTTTTGTCTTCCCCTGTACACCGTTTGGAAATTCAGAATTTCAATTTCAATTCAAAATTTACTTTTCCGCACGATTTTTCGTTTTGAAAGTTACTTTTCCTTATGATTTTTACTTTTCCGTACGATTTTTACTTTTCCGCACGATTTTTGTATTGTTGAAAATGAGGATATTAAGGACTAACTAAATGATCTTTGTAACTATTCCGTCTTATTAGTCATTTTGTGGCATTAATATAAAAACTTGTTTTTCCTACGAGCGTGCGGAAAAGTAACTTTTCCGCACGATTTTTTGTTTTGAAAGTTGTACTTTTCCGTACAATTTAAAATCGTGCGGAAAAGTTACTTTCCCGCACGATTTTTACTTTTCCGTACGATTTTTACTTTTCCGCACGATTTTTGTATTGTTGAAAATGAGGATATTTACGACTAACTAAATGATCTAGGTAACTATTCTGTCTTATTAGTCATTTTGTAGCATTATTATAAAAACTTGTTTATTGAAAACTTTATTTTTTCATAAATAAGATGGACAAAAACACTCGTAGGAAAAATATTGTACCTAACTCTTACGGAAAATGTCTTTTCCGCCCTTAACGGCTTGCCCGAACTCCGCTCCGCGTCGTTCGTGCAACTGCCGCCGCGTGCGGAAAAGTACTACTTTCCGCACTTGTTAGGTAAATAACTATATTAAACACCTTCTTTTTTCATAAATAAGATGGACAAAAACACTCGTAGGAAAAATATTGTACCTAACTCTTACGGAAAATGTCTTTTCCGCCCTTAACGGCTTGCCCGAACTCGGCTCCGCGTCGTTCGTGCAATTGCCGTCGCGTGCGGAAAAGTACTACTTTCCGCACTTGTTAGGTAAATAACTATTACAGCATTGGCGTTCTAGATATTTGATTTCTATGATTCCTTGGCGTTAAATATAGTATAAAAAATATCATGAAACTTGTCCATTGTACACATAATTATTGATGCATCACATCTAGAAGTCGTAATGGAAATGTAATTCATGCGAAGAAAAAGTTATGTATATGAATTTTCCGACGGGAAAGGAATTAAAAGTAGCTGAACTTCGAATGCAGCTTTCAACTCGTTGTTGAAATCGTACAAAGCAATAACGTTGGAATGGAAGCACAAGCCCTGTCAATTTCAAATAAATGACACGGAACGAGCGGAGGTGGGAATTCTCTGGAACGCACAGAATATCCGCAGTTTCAGAGGTGGCCGAATCACTGAATTGGCTCGGATCATTCCAGACAGTCAACGAAGTGTGAAACCTTCAGTTTTCCACGAACCGTTACTGTTTCCAGCAGTTTTCGCATGAGCACGCACATCTGACAGTGATGGGTGTTTATAAGTATCACAATGTGTCTGCTTGTGGCAATGGAGAAAATCGAAGGTGTTGACTACTATTCCACACAAAATAATATCCTGAAATGTTCAGAAAATATTCGGACAATCAAGGAAAATAGGTGCACACACAAAAATAATTTTTTGATAAAAGAAAATCAATTTTCACGGACTTATTTTTTTTTGGTAAAGATGTTCGCTTTATTGGGAGAATTTTCATTTTTTAATGCAGAAACTTTAATTTTCTCAACATATTTTCTTATTTTGAAATCATTCTCTCACAACAAAGGAACCGTTGTTTTCAGCTGAGAATTAAAATTCCGTCAGTTGAAAATTTTTGATTTCTTCCGATGAGTAATAATTTTCTTGGAAATACGCGAACATGTTCTTCGAATAAAATTGTTTTTCGTCGACCTCTACAAAAAATGACATTTAATGTACTAATTTCCGATACTTTTCGTCCTCAAACACTTTTCGTCCGCAAACGTTTTTCGTCCGCTGTGGTCACTATGATACGGCATAGTGACCACAGCGGACAAAAAGCGTTTGCGGACGAAAAGTGTTTGCGGACGAAAAGTGTTTGCGGACGAAAAGTGTCTGCGGACGAAAAATACTTGCGTAAAAAAACAGTCGATTGTCGATTCGAAAATCGAAAATTAGTAGTTAGTTTGTAGAGGTCGACGAAAAAATGTAATATGCACCTCGGGGAAATACTGTCTATTGTCTCGCCTGCTTGCTAGCCTCGGCTGCGCCTCAGCTATCAATTTGCAGGCTCGACTATAATAGACAGTTTTTCGCCCTTGGTACATAATTAACTATTATATGCTCGATATGAGCATTATAAAACACTCATTATGAGCAACATTTCTTTAATTTGAGAGAATATTGTTTTACAAATAAGTTTTTTAAACTTTTAACGGAAAAATCACCCCAAAAGTACATATATTTTATCCAAGTAATTTGATTTTCTCGTTTTGTGTTTTTTCCGCGAGTGGCGCTGCGACTGACATTACTGTAAGTCGCTGCTTCATGTGTAGTGAAATATAAGTTATACAGTGGATTATGATTCATTGGGCTGGGGCAGGACGACTTTAATGTTGTCCGACCTACCCTGTACTGATGACGAGGCAACAACCTCGAAACGCATCTGCAGGTGGTCTTCTTCAGTTCAGCCAAATGAAAGATAATCTACAGTTTGAAGTACGGATATTTTCTATTCAAGTAATTCAAATTTCTTGTATTGAAAAATGATGCTTTGAAGTTCACTTGTACATCCAAGTGATTCAAATTTCTTACTATGAAAACATATTATTTTGTAGCAAACTCATAAAATTGTACAGAAATCTTTTATCCAAGTTAGATTTCTTATGACGAAATTGAAGTAAAATTGTAGAATTTATTGAATCAAGAATACAGTTTTTTCGTCCGAGTTATTCAGATTTCTTCTTTTAAAAATTTCTGATGTTTTTAAGTAAACTTGAAGAATGTTTTATTTTAAATATACGGTTTTCTTGAATGGAGTATTTGATACAGTTAATTTAAGTAAATTATTCTTTCCTTTTGAGAACCTATTGTTTTGACAATATATTGAAGAATAATTTTTTTGTAATGAATCAGGTTGCTTTTCTTCAAGATTATTATTTTTACACGCTTTATATTAGCTTCACTTGTATGTTTGTAAGACTCCTTAGGGCGTTATTTTCACCAATTTCCAGACGTCCGAATTATTTGAAATTTGGCAGGTGTTAATAGTTCCGGTGACAATGCAATATGACATTTTTTTGTTATAAAAAAACAAAATGGTGGCTCCAAGATGGCGGACGAGATTTGTGATAATGATCCGATTCCATTCAAAATTGGTATATAAGGGTTTTCGGAGTCAGAGATTATGATTTTTTTATCAAAATTCATGAATTCAAGATGGCGGCTCCAAGATGGCGGACGAGATTTGTGATTATGGTCTGATTTGATTCAAAATTAGTGTGTGAGGGTTCTCGGGGTCAGAGATTATGAATTTTTCGTAAAAATTTATGAATTCAAGATGGCGGCCCAAGATGATGGACGAGTATTGTGATTATGGTCAGATTCGATTCAAAATTGGTATGGTTTTCGGGGTCGGAGATTTCTATTTTTCAGTAAAAAAAAGTAATACTTTAAAAAAACTAAAGAACACGCTTCACTTCCCATGGACTGAAAAGTAAAAAATAATTGACAATTTAATTTCTCAAATATAAAAAAAAGCGCGGGGTGTTTGATAAAGTTCTCTTGAGCTCTTGAATGCTCTGTATTGTTAAATTAAACTGAAAAATATGAGAATACCGGAATATAGATCGAAAGCACCCACGCTTTTTTTACATTTCAGAAATTAAATTGGTAATCGTTTTTTAAGTCCATGGGAAGTAAAGCGTGTTCTTTAGTTTTTTTAAACTATTTTGTTATTTGTATGTGGGTACGTTTTCCTTAAATTCCTAGCGGACCGAAACTTCCAATCATGGGTGTCACAGTTTTGCTCTTCATTGAAAGAATGCAGAGTAGACGATTGGCAAATGATAATCCGGAAGAGCATTGGAAGAAAAAGTTTGCAGTCATTCATGTCATTGCACGCTAGATCGCAGTCATTCTCCGAAAATATTATGTAAAGCTGAGTATCATTTCCGTAAAAGTGGTAGTTACTGTGTCTTAAATGTTTAAGAAATTCTAAATTTTATAATATAAACAATCCAAGCTGGTTTTTGTATAATAATGCCAGTAAAGTTTTTTCATCTCACCCGTTTATCTGCCACACAGCAAACAGCAAAGGAGTGGTGCATGTCGGCAGGAACGCGATCCAGACGAAAACGGCGAAGGTTATATCGAACTGACCGCTATTGTCGTACGTTTCGATGAGCGCCAGCCTGGCCAAACGCAGGATCATCAGAGGACACAAGCTGATGCCGTAAATGGTGATCATGGTTACGAGAAATTTTTGCGTTCGCGTCTCTTTGGCTACGTTCAGATCGGGATCGGTGATCTCGTTGAGGGTCCTGCTGGCCTCGTAGTCGCTGCAGCTGCTCCTGCTGTACTGGCTGGATCGGTCGTACTTCCCTCTTGAGTTTCTAAAAATAAAACTGGCATCAAGAATATAAACACAGTATCGGAAAGTTTTCATCTGGGGTATGTCGGTTTTATGAGAGCGTGAAGAATAGCTTGCTATAATGTTGAGAGAGCATTACAATTTCTCCTCTACTCGCTCGAGGCGAGGTGACAGGAAAGACGCGCAGTAGTGCGTCTCTCTTATTTATGTGGTATTATCATATCATTGCGTTCCTTGTTGCTCGCTTAGATTTCTGTCTCTACCCCCGAAGAAAAGTTTCCGATACTGTATATGTTTTGCATTAAAAACGTGGCGAGGAGAAGGATAAAGGAGTTAAAAACTTAATAGAAGACATTAACGAAAAATCAAGATCTTAATTCCTAAATTATGACTTATAAAACTCTCCATAATTTCATTGAAAGTCAGGATTTTTAGAATACACTTGTGAATACACCCAGTGAAATGCTTCAGATTTCATTATTGAAGAAAATTCATTACGAACCTTTCTGGTGAAACCACCCGATCGGTTGCGCGGAGTAACAATACGGGTCACAGATCAGAGTTATTCAACCGGTTATACTAGGTAAGTAGCAATAAACCGCAGGTTCCGACTCGATTCATATTCATTGTAGCAATTCCGACCATTTAGCTTAGTTCGCAGAATCTCAGCGAAAGGCTTCTATATCCTGAAACTTTACGCTTAGAGAGAGTTATATACGAGAGGAGTGTCCTGTCAGGATAAAGGACAGGCGTGGCGGGTTGATATTGGGGTGCTTGCGAAAGGGAAAATATAAATTTCAACCGGAGGAAAATAACATTAATTTTGTTCGCTCAACTTCATTGGGCCATATAACGTAGCTTTCCGTAGAATTGCCTAACTTTTTGATGCTATTGTTCTCGAGTTTTGTTGGAAAGATTTGGATAGAAAACATCGATAGTTTTGAGAGATTCTGTGGAGGCATTCATCATGTGAATTTATCTGTATTTTGTCACTTCTTTCATTGTCATCACACCTACTGGGATGTTCTGTTTGCAGTTGTTCCACGGGGTGAATTATTTATAGCAGTGCTACATATTCATTGGATATTTTGATAAGTTGAAAGTAAGTTCTGTTTTCTTCTGGTTACCGTTGTTGGGATATACCGGGTGACCCGGAACCAATTTCCCCTCTGTATCTTCGTTGTTATTTCGTTTTCAAATTTGGTACATCTATTTGACGTCATGAGTGAACAATTTAGCAAGTATCTGACGAAATCTGACGAAATCTGACACTTCCAATTTGACCGGAAGCGCATCTAATTTTTTTTTAGTTCAATAGAGAGTGCTAGTTTTTTATTAGAAAATTTCGAATCCGTACAAATTAACCTTCTCAACGATACATTACAATTATATTTCCAATTCATAAACTACTGATATATTTGATATTTTATTAAAAATACTTTTTGTATTCCCCCCGTAACGGGAACATTTTCATGGAAGTGTGCTATAGGGAAGATGAAGACGAAATAGCATGTGACTAACATTAATTTGATGTCAAAGTTTTTACACTATGCTTTATATGCAGACATACCTAACTATTTTTCCAATATTTGCTTTTCTTTATTTTTCAACATCAATAAACTCATTTCTTTCAATTGTTAACATATAGAAGTTTCTATCCTACATAAAAAAATCTTATGTCAGCAATTGAAGGGAGTATATTGATGTCGAAAAATAAAGAAAAACAGAAATTGGGAAGATGTGTACGTCTGCTAACAAATCATGGTGCGAAAACATCGAATTATTTTTACTTACATGCTATTGTTTCATTTCCCATAGCACACTTTCATGAAAATGTTCTGTTAGGAGGGGAATACAAAAAGTAATTTTTTTATAAAATCTCAAATATATCAGTAGTTTGGGAATTAGAAGTTTGATTGTGATATATCGTTGGAAAGGTAATTTTGTACTGAATCGTAATTAATATCGAATAAAAAAAATGGTTCTTTTCATTTGAAATTTGAAAAATCCATACGGAATAACAACGCTGATATGGGGGGGTAAATTGGTACCGGGTCACCCGGTATACTTAACCCTTTCCATTTTAAATAAAAGGATGCCGCACATTTCCTATGTAAAATGTCTTTCGGCTAATTTTTCTTAAATTTTGATATGTTGTAGATCTGGTATACAGATTATGAAGTCCAATTAACATATCGATGCTATCTATGACTGGTTTTTGAGCTAGAGGGTGTGTCAAATATACAATTTTTGCTGTTTAGAGTGAAGCATTGATTTGATTTTTGTGCTCTATTTCGATATAAATCAAAGATCAAATATGAGCTTACCCAGTATTGTTTCTGGACAGAGCAAAAGCAGAATTTTGAACTTTCCGAATTAAAAATTATGGACATACTCGAACGTAAGTGCATATCAATGATTTTATCTTTTACGTCTATAGATATATAGAGAATTCGATGTAATGTTTGCTTTGTGAGGTCCAACAATGAAAACTAATGAACTAAATGTGCAATGCATTCAATAAAATGATTTTTTTTGTCTGGATGATGACACTACCTAGGAAACACATTCAAAATTTTTACAATTATACGGATGGATTCTTTCGTTTATTTTTTTTTACTAACAATAATGTGGTTGCAACAGCATCTATAGCGTCCCCGAAGTCTCATCGGTGTCCATGAAAAACCGAAGCTGATTTCTATTCGATTTCTTCGGTGTGTGTGTATCACAGCAGCAGTTTCACGTTTTATATTTCGTGTTTCGCGTTTCATCTGTCATGTTTCACGTTTCTAGTTTTCCGAATGTGCCTCTGCCTTAGAAATTTCGACAAAATTCATTACACTTACCGGAATTCCACTGTGGTTGAATGCGAGTCTGTCCTCGGCCTACCGCCCTTTTCTTTGCACCGGGACTGGAATGTTATAACGGCCGAAGAGCTTTGTGTGGCAAGTTCTCGGGAAATCCGTATAAATAAATAGGAAATGGTGGCCAAAGGGGCAGCATACCTGGAACGAATGCGAATATTATCATAGAGATGGATTATGGTAAATCGAAAGTGAGTTTGTTGCGCTATAACTGGCAATTCCTGGCAGCTTTAATGATTATATAGGAATTTCATTTGAATATATATTTTCGGGATCCGATTCATGTCCTTCTGGAATTTCGAATCGTGTGGAATATGTTTTTGGCCAGAGTGATTTCTATGAACACTTTATGCATGTTAACAACCGGAATGAATTCATTTAATTTCCGTCAATGATGAGATGTATTGGACAACTGATGCCTCTCTGAAGTACTCGCTTTACCATAGCATCTGGCCAAGTCCAGTCCAAACAGAACAAGTGCTCTTCAGATCTTCAGGCGTGTTTCAGGGAGGCTTTCTTAGCCTTCTTCTTCTATGCATCTCACTATTGCCGTTATCTGTTGCACTCAGAAACACCCGTGGATAGAACTGCGGCAAACACAGCAACCGAAAGCACAAGGACACCATTTATTTTAAATGGATGACCTCAAAATATATGCATGCACTTTCTTAGCGGCAACTATCAGCATAAACTATGACTGTCGGAGAAGAACAAAGTTACTGCAACTCATATGCTTGCTGTTCCAATCCCACTCTACTCCTATGGATTGGTGAAATGGACTCAAGAGGAACTGTAACAACTCGACGTAAAAATTTACAAAATGATGCATCTTTAACCATACAACAGGAAGGCCGTGGACTCTTGAGTTTGGAGTGTCTGCAGGCTCCATCCAGTACCATTCTGTTATATAAAGTGATCAGAAGTTCAGATCCCCTCTCTGCTTTGTCTATGAACGTAATAAAGCAGGGATCGGAGCATTATTTTTCAAGGCAGCAGTTCATGTAACCGATGAACTTGGTCTCGTTTTCCACTCTGTCACCGTTTTCGAGCTCGTTTAGCGAAAAACTCACAATCAAGCTGCGGAGACTGAAGTACTCATGCAGTTACATAAGGATGAGCTAATGCATGGGATCTTCTTCAAGAACGTTGAAGAATTGAGCTTGTTGAAAAAGACCCTTGCTTGCCTCAGGTCAAATGGGCTGAAGACGGATAGGCAGACGTAGACTCTGGTCTACCGTAGTGGCGTGATGGGTATAGAGGATCCAGATACTAGATGCAGAGTGTATACTGTGGCACCTGCGACCATAATGCATCCGCTGTCAGCTTAACCAGCTTATGCGGCCTTTTCAAGTATGGTACTATCGTGCATTTACGACACTCCTACTACCATCTACGACACTACCACTATCATTTACGACACTCCTACCACCATCTTCGGCTTTTCTACTACCTTCCACGACACTCTTGCTGTGAAGGATCAGAAGTATCTAATAATATTAATAATAATAATAATTAACGTCTTTATTTCTTTCAAATGATACATACAATTGTTTTGACAGCGACAGCTTTCGAAAGAAAAGGGCGGAGTTCAATTTATTTGGAGATTAGATCTCTAATAAATTGTTCTTCCACTCAACCCTGAACGTACTGCACTTAGAAAAAAAAATGTAACATAAGATGATATTATCACGTACTCAGCACATTTATAGTATTGCTTATTAGTACTTTTAGTATTGATTATTAGTACTTTTAGTATTTGATCGTTGAAACCTTCCGTGGTTGAATGATGAAAAATATCAGATTGATATAAATAAAATCTTCTATTGCCGGGAAAAAATGAATGTCTTGAGTTTGGATTTGAAATTTTCCAATGAAAGTGTTTTAAATTCTTTTGGTATGCAGTTATATATATGACATATTTGGTATGTGAATGAACGTTTGAATAATTCAGTTCTGAATTTTGGAGGCGTCAGGGTACCCCTGAACCTTATGTTCAAATTGTGGATATCCGAACGAAAAGTAATTTTTCTGTGTGGGTAACATGGTTTTTGGCACAAAATAATTTTATGAAATAGACATACGGAATGAAGGAATCTCCTATTCTCCATGTTCAACCAACCAGCTGGTGTCAATTTAGCAGAAACCCTCTCACGTTTGCGTACACCGTATACAAGTCTCAAACAGGAATTTTGTACTTTTTGTATTTTTGAAATATATTTTTGAGTAAGATTGGGACCATAAAGACAATCACCAAAATTAAATACTGACAATACCATCGACTCGCATAACAGTAATTTTAAGTTTGATGATAGATAATGCTTAGAGCCATATAAAGTTTTCAGAGATAAATATGCTCTTTGAATTAACTTATTTATGTGTTTTTCAAACCTTAAGTTAGAATCTATATCCACACCAAGATTTTTTGTATGTTCCACTATAGCAAGTGGTTTATTATCAATGGTTATTTTAATATCATGCGGAGATAAACTATTCTTTGTCCCAAAAATCATAACATTAGATTTACTAGGATTGATGTGCAGACAATGATCCGATGCCTTCTCTATAAACTTGTGAAGATCTTCATTGATGATACAATTAGCCATTTCTACATTATTCGAATCGAAGCTGAAATATATTTGTGTATCGTCAGCATAACAATGAACAGAACAGTGTTTCAGTAATTTTAAAATTGTTGAAGTATAAACAGAAAAAAGGAGTGGTCCCAATATAGAACCTTGAGGCACTCCCGATTTTATGCTCATACTTTGTGAGTGAGTATTGTCTATCCGGACTTTTTGTTTGCGTGAGTTCAAATAATTTTTGAATAACTTGACAGCCGAGATAGATACTCCAAAATAGTGCAGGATAGCTAACATCAGATCATGATTTATGGTGTCGAATGCACGACTCTTCGAAATGAATCTATCGGAACTAAGCATTCCTCCTTCTCTGGTAAATACAAGCTAATGAGCCTGATTCCTTCACGACCACCAAAAAGGACGATTTTCGTCGAGTTTTCCACTCCAGTCGAAACAAATATCGGAATCTACTCGTTGAATTCCGCAGGATTCACTTAAACCTCTCTGTTAAAATTGTGGTTCTAATCAAATGGGTCCTTGGTGGAATGATGGATACACTGCTATCGAATCTGAAAATTATATCGGCTTGCCATGAAGTGTCACGAATATTAGCTTGTCAAATGCAGAAAGCCGCTTTTCTTGGTTCACTTCGCCTGCTCAGGGCACATGAATATCGGACCCAATAGTGACTCACCCCTCGGACGTAGGGTGTAGTTACTTGGGTAAAGGATCAAGTGCGCCCTTGAGATTTGTAGGAGCTTCGGAAATAGAGCCTTAAAATTCTCACAAAAAAAATGCTAAATAGGGAATTCTATTCATAGTTCAAGTCAATATATATTATGATTAACGATAATCGTTGCCGACCGATGTTTTACTCTTTTCACTCCCATATACATCTACAACTTAGGCTTATTGTGGCTACTACATGTCAGAAAAAAACTTCTTCCCTGGCCAATATCACGACGGGTATTGAACTATATCTAACTGATACTCGTGCAATGTTCCTCATTATAGAGGAAACAATTTCTGGTGCTCTCCTGTAACCAAATAGCAGAACTTATTCTGTGTGGCAAGTTTTCGGGATATCCGAATGAATGAATGGGAAATGGTGGCCAAAGGGGCAGCATACCTGGAACTGATGCGAATATTATCATATAAATGGATTATGGTAAATCGAAAGTGAGTTTGTTGCGCTATAACTGGCAATTTATGGCAGCTATTGGGGTATATGATTATATAGGAATTAATTTGAATATTTATTTTCGGGATCCTATTCATATCCTGATTGGTTTTCCCGGAAAAATTAATTATATAAATAGTTCCCGTATTTCGATTGGTGTGGAATATATTTTTGGCCAGAGTAGTTCTATGAACACTTTATGTGAGATGTTTACGATCTAATGAATTGAAATAAATTACTTTCTATAGAAGATTCTGAATAATTCCTGCATATTCCCAATTACAGTATAATGATAATAATAATAAAATTGTTAATAATGTCAAGCTAATGCGGTCTCAGCCTATATATCAACAGGCATAACGCGGCTCTACGAGTGTTGTATTACCATCTACGACACTCGTTGTGGAGTGGCGAATCTATTGAATCTACTCATTTCCCACCCTGAGGCAAATACAAGGAATTAAGTCTGATGCAGTCCTCCTTGACCATCATAGAAGGACAATTTTCACCACTGACTTTCGACTCCTGGTGAAACGAACATTGTCCAAAAAGAGGAAAGAAAACACAGACTTGATCTGGTGTATGAACAGATGAAAGGCAAAGGGGGCCAAAGACCGAGTAGAAGAGAGACAGCGGCAGCACACAACCTACACGTGAACTCTGCTGTCAACTGTTTATAAAGTGAAGTTAAAAGTTAAAGTGGTTTCCTTTGTATATTACAACAATTGCGGCAGAAAAGGTGATTAATTCTTGCATTTTGAGAATTTGATTAGCGATATAATCGGACATATTTGTCAATTGATTATTAAAAAAAAGTAGCATCGGTCGACGAGTCCAGTAATAATAGGTTATGTTACAATTTTGACTGAAAAATTATTATGAGTTATATAAACGATCGTATACAAAGTCAAATGCTTCTATTTAGTATTTAATGAAAAGAACTAGCGTAGCTATTGATGAAAGATTAAAAATTAATGTTTAACCTCATGTTATAACAATGTGTCTAAAATGACAAGTTGAACTGGCCAATCACTGTGCGAGAAAATCTTCTATAATAGGCGGGCATTTCAAAAGCAGCAATTTAAAAATTTGATTCATTTGTCAAATTTCTTCATTCCAAATTAACAATCCATTGACTTTGATTTGATTTCAGTTAAAATGACAAGTTGAACCGACCAACCACCGTGCGAGAAAGTCTTCTAGAATGTCGAACAGGTTAAGGCGGGCATTTTAAAAGCAGCAATTTAAAAATTTGATTTATTTGTCCAATTTATTTATTTCTAATTAACAATTTTTCAGTTGATTCCTATAACTAATTGTTCGTGATTATATTTAAACAAATTATTTATACCCTGAAGTGTTGTTATCAGAAAACACCCACACTAATTCCAAAAACTGTAAATAATATTTGAAAATTAATAATCAATATTTTCAACCAGAGTTTTAAGAATACTAATGTTTTAATGAAAAGTTATCGTAAGGAAAAGGGAATATATTATTATATCAAGCAGGTTTTGGCGGGCTTTTCAAAAGCATCAGTTTCATGAATTTGATTTATGATTTCATTTTCATCGTAATTTATTGAAAAAATTGTAATTTTCAATGAACTCTTTCTTTGTATTATACAAAATAAAGATATTTATGTTTAAATGAAAAGTTAACGTAAGGAAAAGAGAATATATTATTATATCAAGCAGGTTTTGGCGGGCTTTTCAAAAGCATCAGTTTCATGAATTTGATTTATGATTTCATTTTCATCGTAATTTATTGAAAAAATTGTTATTTTCAATGAACTCTTTCTTTGTATTATACAAAATAAAGATAATTTAGTGATAATAATTCAATTCAATTCATAAAAGTATGAAATCTTCATCAATGTTTTCTTATGACGTTGCCAAGTGAAATTATCGTCCGACTTTACAAACAACCAATTTTATTTGTCAGGACTAGCCCAAATTTTCCTATCAAAAGCATACATTCCTTTATAACTTCATTATAATGCTTTTATAGTATAAACAAACCTCTTAAAAAAGCAGTTTCAATAAACACGTGTAGCTGTTAATTTGTTTGCTCGATGTGCTTGCTCGTACTCAAAAGCTATACTCATTTAGTAAAACTGTGATTTTCCAAACGTGTTGTTTAATATACTATCCTAGTTATTTTTTTACCATTCTATCTTAGGCCTATGAGAACCAGTTGTCTGATGTAACGTTGCGGTCAAGAAAGTTACTGTATTTCCATTACAGTTTTGGATTTATTCATCACAAAAATATTGTTATTTTAGTATTTTCACATTTCTGTTGGTATAATGACACTGAATAATCGTGAACAAATTTCCTTTGACATCGGCTTCATACCCTGAAGTGTTATCAGAAAACACCCACACTAATTTTGGCAGCTCTCTTAATTTTGTGCTCATATTGTGAACCAATCCTGATTTTTCCACATCCCATTTGGGAATACGATGTCACAACAAGGTCAGTAAACATCGTTAGCGAATTTGAACATTGGAATATTGGGATTAAATTCGTATGCTGCCACCAACAAAAGAACCATTGATATAAACTCTGTACACTTCAAATTTCCCGATTTCGTAACGACGATTTAATTGAACGCCTGGGTCTCAACTGAAGTCGTTAGTAACCCTATCAAGCTTTTTACCGTTTGCTTTGTGCGGTCAATTATGACTTTCCATGTTTCACTCAGAGAATCCGACCCCTGATAAATGTCCTCGATTGGAAAAATAGTTTACTCCGCTGAAAGCGCTCGATTGACTTCTCATCGAAGGAACGGCTCAACTCGATGAAAAATCTCCGCAAATAGAGGGACGAATTGGCAGTAGATTAGGTCCGTCGATAAATCTTCCTCCGCTTAACTCCAATTATTTCACATTCATTCGTTTGCGAAAGAAATATTTCACTTGACGATTTACTTCAAGAAACATCTTGTTACTTCAATACTTTTATCTAAAATTGAGTAGGATCATTGACATTTCGAAATAACCCCTTTAATCCATCAGTAACGACAGACAAACTCGAGCAAAAAGTGAAGAATGAATTGTAGCACTCTGAAACTAGGCACATGACATCTCGACATCATGTATTATTGGAAAAAAAATTGTTTACCAAAAATCAGGGGTGGAACCTAAAAAATTTTTCATTATAAAAAAATATAATTTTTTTTTGTTGGTATTCAGTGAAGAGAATGCCGATTTTATGGGTAAGTTGGAAATGAGGCAGGAGTAAAATAAAGTTTTTTTTAGCATGTATAAGTGGGACCTGTAACACTACTTTAAAATTGTTGCATATAGTCCAAAGATGGTATGGGTTGCATGCAAACTAATTTACGCATTTTTTACTGACTCACAAGCTAGGTTAGCTTGCTCAGTTTAAGTTTGTGTGTCAATTGCGAGCGAAAAACTAATTCACGCATTTTCGACTGACTCTCAAGCTAGATGAGCTTGCTCAGGTTAAGTTTGTGTGTCAATTGCGAGCCAAAAACGAATTCACGCATTTTCGACTGACTCTCAAGCTAGGTAAGCTTGCTCAGGTTGGGTTTGTGTGTCAATTGCGAGCGAAAAACTAATTCACGCATTTTCGACTGACTCTCAAACTAGGTTAGCTTGCTCAGGTAGGTTTGGGAGTCAATTGCGAGCGAAAAACTAATTCATGCATTTTCGACTGACTCTCAAGCTAGGTTAGCTTGGTCAGGTTAGGTTTGTGTGTCAATTGCTAGCGAAAAACTAATTCACGCATTTTCGACTGACTCGCAAGCTAGGTTAGCTTGCTCAGGTTATGTTTGTGTGTCAATTGCGAACGAAATACTAATTCACGCATTTTCGACTGACTCTCAAGCTAGGTTAGCTTGCTCAGGCTAGGTTTGTGTGTCAATTGCGAGCAAAAAACTAATTCACTCATTTTCGACTGACTCTCAAGCTAGGTTAGCTTGCTCAGGTTAGGTTTGTGTGTCAACTGCGAGCGAAAAACTAATTCACGCATTTTCGACTGACTCTCAAGTTAGGTTAGCTTGCTCAGGTTAGGTTTGTGTGTCAATTGCGAGCGAAAAACTAATTCACGCATTTTCGACTGACTCGCAAGCTAGGTTAGCTTGCTCAGGTTATGTTTGTGTGTCAATTGCGAACGAAATACTAATTCACGCATTTTCGACTGACTCTCAAGCTAGGTTAGCTTGCTCAGGCTAGGTTTGTGTGTCAATTGCGAGCAAAAAACTAATTCACTCATTTTCGACTGACTCTCAAGCTAGGTTAGCTTGCTCAGGTTAGGTTTGTGTGTCAACTGCGAGCGAAAAACTAATTCACGCATTTTCGACTGACTCTCAAGTTAGGTTAGCTTGCTCAGGTTAAGTTTGTGTGTCAATTGCGAGCGAAAAACTAATTCACGCATTTTCGACTGACTCGCAAGCTAGGTTAGCTTGCTCAGGTTAGATTTGTGTGTCAATTGCAATCGAAAAACTAATTCACGCATTTTCGACTGACTCGCAAGCTAGGATAGCTTGCTCAGGTTAGGTTTGTGTGTCAATTGCAATCGAAAAACTGATTCACGCATTTTCGACTGACTCGGAAGCTAGGTTAGCTTGCTCAGGTTAGGTTTGTGTGTCAATTGCGAGCGAAAAACGAAATCACGCATTTTCGACTGACTCTCAAGCTAGGTTAGCTTGCTCAGGTAAGGTTTGTGTGTCAAAAGAGTGTTTTATGTAAAGACTGTTTCAACGGATCTCTCAGATTCCCGGAAAAATAACTCAGCAGTTCATCTAAGAATCGTGTGCGAGCAAGGTAGCTTCATGTCTCGCTTCTCGCTCATCTTCTTCTCATTTTCGTCCTTCGAAAATGACCTAATTATTGTAAATTGATACCCTTATTGGAATTCAGTCACTTATTGTCAAACGCACTAGAGACGTTTCCCGTTAGAGCTCATTAAAACTGATTGCCTTCGACGTTTTCTCTTGCATTTCATCGCTTTGCTCTGAATACACAATTTTACACGTTCCGTTCTCTAGATTGAAATATGATATAAGAATCACTTCGTCTTATATAAAAATACGTTTCTTGAATAAAAACATTGATAAAGTGAATGAAGTAATAGTAGGTACTTAAGTGCGATCCATAAACCGGTTTTATATTTGTACGTCGTCGTTCACAAAATACTAGTAACATTCTCTCTCTTGACATTGAACATGTATTTATTCTACAACACTTGCTGTCTTATGCATTTTGCGTGTATTTCATTGCGTCACTTGTTAAGGAATGAATATTCTAACACTGTTGTAGCAATAATTACGTTAGCCTTGACTGGCATCATACTGACAAGATGTGAATTAAAATGTCAAAATGATTTTTCGTTGGCTTTCCATTTGAATATATGTAAAATTTGTGTTTGTTGAAAAAACAGAGTCTGTTACTCGGTTAGAATGAAAATTCTCGAAGCCCCTGATTCCTCACGCTCGCCTCTGGCTCGCGCTCAGAATTTCCCACTAACATCAAATTTTCAATATAACCTTGTTACAGAACATACTATTCTTGATGGCACTTTTCATAGCTCAAAATTGCAGTATTCGCTAGGAAATTTCAACAATTAGTAGTGTTACTAACTCCTTGCGCCACTTTAGCATCAGCACCGTTAATTTTTAACGCAACAGTAAATCGTGGAGGATTATTTCCAGTCGGCAACGAGATTCAATCATTCAAAAAATAAAAAAAACTTGCCCTGGCTGAAAACCGAACCTGGGACCTCTGGGTCACCACGCGAGCGCCATCCAAAGCGCTAGTCCCTGCAGCAATATTATATTTCTTATTCCTTATTTTTAGTACCTATACTAACTTAACAACAGACGATTCTCCACAAAATATATTTTAATCTCGATATCGTTTTGGGAGATAGAAGGCTTGGCCATTAGACGTTTGTTGGAGATTCCAAGGTTCAGCGATGTCTGTTCCAGACTTCCCGTTGGAATCACAAGTCCACCTGGTTGATATAAGTGGTTGAAAACAAGTGAAATATTATTTTTTTTGGTTATCTATCAGTTATATATTTTTTTCAGAATGGTAATACCCTGTGAGATACAGTAAAATCCTATTTTGGGAGAAAGCAACTGATATTCAGGTATAACGATTTATTTGCAAAGCAAAGGACGTATTAATTGCGCACAAGTTCTGCATAATGTAATGGTTCCATTCGCCGTGGTTCTCTCATAATTCGGTGACTTTAACACACGGAAAAAAAATCTTGTCGTAATAATCAGAATGGCCCACCTATGCTTGTATTTACTGACTGTTGAATACAATTATAATGCCTCGATACCTGGGTACCAAATGGATAATGTACGATATATTCAGTAATACAATCCATACAGATAACATATTATTATAACACGTGTTATTACATAAATACATGCCGTTCAAAATATTGTTCAGGGTATTTATATCCATTTTAGCCATGTGTTTGAGGAAATGAGACAGCGACTACTATCAATGGAAACTAATATCCACATACACTATAAAAAGTAATGCCTTCGAAAGCGTTCCGGTACAAAAATTCCACCTTTCTTTGCGTAAAAGCCATCTCGCATCTTCATAATGGCGACGAATGCACTTTACCAGCATCCCAGCCAACTTGTTAAACCATTTTCTTTATTTACGATTTATAATCGCGACCTATATCAAAATAACAACTGTTTGTTGGTGCTGCGAACCGCCTCAAACGGCTCAATAAATATTATTTAAATTGGCTTATTCCCAGAGAAGTTATAGTCACGCCGGAGTTTCTAAACTCCACATCGTGCTCGGAATGAGATATTGGTTATTTCCTCGAAAAGGATTTTCTTTGGCGTAATTACTGTTTCGTCTTGATTTGGAATGTCTGTTCGGTGAAGTTTGTTCGAAATTAGCTGGGAAAGTGTTGATGAACAGATGTATTCAATTGGAGCCCAAAGGACTTCTGCAGTTACATGTATTACCTCGTGGTCACTCGGTATATCAGCAAAAACATCAGTGGCAATTTCACACACCAACCTCAAAAAGTAACATCGATTTTTGTTTCGGTACAGAATTCTTGTCATAAAGATGAAGTTGTACAAATGTCGATGAAATAAATAAACTCTGCTCCGGAAAGAAGTATATTTGTTGCCTGAGTAGTTTTTAAGTGGCTTCGATTTTCTCGCGTTTGGCTAGTGAAGACTGCCATAAATCACCCGAAAATGATGAAGGTATTTCCTATCGATATTCCGAATCTTCGAGCTGAAGTTGGAATATCCACTCAGCCGTCACATCGAATCACACGATAATGCATCGGAATTAACGGTTGCTCTCATCTTGGATATTTAGTGATATTCTTCGATCCTTGGTATTTAAATGCAGAACACCCTTTTTTCGCGCTTTTTTGATCGGGTTGTGGATTCAGTTCTCCACAGAAAACATTGATACCTGAATACAATGAAAAAGTTAGTGGCTTAATGAATATCTTCATCAATATTGGTCCAATGAACGCAATTGTTATGTCAATGTACCACTGGTTATCCATATTATGTATAAGGATTTTAATAATATCAATGAATGCTCACGTTGATATTACGGTCGAGTACATTAAATAGGTACGGTAGGGTAATGAATTCCATTCATCAAACGAATGAAGAGTGTTCACCCAAGCAATGAATTGTATTCGTTCAACTGATGGAACCGTATTTGTTAGATTAATTATTATTTCCGTTCTTCGAATATATGATTGATATAATGATTAAGATTACTTCAACGATGAATATTTTTCATCAATCCAATGAATGGTGCCTTGATTCAATAATTGATATCTCGAAATGCTTCATTGAAGTCATGATTTTGTTTATTATTCGAATAAGTGGTATTTATTCAATCATTGTATATTATTCCTGAATGCAGCGAATGCCTCCCATTGATATCGAGCATACAGTGAAGTTTTCAAAAGATAGGAATACTAATTAACATGCATCTGGTGTATCGACTGATTCGATTTTGTTCTAATCGATTCATCAAGTGGTAGAGAAGACGGATCCTTGGTTCACATTAGTCCAGATAATAACTGTCGACGCCGAGAATGAAAAAAAAAAAAGAAAATGTTATTGGACACTTTTTGGAAGCGATGGGTGAAAGATCTATTGATTGAAAGTTTGATTTTGTGGAGAAAATCCGATTCTTGACATGATTTTTTGGGTTTTTGACCTTCCTCAATCTGAAAATGAAAAAATGTTAATCCAAAGAAATCTGTACAAGTGTAGAAGGGCAAATTAATTAATTTGCCCGATAAGTTACTGCGTTCACAAGACTGCTGTCTTGAAAGAAATTAATTTTTGTCAGTAACGTACCCTACACTGAATTTGCCTATCTGAAAAAATGAGATCGAATTAACAAAGAATATTTCTCTTTTTTTAAAAATTGTTGACGTTTCGGAGGCTGTATCTGCCTCCGTTATCAAAACTTCTTTGAAAAAAACTGAATTTGAATTGCGGTTTTGGAAATAAGATCTTTCTTTGACAGAGTCAAAAAAAAAGACCAGTACAAGAAGTACATTTTTCAAGCTAGGGAAATTTCCTCTCATTAATCTCTGCTGCGCGCACATGGATAGGGTGATTTGAAATAAATGTAGGTATAAAATTTACATATAATTACACTTAAAATTTATACCTCGACTCTACGTATTTCGTTTTCAAGGTTCATAACCATGTTTAGGAATATAATCACATCCGAACCCCCTGATTCACCGTCTTGAGCAAAGCGAAATTTATTTCCGGAGAAACAGACTTTTTTCCGATTACATAAGAAAATCGAATTTTGATCGAGTTATCCACGAATATTTCTCGAATTATCTGTCGCCTCATGGCCATTCAATATTCCATGCGGCGTTCAAATTCAATTAATGTGAATACAGACTCGATTTGGCAAGTCGAAAGAAAAAGAAATGGACGGAATAAGAAATAAGGCATTATTTATTCGAAATATTTTCGAAAAAAATTATTTCATCAAATTCTGACTTCAAACTCGGATATTATTTGTATTACTTCTCGAGTTTGAAATCGGAATTTTACTTAATTTCGACTTTGAGCTCGGAATTATGTTAAATCACGACCTCAAACGCGAAATTTTATAAAATATCGTGTTCAAAGTCGGAAATTAGTGAAAACTATCATCAAGAAATTATATGGCCCTTTTACGCTTTCGTAGAAACTGGTCAGTTGAAACATTTGTCCACATACTAACAACAGAATTTGAAAATAAAAACAAAAATTCTATATTTACAGAAAAGACAAATTAAAGCAATATACCAGGTGGCCCATCAAATTCATGTGGTTTTTGGTAAAACGTTTGAATAGGTCGAATTTACTTTACTAGATGAAGAAATTTAACTTTTGTTTCTGCAGCACCATCGATCAGTGCGGTGAACAATGCCCTGAATCCTAAATATGAATAGGACATAAATCCTGCTTTTCAAATGACCAAACCGAAAGAAAAAGATTGCAAAAAATTGCCACTGATTTGTTGATTAACGTTCATAGCAACTCGAAAATCGGGAAGACGTTGTTTAGATGATTCAACGGACTTTCAAACGATGTACCACTCGACCTTCATTTCCTATTCGTTTTTCCACCTCTAGGATATCATTACCCATAACCCCCATGTCAAGTTTTTCGATGAGCCACCCTGTATACATATGTATATATACATGGTATCTTTCAAAGGGTTCTTCAATAATACTCATACTCTTTTTCGATTGGAATCTGCACTACCTTCAAAACATACATCGCTTTCTAGGATGCTTCCTGATTAAGCATTTCGTACTTTTCATTGCACCATTTTCCTTCTAACTGTTACACAATCAGTAGTTTCATTACTAGAACCTCCCTTCTCTATAGAAGTAGAATGATCCTTGTCAGTTACTGAATTAATGCATTCATCCATGATGTCTGTTTGCGACTGTTCCATCTCAACGTAGACAGTAATATATTTTGAAGATGTCTTTGGCGATTGTAGATTGGAGCTATCCGTTCATTTTAGTATCAATGATTGAAAATGAGGCTGCAGTTATCTCAATATTAACCTTACAGTTTTTCTTCGCTTCAGCAGGGTTACTGTTATTGTTATCAGTATTCTTCTTTCGGCCTTAGTTAACGTATCAATTTCTTCAACAAACTTGTTTTCGGTGTTGGTCCTCAAAGTGATTCTTTGAGGTTAGTTCTTCACTCAGGACAAAGGAAAATCATTTTTCCTTCTACCTCTATAGAAAGTATACACTTTTCTCCCTCAAACCAGGGAGGAAACTCATACTTTTCCTCCCCTTCATCTCAATTAAGTTGTAAACGATGAAACTTTTGAATCTATTATAATCAAATTGTCTCCGTAATTTCTAGAACTTTGAGAAAAAAAGTTTTTATGAACATATGTTCGGAGTTCGGAGCTTTTTTTCTGAGATACAGGGCATTGATTTTTTTTTCAAACGCCTTTGTATCTCAGAAACGAAGCAACTCCGGACATATGTTCATAGGAACTTTTTTCCTTAAGGCGACTTAACGAATCACCCTCTGTAGTTTCGTACCATAAATAGAAACACGAGGGAAACAAATAAGCACTGTTCTGAAAAATCAAATTCTCGGTATGTTATCCCCAGGAGCCACTCGTAAAAATATCTTCATTTTACTCCAAATCGATATACTTTTCAACCCTATTCGAGGCTTGTATGCGAAAATGGGGCACCTAAATCTGTCACTAGCTGACGGTCTACTAGCCATTGCACCACCGCAGATTCTCAGATGGACATGACTGTATTGTCTATACTTTCCATCATGCAAGTGTGAATCCGTTTCAGATAAAAGCAGTTGAGATGCGTTTAAAAATTACAAAAAAGGATCATTAAGTGGGTAGGAGGAAAAATCATATGTATTACATGGGAGTAAAGTGTCTTTTCCTTCTTTGGATGTTTGCAGTGAACTACATCCTACGGGAGGAAAAGTGGCACTTTCCTCCCTAGTAATACAAATAGCTATTACGTGCTGAGATTTCAATCCCTCTGTCTGACGGACACGGATGACTGCATAATAGATATGATGATATGATTGTGAACAATGCAATGCAGGTTTCTTCAATTTGTATTAGTGGTTAGATTAATAACGCAAGTTCTGGGTATTGCTTTGGTTGAGGGGCTGGAGGTCAGATGGCGTCCGTGGTTTGGTGAACGCTAGGCTGCGGGCGGTGTCTCAGCTTCTGCCTTTACATGGACATTCCGTTGAATCGTTTGTTGCAGACATAAATTATTGTCTGCAGAGACCAACCCTATACTGATGAGGGCAAGAACCCAGAAATCGATCTATAGGTGGTCCAAATGTTTCAATGAACATTTCCATGCAACTAGCAACTGCGGAGACATCCTTGTAGGACTCTGCATGGAAATTCGTTAGATGTAATTCAACGTTCGTCGTATTAGCCAGGAAAGAAGTTGTTTTCTGATGGATTTTCGACCCAATTATTCCTATTGTATAGGATTATGGCAATAAGCGTGGTCCTGGTATTGCAGGACATCTTGTTTCTCTCTTGACAAGCTTATTATGAACAATGCAATGCAGATTTCTTCAATTTATAAAACTTTGCGGAAGTTTTTAATGTTTATATCCATTTGTTACTCGATAGCATATTGGCCTCACCGTCAAATGTTGTTATTACTCCTTCATTTATTATTATTGTTGATGATAATTGGGTGAATTGGTTTCAGGAATTTCATTTACAGAAGTGATATAATGAATATGCAGTAATTAGAAAATTCCATACTACGGATTCAAATTAGGTTGATAGATATGTCGCGTTCACATGAATCAAACAGGATATGCCCATCATATAAATTATAGAATTCAATATATGTATGCTGCAGTGAATTAGGGTCATGTAGCTCAGTGGTTGAGACTTTCTCGTTCAAAATATGGAATTTTAAAACAAAAACCTTATTTATTTATTTATTTATTTACTTTCTCGTTCGAAACCAGTGACTGCTGGTCGGCTAGGTTCGAATCCTCAGCGACTACAGATTTTCATCTGATGGTCCGAGAAAGAGCTAGGAATCGCACTTTAAAAGGTAAGACCTCTCGTTAATCCTTGGCTCGCACAAGTTTCGTCTTTTGAGGGGGTTCGTAGGGGGCGACAGCTGGTTAACGGAAAAACATTTTTTTTAGAGTCACAGTATCAGATCATATTGAGAGACACAATTCAATAATCATCGAACATTCGATTAGAAAAAAAATCCTGAACAAGCAAATTATGATGATGATATAACGGTAGAAATATTATCAAGATATTTCCATGAAAAAATGTGAAAATAGTACAACCATCAAACTTGATATTTCGATACTTGTTTTCTTGCAGCACATTTTAGTATTCGTGTATTTTGGTAATGAGCTTTCTAGTGTTGCATATATGAGATGTTTTTGTTGCACTTTGTTGTATGATTGAAAAATCACCCTTAGGAAATATTCAAATTTTCATTTCACTGGGTATTTTGGATATGCTAGAGTTTTTTCATTATTAATTGTTACGATCATATCAACCTAAATGTTTTAAATTATAGAATAATAATACAACTTGACTCCATTCTCCTAGCGTATATTCAGTCTCTGTGCATTTATATATATATTTATATATATATATATATAATTCAATTTTTATTATTTTTGTTATCTAATTGAGTAGATGTTATATATTGTTGTGGTGTTTTGCGGTTGATATTATCAGATGGACATATCTACTAACTTTCGACTCTTTCAAGTATTGTCCATGAAAGCTTCATGGGTGATAGTTATTGAAGTTCTAGGAACTTCAATGCCTTCGACATCTGGAATTCTGTGTCTATTGGGATATACTCTTCACTCTATTCACCGCTTTTTTAATATATGAAAACTATGTCATATCACGTTTCGAAAGACGTGCTCTGCTAATGATATCGCGAATATTCGTTTTTTTTTTTCTAAAAATCTTCGGAAGTATTTGGAATTTTTCAAATTTCAGAGCAGCGTTTTACTAAGCACCAAATTGCGCAACTTTGCCCCCATTTAACCGATCTCGTATCTCTTCTACTTTCCGAAATCCCAATGATGACCCAAGTAGCAATTCAACGTTGCGGCAACGTGTTCGAAAAAGTTGCGTCGCCGACGTCAACACAACGTTGTCACAACCCTGTTTTACACCAATTTGGTCAATCATTTTTGGGTTTTTACAACTTTCCTACTGCAACTGCAGGTAGCAGTTGGTCGTTTCCTAAACGTTGCTGAATTTACTTAAGAACAACTGCACACCAGCGCCCTCTCAAGCAGCAATGACAATTTATTTTCTATGGTGTTCAGAAATTAGTTGATTTATCAACCAAATAATCACTGATGGCCAAACTGGACACTAAGAAAAAACGTTGTGGAAACTCTACCGAAAGTTAATATCGAAATATTTCATGCTCAATATTACCAAAAAATAACGATTACGAAACAGAAATTGATAACGCATTACATTTTACTGTCAAATATACCATTGTTTCATGCTAAAAAACACGTGGGCTTTCAATCTGTTGCGAAGTTTTCAAATGTCAAGAATTAGAAATATATACCTATTTTCATAAACAATTTTCAATGTTGATATCGATTCAAGCGTGAACTAAATACGGAATACCTATGAATTATTTATTGTATTATAAAATCCTTTGTAAATGTTTGTTTTACATCCCAAGTTTTAATGGCCGACCTTGTGTCCAAATAAAATCACACTTCCAATATGGTGTAGGAGTATGCAAGTCGTCAACGCGACCTGGGTTGTCAGGTAACTAAAAATATACTAATTTCTAACGTTAGTCTGCCATACAACCAACTTCATACCCAAAGCGCGACTGGAGTTGCTTATCGGACCAAAAACTGAACCAATTCCAACTAACGAATACATTCCGCTCCACATTTTGTAACCCGTCTCTTTCGCGTTTTTCCCTCAGTTCTTCCAAATTATTAAACTGTTGTACATGGTCATAATCAAGTTGTTTCTCCTGGATATGAAACAGTTGTTCCTCTGAAAAAGTAGTTGACCGGTGGTTTAGAGAGCGTCGTTTCATGAATGACTAATTTCTATACCAACTACAACGTTAATTTTGGTGTATTATGTGGTTGTCGTCGCCAAAATGCTACTTGGGGAGGCTTGAATTTGGGACAACCCTGTACATGTAATTCTACATGGCAGACGGCGCCAGAGTTTGCAAGCTGCGTGATAACAGACTCTCTAATTCTGCCGGTATGAGGCAATTTGGATACATAAATATCAGACACATATTGATTTAGTTGCTTTGGGATTGGTATACCGGGTGGCCAGCTGATTATTTTCATAGATAGAATTTTGAATTTTTGATATGTTATTTCTCAATTATAGTCCATATTTGAATCTGTTTATGTACCGGAAGTGATGTAAACTTAGGAGTGACATAAACTTTTCAATTTCAAATGAATAACTACCCTCAAATCCTTGAAGCTGTCCTGACGAGTTGTAAGCATCGAAACGGCCGTCGACAGATGATGGAACTTTCGGAATTAAATGGAAAATCCCACACAAATTATTTTCAACCATTCAAATCGGGGTTTTTTAACCGATCACCATGGCAACGTATGTATTTTAGTGGACATTTTTTTCTCTTGGGCACCAAACAACGAAATAAAACGGAATTTTTTTTGGCGTTCATAGGTGAAATAATATTTACATTTAACTTTCATTTTAGATTTCATTGATACTAAATAGTACTCCCCAAAGTTATGTCGATTAATTTTCCCCTGAACGTTTTACATTATTTCAATTCTTGGTCAGACAGTGTTTTATGAATATGTCATTCTCAAATTTTCGAGCATGTCTGATAGATAAGATAAATGAGTTCGAATCCCACTGCTGGACATTTTTTCATATTATTTTCCCCCTCAAGTATTTAGTTATAAACGTTTAATTGTTATTCTACCTTATATTGCTTCTGAATAAACATACAAAGACTATTTACATTTGAATTTCACCAAAAACTGTCATTATACTAGAATTTTATTAATAATATTTTGGTGTGAAATGTTCTAACCGAATGCCACACGAGGTTAAATTATTTCCGGAATTTTTTTCGAGCTCATGAGTATTTTGAAAATTATCCCGAGTCGAAGACCTCTAGTGATATTACAAGTGAAAACACTCTCTTCACTTGCAGTCTATATAAATACTTGATCAAAATAAATCACAGTATCGTTGAAATAAATTCAATTTTCATTTAAATTTTAAAAAGATACTTTCATTAGAAATTGTACATTTTCTTTCAAACGTTGCACAAACACCAACAAATTTTCGTAACAACGGTATTGGTGATTATCGAAATAAAAATTCCTTTGACTTTGAGAAACAATTTATGTGGCTTGGCAACTATTAATATAAAAATTTCCACCAATCAAAAACACGTATTTTAGCATGAGTGGAATATTCCTTAGAATTGCTCATTATCTCATGGAATGTTCAATTGTCTTCAGTCAGAAAATAATATGGTTTTACAGCCATATTTTTCAATACAACCGGCCAGCAGGAACTGGCAGGCTGATACGAATGATTTGTGCACTGTCCCCCGTTGGATTGATTGAAAAGTTTTGTGGAAAAATATCGGTACCGGTAAAATAATTTTGCTGCCTAGGCAGGAAAGTCCTTACTTTGCTTCCTAGACAGGAAAAGTAATACTTTGCTGTTTGATGTGTGCCTGCAGAATTAATATTTGCTGTCAATCAGAGAAAAAATTGTTTTTTGTCATTAGGGATTGTTATTGAGGAAAAGTATGTTTGTTTACTTACATAATCAAAAATATTCCTCTCATGTATTCTTTCATATCGTCTGCCAAGTTAACCGTACAAACTCCAACTCCTTGAAATATGCTCATTTGGGAGTATTTCTGTAAAAAGAGAGAAACAAAATTATTATGAATTTTGGTTTTAATTCTACAGGTATGCAGTTTTAGTAATTTCACAACTTTGATATTTCAATAATTGGATTCCTCCAATATACAGTGAGGCCTTAAAGTAATGGATAAACTAATTTTCTACCTAATTTTCAAAAAAAAACACGAAACGATTTTTGTTTTCAAAAATATACGGTAGGAGGTAGGAGGTAGGAGGTAGGAGGTAGGAGGTAGGAGGTAGGAGGTAGGAGGTAGGAGGTAGGAGGTAGGAGGTAGGAGGTAGGAGGTAGGAGGTAGGAGGTAGGAGGTAGGAGGTAGGAGGTAGGAGGTAGGAGGTAGGAGGTAGGAGGTAGGAGGTAGGAGGTAGGAGGTAGGAGGTAGGAGGTAGGAGGTAGGAGGTAGGAGGTAGGAGGTAGGAGGTAGGAGGTAGGAGGTAGGAGGTAGGAGGTAGGAGGTAGGAGGTAGGAGGTAGGAGGTAGGAGGTAGGAGGTAGGAGGTAGGAGGTAGGAGGTAGGAGGTAGGAGGTAGGAGGTAGGAGGTAGGAGGTAGGAGGTAGGAGGTAGGAGGTAGGAGGTAGGAGGTAGGAGGTAGGAGGTAGGAGGTAGGAGGTAGGAGGTAGGAGGTAGGAGGTAGGAGGTAGGAGGTAGGAGGTAGGAGGTAGGAGGTAGGAGGTAGGAGGTAGGAGGTAGGAGGTAGGAGGTAGGAGGTAGGAGGTAGGAGGTAGGAGGTAGGAGGTAGGAGGTAGGAGGTAGGAGGTAGGAGGTAGGAGGTAGGAGGTAGGAGGTAGGAGGTAGGAGGTAGGAGGTAGGAGGTAGGAGGTAGGAGGTAGGAGGTAGGAGGTAGGAGGTAGGAGGTAGGAGGTAGGAGGTAGGAGGTAGGAGGTAGGAGGTAGGAGGTAGGAGGTAGGAGGTAGGAGGTAGGAGGTAGGAGGTAGGAGGTAGGAAGGTAGGAGGTAGGAGGTAGGAGGTAGGAGGTAGGAGGTAGGAGGTAGGAGGTAGGAGGTAGGAGGTAGGAGGTAGGAGGTAGGAGGTAGGAGGTAGGAGGTAGGAGGTAGGAGGTAGGAGGTAGGAGGTAGGAGGTAGGAGGTAGGAGGTAGGAGGTAGAGGTAGGAGGTAGGAGGTAGGAGGTAGGAGGTAGGAGGTAGGAGGTAGGAGGTAGGAGGTAGGAGGTAGGAGGTAGGAGGTAGGAGGTAGGAGGTAGGAGGTAGGAGGTAGGAGGTAGGAGGTAGGAGGTAGGAGGTAGGAGGTAGGAGGTAGGAGGTAGGAGGTAGGAGGTAGGAGGTAGGAGGTAGGAGGTAGGAGGTAGGAGGTAGGAGGTAGGAGGTAGGAGGTAGGAGGTAGGAGGTAGGAGGTAGGAGGTAGGAGGTAGGAGGTAGGAGGTAGGAGGTAGGAGGTAGGAGGTAGGAGGTAGGAGGTAGGAGGTAGGAGGTAGGAGGTAGGAGGTAGGAGGTAGGAGGTAGGAGGTAGGAGGTAGGAGGTAGGAGGTAGGAGGTAGGAGGTAGGAGGTAGGAGGTAGGAGGTAGGAGGTAGGAGGTAGGAGGTAGGAGGTAGGAGGTAGGAGGTAGGAGGTAGGAGGTAGGAGGTAGGAGTAGGAGGTAGGAGGTAGGAGGTAGGAGGTAGGAGGTAGGAGGTAGGAGGTAGGAGGTAGGAGGTAGGAGGTAGGAGGTAGGAGGTAGGAGGTAGGAGGTAGGAGTAGGAGGTAGGAGGTAGGAGGTAGGAGGTAGGAGGTAGGAGGTAGGAGGTAGGAGGTAGGAGGTAGGAGGTAGGAGGTAGGAGGTAGGAGGTAGGAGGTAGAGGTAGGAGGTAGGAGGTAGGAGGTAGGAGGTAGGAGGTAGGAGGTAGGAGGTAGGAGGTAGGAGGTAGGAGGTAGGGTAGGAGGTAGGAGGTAGGAGGTAGGAGGTAGGAGGTAGGAGGTAGGAGGTAGGAGGTAGGAGGTAGGAGGTAGGAGGTAGGAGGTAGGAGGTAGGAGGTAGGAGGTAGGAGGTAGGAGGTAGGAGGTAGGAGGTAGGAGGTAGGAGGTAGGAGGTAGGAGGTAGGAGGTAGGAGGTAGGAGGTAGGAGGTAGGAGGTAGGAGGTAGGAGGTAGGAGGTAGGAGGTAGGAGGTAGGAGGTAGGAGGTAGGAGGTAGGAGGTAGGAGGTAGGAGGTAGGAGGTAGGAGGTAGGAGGTAGGAGGTAGGAGGTAGGAGGTAGGAGGTAGGAGGTAGGAGGTGATGAAAAAAAATTAAATATATATAACTTCCAAGTGATTGGTAGATAGTCAAGAATATTGGAGGGGTGGATGAAGATCAACCGAATGCTTGACAAAATGTACTAATATACATTGCTTTCAAAAAAAAAAAAAATACTCTACCCTGTAGATTTTTCTTGGTTTGCCCTGTATATATAGCAATTTCTGCTCATAGACTCTGTTATCTAGTTGTCTAGATTTCTGAATCATCTTCTCAGATATTATAAAACTCCAGCAATCTGAAACCGACACCCTCTTGCCCCACCCTGTATATAACTCAAGTCTTTACAAATCAAGAATAAAATGGGACAGAAACTGAGAAATTGGATTATGATGAGTCAAGTTTTTAAATGATAATTTATAATTATGTTTCAACAGATACGATCACGGATATTAAATATTTCGTTATAAAAAAAAAATCACAACCCAATTTCTCCTAAAAAAATATCGTGTTTTTTCATTGAAATGTATTGAATGGACGGAACACCAATTTCATTAATTTCCAAGCCATGCCCCACTGAATTTTCATCCATCATGATCGTTGAATCACAGACGCATGAAATTAAAAAAATTACATCCGTACGGACGAAAATGAGTTGTTTTCGATTTTTCCAACACTCGAACGAAGATGAATATTGAAAGGGTGAAATTACTAGCGCCGAAATATGTAAAGGTGGCGAGAAAACAAACCCCAAGAAAAAAAACAAATCAATCGTTGAGTACATCACCCATTTATATCACTCGGCAGTACGTAAAATACGTCTGACAGAATAAATAATGGTTTATATTCTATGAAAAAAAAATAAAAAATAATTCCAATCGGTTGGAAAATGTAGATTTTATAAGGGTGCTCTCCGGTCTCAAGTGGGAGTTTCGAAACTACACAAAAATATCCCAAGTTAGCATTTAAAAGAAATTAGTTTTTTCAGTGACGGGAAAAAAGTTTGACATTTCATCTCTGTTGACAGGTAATAAAATATAACTTTTAATGAAATAATTTTTTCCCCGATAACCGGGAAAAATGAGTACTTTTTTCCCACGGGAAAAAAGTGGGATATATGTACACATAGGTAGATATTTAATCAAACCGTCGTTTTCCCATCACAGAAAAAAATTATGTATTATACACGTGAAAAATATTAGATTTTAGCTCTGGGTTTTTTGTCTCCCTCCGCTTCGCGTCGGTAGACAATACAACCTCGAGCTAAAATCTAATACTTTTTTCCCTTGTATAATATAAATAACTATTATTAGTGTTGAAAAATAAAAAAATAAAAAATTTGTCTAATACTTTTTTCCCTTCTATAATGTGTTGAAAAATAAAAAAATTAAAAATTTGGGGAAAATAGTCTGCATACAAATAGTATGAAATCGAATTATTGTTACTCACATGTTATTGTTTCAACTTTCATAGTACACTTTCATGTAAATGTTTCGTTACGAGTGGAATACAAAAAGTAACTTTATATAACCTCAAATATATCTTTTTTCTTTTAATTGGAAGTATGATTGTGATATAACGTTGAAAAGGTAATTTTGAACAAAATCGCAATTAAAAAAAAATGGTGCTTTCATTTGAATTATAAAATTTAATGCTCTTCCAGTCAAACCGGAAGTGTCATATTTGGTCTGAATTGAATATCGATGTCAAAAAAAATTGAAGCATCTAAACGAAATAACAAGGAAGATACAGGGGGGTAAAGTGGTTCTGAATCACCCGATATACTTAGTAGGAGTGTTTCACTGCAACACGCCCCGTCTTTTGGTAGTTAAAATTTGTTGATTTTACTGAGGGTGAGACTGTAATTTTATTATTTCCCAATAAAGTGCTGTTCAAGTAATCTTACATTATCATCCTGCCCTTTTTTATCACCTCATTATGATATTGAAACGGAAAGTGAAATACCTATAAATAGTTTAATGTCACTGATTTAATACTAGCCTTATTTTCTTGTAAAATAACGACTTTTTAATCTTCGAAATGGATCGTTAAAGCTTTCGCTGAACGGGTAGATCCCTTTGTGTTGAAGAAACCCCGAGTTGTATATCCGTATAACATAAACTATTACGACTAAATATCTACATCGTTATAACGCTTGGGCCACAACCATATTGGATTGGAATGATACAGATATGATTCGAAATAGCTATTTTCAAACCCACAAAACGATAACGAATTCAGCAGGAAGCTAACTGATTATGTTATGGCGGATTACCATACGTGCAGTGGCGAATGACTTTCTATAATCACGAGAATCCTTAAACACACGGAAAAAAATTTCTAGTTATTTATAGAATGATTTTCAGTTTCATTATGTGAAAATTATGAAAAATATTCCATTACACCATAATTTTTTTTATACTCACATAACTAAAAGGGCTTTTAGCCTACGGATATGTACCTACCGCGCTAAATATTCGACATTTGAAAAGATTGGGATTGGGAATTTTTTTAATCCCAGTTGGTGTGTCCCTCAGAGTCTCCAGTCCATCACTGAACCAATGAACTGATGGTTTTTCATGAATAGAACATTTCTTTAAAGAAAAATTTTCTCAATTGATGGAATCAAAAAGTTGTCAATTTATGAGTATTTCCAATTATGTAATCTAAATTAAAGAAATCTGCATTGCATTGTTCACAATAAGCTTGTCAAGAGAGAAACAAGATGTCCTGCAATACCAGGACCACGCTTATTGCCATAATCCTATACAGTGGGAATAATTGGGTGGAAAATCCATCAGAAAACAACTACTTTCCTGGCTAATACCACGACGAACGTTGAATTACATCAAATGAATTTCCGTGCAGAGTCCTACATGGATGTCTCTGCAATTGCTAGCTGCATGGAAAGGTTCATTGAAACATTTGGACCACCTATAGATCGATTTCTGGGTTCTTGTCCTCATCAGTATAGGGTAAGTCTCTGCAGACAATAACTAATGTCTGCAACAAACGATTCAACAAAATCTCCATGTAAAGGCAGAAGCTGAGACACCGCCCGCAGCCTAGCGTTCACCAAACCACGGGCGCCATCTGAACTCCAGCCCCTCAACCAAAGCAATACCCAGAACTTGCGTGATTAACCTAACCACTAATACAAACTAAAGAAATCTGCATTGCATTGTTCACAATAAGCTTGTCAAGAGAGAAACAAGATGTCCTACAATACCAGGACCACGCTTATTGCCATAATCCTATACAATAGGAATAATTGGGTTGAAAATCCATCAGAAAACAACTACTTTCCTGGCTAATACCACGACGAACGTTGAATTACATCTGATGAATTTCCGTGCAGTGTCCTACAAGGATGGCTGCGGGCGGTGTCTCAGCTTCTGCCTTTACATGGAGATTTTGTTGAATCGTTTGTTGCAGACATTAGTTATTGTCTGCAGAGACCTACCCTATACTGATGAGGGCAAGAACCCAGAAATTGATCTATAGCTGGTCCAAATGTTTCAATGAACCTTTCCATGCAACTAGCAATTGCGGAGACATCCTTGTAGGACTCTGCACGGAAATGCATTAGATTTAATTCAACGTTCGTCGTGGTATTAGCCAGGAAAGTAGTTGTTTTCTGATGGATTTTCATTTGAGTCCACAATATTTCCAGAAAATATTATTTTATCGACAACATTTCCTTCAAATTTTATATGAAGACAGTCATTCTAGACATTTCCAAGTATATAATTTTGGTTTTGTGTATGGAATTGAACTAGATTAACACAGTATCAATAACTTCGAATGAATTTTCTCACATCGGATGTTCAGAAAAATTATTGACAAAGGAAAATTCGCATTGGAAAGACAAACAATTCTCTGGAATTTCAATTCGAAACAATGTTGAAAAATGGAAGACACTCTAAGACGGAAAGTAAATTCATCGTAACGTCAAATATGTATCATAGAAAACCCTCTTCAGTTATTGAATTCCACTTTCGTTATTGATACTGCACTCTCAAGACATTGGACATATAAAGTGAATTGAATGAATTGGATGATATCATGTTTACTGCTACCTGACAGTAAATTGTAAGGGAAGTTTTCCACGATGGCCCCAAGAGCACTATCAACTTCGAATTCGAAATATCAAGAGTTTTAGTATAATACATTATTCAAGATAGTGGGGAGGCACACTTAATAAAGGATGTAAAATTACAAAGTTGGCTCACCCCGAAATGTAACCAGTAACCACTATGCTAGATTTCATAATACAGTTATATACAGGGTGTTTCATAATAAATGGCGGACATTTACAACACTTAATTTAACTGAGTATGATTCGTTTTTTTTTTTTTCAAATATGAAGTTAACGTTTGGTTTTGTTACTTGTTCTAACGTTTAAATAAATTTTGTATGATTATGAAAAAAATTATTTAAAAAAATTTACCATGTTTTTCAACATGAAAGTTGATTTTTCTTGAAAACGGTCAACTTTAGAGCTTATGAACAAGATTATCTTTTTTGTGTAGAAAACATTAGCGGTTCAAATAAGTTACTCAAAACTGTACTTTTTCTAGTGGCGTAGAAGTTGGAGGAAAAAACACCCACTACCCCTTCAAAATCTTCACCAATTATGAATTTAAAAAAATAAAGAATCAAAACGAAACATAGCTTATTATGAGTAGAAAATGCCTACAAAATCTGTTTTCTGTGAGATAAACGGTTCCAGAGATATTCGCAAAAAGCGATTTTTTTTAAATTTAATTCAACACCCTGTATGTCGAAAATGGTGCATTTAAGAGAGTAAGTCAATAGGAACTTTTTTCCATATTCTTGAAAGAGCTATCCTATCTTGAAGTCCTGCGCATTTATTATGAAACACCCTGTAGATGATATTTCGGCCGGTGGTCACTGTGTATGAGTGGGACATTCGTCTCTGGACGCCAGTTTGGAAAATGGCGGAAGCAAATATTTGATTATTCGTACTTTGGAAACCACTCAACCTAAAAACTTGATCTTGGTGTCAATTTATACGTTTTTGGGGTCAAGGAATTCAAAAAATTCATTAATTTATTCATATGTACAATCATTTTTCAAAATGGCTACATTTATTTTTACACATTTCACCTAATGCGCCTAACCATTATTCAGCATACCTACTTAGCCAGGAATCACACTGATCGACTAGGACCGACCTCCGCGACCGTCCACCTACGACCAAAATTTCCAACACGTATATTCTTATCGCACAACTCACACTGTATAATCGTCATTGACCGTCCTCGACCGTTTTTCAAAGACCATGTTCGAAATTGTAGTCTGCTGGAAATTTTGGTCGGTGTCACACTATCCTGACGTAATGTCATTTTGACACACATTTATGATGATCTTTTGACTTCAACAAAACTCATGTAAATAGGTATATTTCCTACCGGAAAAATTAAATATGTGTTAAAAACAATTGATATTATGAATTTAACTTATTTTTAATAAATGAACAGACAATTCACATAACCTTTCGAATGTCAAATTAATGTCAGATTTACAAAATTATTCTAGTGGTCGGTCGTGGATGGTCGATCAGTGTGACTTTGAAAGTTTTCATTGATCTACTTCTACTTTTGGTCGTAGGTGGACGGTCGTGGACGGTCGGTCCTGGTCAATCAGTGTGATTCCTCACTAAGTCACACTGACTGTCAATTTTTTTTGTTTTCGGCATCGAGAAGGCCATTAAAAATGCTACTAGTTTGCCCATTTAACCGAATTCGTAGCATCAATAATAACGGAGTTGGCAATGGTGCCGACTCAATTTGGAACACCCTGTATATATTCATACCAGGATGATGACGACGAAACTCATTTCTATTATATCACACAGGAAAGTTAGGCCACGCAAAAAGGACATTTTCATTTTTTGTTTTCATGTTTGAGAAAAAGTATAAATATTATATGTTATTGTGGTTTTCATGTTTGAGTAAGAAAAAATATCACTTATATTTTCTTCAATAAAGAAAGAATGTATTAGTTGAAAAATGATTAAATAATAGTTGATTTAATGCCATATATGGATCACTATTAAAAAAATAATTTAAAATGGGTACGATAGAAAAAGTGACATAAAATATGAATATATCAAAACTTGTTCCCCTTTAAATTATTGCTGATATGTTTTTTTTTATTTTCCGAAAGTTGCTTGATGTGTCTCGGCTTGAATGGAATGCGCTGTATAATAATACTCATAAGAGTACATTTTTCTGAAATTAGTATATGAAATCATCCACGATTACTCCTCGAGAGATTCTCAGCTGAGCTTTACATTCCCCAGTACCCATAAAACCGAAGCAACTTCGCGGAACTCAACCCACCCCCGTACAGATAATTCAAAGAACGTATTCAACATCACGAAGGGGGTGTTGGCGTGCAAGGGTGATAACTCCTCGCCATCAATTTAATAATTGCAGTCACACCCTTCAGAGAAGCGTTGAGCAACAAGTGTGGCTCAAATTATTATTTATGAGGATGTAAATAGAAGGCCTGAAAAGGAATTTGGGGATATGATCAAGGAAGAGGAAGAGCTTTGAACTTTACGAATAAATTTTGGGGAGAAATTAACTCTACCTCCCTAGGGAGGGAAACGTAACCCTTTCCCACCTAAACCCACTGGGGAAAACCAGATTTTCCATGGGGGTATTTGAAAAAGATATTTCAGCTGTTTACCATTTTTAAGACTTGTATTAGCTTCACTTGTATGTATGTATGTATGTATGTATGTATGTATGTATGTATGTATGTATGTATTTATGTATGTATGTATGTATGTATGTATGTATGTATGTATGTATGTATGTATGTATGTATGTATGTATGTATGTATGTATGTATGTATGTATGTATGTATGTATGTATGTATGTATGTATGTATGTATGTATGTATGTATGTATGTATGTATGTATGTATGTATGTATGTATGTATGTATGTATGTATGTATGTATGTATGTATGTATGTATGTATGTATGTATGTATGTATGTATGTATGTATGTATGTATGTATGTATGTATGTATGTATGTATGTATGTATGTATGTATGTATGTATGTATGTATGTATGTATGTATGTATGTATGTATGTATGTATGTATGTATGTATGTATGTATGTATGTATGTATGTATGTATGTATGTATGTATGTATGTATGTATGTATGTATGTATGTATGTATGTATGTATGTATGTATGTATGTATGTATGTATGTATGTATGTATGTATGTATGTATGTATGTATGTATGTATGTATGTATGTATGTATGTATGTATGTATGTATGTATGTATGTATGTATGTATGTATGTATGTATGTATGTATGTATGTATGTATGTATGTATGTATGTATGTATGTATGTATGTAGAAGAAATTGAAAAAAAGTTTTTTCAATTGGTGCCACTTTTTACCCATTTAAAGCACGCCTCAGCGTGTGCGAATCGAACTTTGAAAAACGCGCTTTTTTTAAAGTTACCATGGCTACATCAACAACTCGAGAACCGTGAAGTCAAAATGGCAATTATGTTTTTTGTTCGAAAATATGAATAAGATATTCATAAAATTTGTTGTGGAATCATCTGCGGCTGAAAGACAAACTTTTCAGCAGAAGAAATATTTCCAACATTTCCATCCTTGATGTGTATAATTGCTTCTGCTTCAATGAAAACTAGAGAAAATAAAAAAAATCAACTATCAGAATGAAAATGCGAATTTTTACTTTCATATTCTTTCTTTTCACTTAGAGTCTTTTCACAATATCTATCAGATGTAGTTCAATGTCCAGCGTGGCTTCAGCCAGTGAAGTAGTTGTTTTCTGTTAGATATTACCAATAAGTCACATTTTTCATTTTCCAATTTTCATGGAGAATGTTCCCCTTTTCGACAATTCTATGATTATTGATCTGACAGGAGTACCTTGTAGCGTCAAAGAAATATTACAAACAAATGCAAAACTTTTATTCAAAGGCATACTGATGTGATATCACGGATTCAACCATTTTACATTATAAGATCTTATTTTCATCATCTGTAATAATGAGAAACCAGTATTTATGATTTCAAAGTGTATCAACTGAAAAAATAACGTAAAGTATTCGTGGATAACTGATTTTTAAACACTTGCTCTATTTCGCGCATGTTTGAAAGACCTTTTTATCCACTTATACTTCAATATACTATTACAAGAAGTGTTTGGATTTCAAAGAGATATGCTACCAGTGGTTGCACCTAGTTCCGAGATTCTACACTTAAATATTTCAGAGAAAGAACACTGCAACCTAAATTCTGTTACACTATCAGGTCATTTTAAATTGGGAAAATATCTTTCTTTTGCTTCACATGGATTTTTGTTCACTAAGGGTACGATTTATTAAATATCAAACTAATTTTGCCATTATTCCATTATTCATTACACTTTCAAATCATGCCATATATTTCAGGTGTTTTTATTTTCTTTTGCTCCATTTGTGGAACTGATCCACATTGAAAGCTATTTCTGAAGTCGCGTAGTCGAAGGACTTGAAAGAGACAAGTATACTTCAATAACAATGTGTGATCTCACTTGTAAAGATTTCGACTTTGTCTCACCTGACCTACTTCCGGAAAAATTCAATTATGGCACTCGACTACATCAAAAGACGAAGAACTCTTGCTTTCCGTACAGTGCATTTTTTGATAGATGTTCCTTCACAGAACTTTCGAACAATTTTTTTTAATGAACGTTTCTCAGATCATTTAACGATTATTCATTTGGCCGCATTGAAAATCAATGATATTTTCACTGAGTTCTTTGATGGATTTGAAAGTAACAAATTGTTACGTTGGCGGTGATTCCCTTTCTAACATTATACAAAGATTTTTTCTTGTGCACAAGGCAAACTGTTTCAAGTATTAATTAATTAATTAAAGAGGTGACGGTAAGAAATTTTTTCTCTTTGAATATTGTTCTACAAGAAACCCTTGACCCAGCACGACACAGAATAACGCACAGCTTGTTTTGGTAAAGTAAAGATCATTTTGAAAATTTCTCTTTCACCTTTTCATGTTTTTTTGTTTTTACTTATATAGTGTTCGCCAAAATCTTGGAACCATATGGAAAATTTTGTTACTAATGTTTTCTCAGAATTTTTTTTTTTTTTTGAAAGTTGGTGTATTTAGTTAGACTCAATACACACATAACTATTATTATCAGTGGTGTGCAGCTAGGCGGGAATCGACCAATATTCTAAATTCACTATAGAGTAAAAAGATTTTTTTTTTTCAAAATGTTGAAAAATGTTATTGAACACAGTTGTTTGCAATCTACAGATATTTTAATTTTTTTGCTAATTATGGTTTTTTTTAAATTATTGACATTTCTAGAATGTTCCAAACCTCAAGCCCATTTATATCTATAAAACAGAGGCTACGAATTTATCTAGAACGTACAAAAAGGCACACAAAAAGGAACGTACAAAAAGGAATGGATTTCTAGAATAAAAGAGAGAAATCTCCAAAATATTCTCGACGCTCTTGAAAACCATGAAAATTCGAGAAAAATGTTGAATGAACCCTAACAGAGGCTCCTGAAAGTTCTAGATAGTAATGAAAATACACTGGAGGGAAATTCCCAAGAATTAGGTAACCAGGACGGAGCCTTGGAACTTTCTGGGAATTTCTAAAGAAAACTCTAGAATGAAATCGAGGCTGCTGGAAGGGGATGAAAAATTCAAGAAAATTGTAAAATATACAACAAAGGCCCCGGAATGTTTAAGAACTTACTTATACGTCACGGGTGAATTTTACAGGAAATTTCTGAGAGTCTGAGACAGAAAAATGTAGAATGTTTTCGGTACTTCTGTTTTGAAAACTTCAATATGAGTGCTTGAAAAGTTTGAAATTTTCTCGAAACTTCTGGAGAATTCTAGAAAATTCGAAAACCTGTGGAATGAATCAGAACAGACATTCCAACAAGTTCTGAAACGTGAGACAATCGAGTGAAAACTTCTCGAATATTCGATTAAGAGTATAGAAGGAGCTGTGAAATATCAGTTTCATCAGTTGTTTTTTGGGGTTAGGGGTTATCAACAATAATAACTGAATAGATGTTCCAGAGAATTTTGGAAAAACTGAATTGAAAATTTCGTAACATCATACACTTTCACCACCTACTATAAATCGATTGATTTGATATTCTTACCCAGATAATTCCTGGTATGGTACATATCTTATACAGGGTGAACTTGTAAGCACTTGTAAGTGTAGAGAATCTCCGCCCCTTGATGAACACACGTGGAAATGAGAAATAAATGGTTCTCTGTTCCTCTTCCTTGTTCAAACTGAAGCTTGTTATTCAAAATGAAGTTTCATTAACATGAAACGAACAGGAGTTGCCAAATGAATGATTTTTATAGAACACAACACATCACATCAAATTCAAGTGTCTATTGGGTCGAACAAACTATCAATATACAAGTATACAATGTTCTTTAGAGCACAAATCATATTAGATCCAATTTATTGATGTCCTTTCGAACGATTGATTACCAAAAGTAAGTCAGTATAAATGTCTCAGTAATGAACCTGACAGACTGCAGTTAATTTGCGTAAAACCACAGACATCGTAGATGGAGAGTTTTTCCTCTGTATTCCACATATCGTACTTAAATAGTTGATAATTGTGAGAACAACTTTGGTTATGTTTGCAATTACAAACCAATGTTTGTGTATAATCAACAGACATCACAGGTCTCGATTCAGGAAACAATGGAACATTTCCAATTTCGATACATTGTATAAGTAATCCTGACTGCTTTTAATTCTGTTAGTATTTCGCACAAAGCCCATGAGTATTGCAAATATTGATGGAGACCGTAATTCATCATGAACTAGTTTATTCTAAGCATATGATTTGCTAATGGACTGTTGAAAGGCATTATGTACAGAGAACGAACTCAGTCTCGATGAACATTGCTAATTATCACAAACCATTTATTTGTGGTTCTTGTATTTTCCATACCGTAGTTACCTATTTTGCAGAATTTCCAGAGATGGAATGATTTGTCCTGCAAAACCCTAGAAATACCTAATTATGTCTTTTTTCATCTAACTGGGTCTCAATGATAAACAAAGATTGAGGAAGAAATCAATAAGTGAAAATAAATTCAATATTCACGTATGGCATATCTTCAAAAATTTCACAATATTTATTTCACTACATTTTAATGAATTAGTCGAAGGACCAGAGATGTAAGAAAATAGCTATTTTCCCAACAAGTGCGCAAAGTGTTACTTTTCCGCACACAAATACAGTTAGACGAACGACGCGAAGCGGAATCTGATATGTGTTTGCGTGAGAAAAAGGTACTTTGCGCGTGTGTTATAAACAACATTTTTTCTACGAGCGTCATATCAGATAACAACAAAAATAAAAAAGTTGTAATTTAGTCAATAATCTTTAATTAAACTTTAAAGAAAGACCTAACTGTACAACAAAAAATTACATATTAATGTGTCATAGTCGACAGATGCACGCTTGACAATATTATAATCATCAACCATTAAACGAGGTACTTAATAGTTATTTAACGAACAAGTGTATTAATAAGGGTAATTAACAATTGAGATAATCTCACGCGTTAATGTTTGAGATTGTTAATCGCCATTTTAATTCACGAGTTTGTTACAAAACTTTTCCGTCGACAGTAGCTTTCGAAAATAGAGATATCTCACTTTCAATGTTTATTTATTTAACGTTACGATAAAAAACAATCACTATTTCCTATTTATGTTAACTCTACTCAAAGGTTGTTTAATTTTTCTTAGTGGTAGTTTTATTTTATTTTTTATTATTTATTTTCAAATTGAAATAAAAAAAAAAAAATTACCCTCGGTGGGTTTTGAACTCTTGACCTCAGTGTTGCGTGCCAGGTGAACTTTACCATTACGCTACGGTACCATATATGGTTTTGAGTGACAACTGGTGTAATGAATATTTTTGAAATTTTATTTGAAAATTGACAAATAAATAATGACAGATAGTATTAACCAATATAAAATGTATAAGAGCAATGTATGTTGGGGTATCGTTGATCAATAGAAAATCATTCATTAACAGGGGTCATTAATACAATTTTGAGTGCGTTAAAATACATCATAAATGAACGGTCGACGGAAAAAAATATTAGTTATTTTTTCTGTTAAGCTGAAATACAACTATCACAATTACTATTAAAAGGTAAAACGGTTTCTCACATTGCATATAATAGTCTACAGGTCCTAAAATAAATATAAATTTTCTCTACCAATGTGATTTTACTTCTCCGTAACTTTGCGCACGCATATATATGCAGAAAAGTGATATTTTGCGAACGTTCGTAGGAAAAATATTTAATAATATTTTCTTAAGACAATAGTTCCCAATATGCTGTCGTTCTATTGACAGTTATCAAAAATAATTAAATTAAACAATGTTCGTTTTGCCAGAGGCCGAAAACTCATCTTGCTTTGATGGTCATGAAGAACTATATCAGGCTTTGCTTGTATTTGCCTAAGGATGAAGAATCGGTATTTCCAATAGCTTCGGCAATTCTCATTCACTACCACTGACTCAATATCCCCCAGAGCATAAGGCAGCACCGGTGTCTCGTCTACACCGAACGAGTGTCGTAGTACTACTAACACTCGTAGCGCTGCGTTATGCTTTTAGATATAGGCTGAGATCGCATAAGCTTGACAAGCAGATAGCAAATGCATTATGGTGTCAGGCTTTGAAGAATTATATATCCTAAGTACATTATTTTGATGTATCTCTTAAGGTTTTGCCATCGTAAGCAATGTAAGCGAACGAAAATTGAGACTACTTTAGTACAAACCATTGCATTTGATCTACTGTACAAAAACTCAACCGGAATGTATTGTAACCTTCTGCAGAAATTCTCTAAATGACAGTGGAAACCGAATCAATAGTTGAGCTGAAGAGGACCAGAAATGAGTACCTAACTGCTGTTTTTGTGTCTCATTTTCCGTCCTGTTTTTGGTTATTGAAATTAAGATCAGTCCCAAATTCACAGTCCATGTTCCATGTGTCCACGCCCGACGCTACTAGCTATTCATTTATTACTATTATTCGGAAGCACCCACCCTATATATCAATTCTGTAACGTTGGGGAAGTTATCTATTGAACAATCGTTTGCAATATATCCTATGTTTGTACTGGATAGGAATATGAATAGCTCCAGGGGAAACAATGTCTATCGCAAAAGATTCTTGAAAGGATTACCCAAATCAAAGTCAGGACTTGTTTTTTAATGATGGGTTTTCAAGATACCCCGTTATTTTGGTCAACGGGGGTTCGTAATTCTCTTGTCCCAAGCATTTCTTTTGTGGTACCTTCAATTGCTTCCCAAAACAATTTCAACGTATTCAATGAGCTGAAATGTTTTGTTTTAGTGTTTAGAGCCAACATTTGTAAAACATATTATACCTGGAATACATTGAAATATATGCCTTGAAAAGTCATTAATCATTTTAAATTCCATGGTTCATAATATTCGCTATGGTTTTGTTTGTGTACTAAAAGGCCGAGCTTGCATACTAATTTATAAATTATGTGAAACCAAGTGGAAATAATTCCATCTAACGTTAATATAAGCAAGAGAATATTAATGTAATGACATTAAAGTACTTTGAATATTTCATCCGTTTTTCGTTAGGGACAATGTCAAAGCATAGAAATATACCTAATGGAGGAGTGAATGAGAATATGAAATATTCAATTACTCACCTCATTGAATTCTATCAAGTCTTTCTATCCCTATTCTAGAGTTATTGCTAAATCCTTATTGATTTAGTTCACGATTCATTTCCGTTCATATGGGCTTTCACTAGCAGATATCGGAGCTTTGGAAGATAAAGCAGTAATATGAAGGATACTTGTGTGATTATTGTTCTGCATCGGAATGAAGTGATTACTTACATTTATTTGACGTTACATGTCAACTCAACATCTGCTACCTTGATCTTTATGTATCAATGCATAATGTCACCAAAGGAAAATAACTGCACTACTGAGAAACCTTCAAAGTCATAATAGCTATTTATGTACCAAGTGCCTTATATAGATCCTAACGCCCATGGGGATGAATGTTGCCCGATGGGCGTTAGAATCTAGTAGGTTAGGTTAGGTTAGGTTAGGTTTAAATGTGAGTGAGCCCATACATCAGGCTCTCCACTGCGGCCAATGGCCTATTGTGGCTCACCCTATGGTTATATTTCTCCCAGCATATCCAATCTCTTAACGAAATTGAGTAACATGTTGGGAGAACAGTTTACCAGATCTTCTGGCCTTACTTTTGTATTGCCAAATATTGAAAATCTGGTTCTGGCTGCTGCAGGGCATGTGCACAGGATGTGTTTAGCCGTTTCATCATCCTCCATGCATAGACGGCACTCTGCATCCTGTGCAAGTCCGATTTTATGCATGTGGTGTTTGAGTTTGCAGTGGCCAGTGAGCAAACCTACTATAACTCTGAGATGTGCTCTACTGAGTTCTAGAAGTTTGTCAGAGTCCTGTTTTTTCCTTGTATAAGCAATAAATGCTTTGGAATGGGCTAGTCCTGGTAGACTGAGCCAATACTCAAGTCTTTTATTGTCTGCCCAGGCGGTTGTAGCATTCTTGGCAGTGCTATATGCTAAACCGATGACCGGTTCTGGCCCAGTGAACGTTGTTTCGGCCCCCCCTTTTGCTAGGGCGTCCGCTATTTCGTTTCCTTCTAGGCCCGTGTGACCTGGTATCCAAACTAGAGTAACGTTGTTGCCTTGTGCTAGTCGGTTCAAGGTGTCTCTGCAGTTCCATACTGCTCTGGATTTAAAGCAGTTGGATTCAAGCGCTTTCAATGCTGCTTGACTATCTGAAAATATTTTTATTGTTTTTCGTGTGAGGTGTCGGTTTTCCAGCTCCCTTGCACACATTTCAATGGCATATACCTCTGCCTGGAATATCGTAGCTAATTTACCCAAACTGAATGAGCGTTTCACTACTGGGTTCATACCATATATTCCGGCTCCGACACCTTCCAAAGTTTTGGAACCATCGGTGAACCACCTTTCATTTGCCCTACATAGGTCAGTTTCATTCCGAACCCAGTCTTCTCTTTCAGGGAAGACCACGGTGTAGGACATGTTGAGGTTAGTGGTTTTAGGCATGATGTCTGAGGGCATTCCCAGAATGTTGTGAGCTATTATGCCTTCCAGCATGCTGCTGCCTCTCATGACACATGCCTGCGGTAGACTAATGGCCGCTTGGTAGAGTCTGTATGTTGCCCATCTTGCTTCTCTCTCCAGAACTATGTGGAGAGGAAGTAGTCCAAGAAGAGCTTCCATTGCTGCCGTTGGCGTGGAGCGAATGGCCCCAGTAATCGCCAGGCACGCTTGTCTCTGTAGTCCGTTAAGTTTAACCTGGGCCATTTTTTGTTGGCCTTTGTTCCACCAGACTACAGAGCCATACGTGATCATTGGTCGTATGACGGTCACGTACAGCCAGTAAACTTGTTTTGGTGACATGCCCCATGTTTTGCCACATATTCTGCGGCATGTCCATAGAATCTAGTAACTGACGTTGTTTACTTCATACATTTCTAGTCATAGTATTAACTGCGTTCTGGTCGGCAACTGAGCACAAGTGAACTTCTATACAATTGCCATGGATACATTGAAGAGGTTGCTGAGGGTTGTTTATTTAATAAAATGACGCTGCCTTTTTGTAAGAATTGACAAGCTTGTTAGTGGAGGAAACTAAAAACGGTTGTGTTCATAATAATTATGGAGATCCCACAGATTGTGACGCTCAAAGCTGAAAAAGCGTTAGGAAATTTACTGCCTGTGAAATCCAAATACTTATACGAGAAGGAGTATCACCATTTTTCGAAATGGAAAGATGAAAACAGTGAATACCGTAAACGAAACTGTCTTAATGGCATCCTTCCAGGAACTGGTCATGAAAAATATTAATATTTTTTATTTATTTTACATTAATTCAGTCTGAAAAATATAGTGCAAATAGTCTATGGATCAAATACACACAGCATTCAGTCGACTGATGGCCTTTCTGAAAGTTAATTCGAAAGGATACATTCCTAAAAAATTCCTAAAAGGTGTTGGAAGGTGGACAAGTATTACTTTTCATAAGAAAAGCTCCAGATGATACTTTTCTGTTGCATAAAGTTTTTCTGGTATTGGGTGTATTTGGAGGCTTAAGACATGATGAACAAGGTTAAGATGACAACTGATGACATTGAAGACAGAGGAGCCGTTTTATCAAGGTACCAGAAACCACAAGACCTGCACCTCAAAAAGTTTCACTATTGTTGAATGAAGCGAAATAGGATGTAAACAACGTAGGCTTTTTTTAACCTACAGAAATAATAAATGCATTGAGTTACCTGTAGGTAAAAATACTATAGTACCTTCTATCATAGCGAAAAACCTTGATTTGGAAAATACGAAAGGTTACACCGGACATTGTCTACGCCAAACGTCGTCAACGCTTCTTGTTCAAGGTGGTGCTTCCTTTGAAACACTAAAATTACATGGAAAATGGAAGAGTAGTACGGTAGCGGAGAGCTATATTGAAGAAAGTACCCCCTCGAAGAACAAAATTTTCTTCAAAAAATACCAATAAATTTCACCAAAAGGTTCATACAATAAAAAATAGATTTTTTCAAATTTACATTTTCCAAATTATAAAGTGGTAAAAAAAATGGAAATTTTCATTTCTCATTTGTCATGACGATCTCCAACGTAGTAACGGCCACATCCATCAATTAATTGAAAGATTTTATATCATCTCATTTATTGAAATTGTGTTGGAATATAAAGGAAGGCGCTGTAAAAGAAATCCTTGGACAAGAACACCCTTTGTTCAATGTTACGGGACATCGTGAAAAACCCCTCAATCAAGTCGTCACTTTCGTATGGGGATCCTTTCAGGGGTATTTTACGACAGACATTGTTCCCTGCTGGACCTATTCTTATTCCTACCCAGTATATACGGAGACAGGATATATTACAACCGATTCTCCAATGAGTAACATTCGCAACAATGGTTACGGCATGTATACAAAGGATGAGTGCCACTGAAACCGTAATAAACGTATAAGTAGTAGTGTTGGGTGTGAAAGTAAATGGGCCGTAAATTTTGGATTGATCTTGAGTAATCAACTTTCTAGCAATTGTTCTCAATATGGAAAAAGGAGAAACATAAAAGAGGCAATTTGATTCTCTTTTTCGGTCCCCTTCAGCACTTCTGCTGCGATAACACATTCACGGAAAGACCCTGCAGATATATTTTTCTTTACCAGAGTAAAAGAAATGTCTGAATAATGCATACCTATTATCGTTGAAAATTAGTCCACCTGGTTGTAATATATTTTTACCAGTGATTTTTTATTTTGGTTTGTGGTGAAATTGTCCCCAGTTTGCTAACTTTTATTGACAATATGTGTGAGTATTACATAATTGCGCATACATTTTACACATTTCGAGAGGTGACACCATTGCAACCGAGAGCTGAGAGCCCGGTGCGCGCGCAACCAGCCCCCAGATCATTCCGTCACGAGACCTACTGCGCATGACCCCAGAGTGGAGGAAATGTGGAAGGTGGGGAAAAATTACAAAAGCACTGCTCCCGAGCTGAGAAGTCACTTCATGTCGACCGTTTCAACTGATCAACATCTCCAATAATTTTGGTACTCGAAGCGAGACGCAAAATTATCCGCATACCCAGAAGAGATCCGAGCCAGCTAGAATTTGTTTAGGCACTCTTATAGAGACGCTAGACAAATAATCCGACGAAACAGAATAAACAAACCAAATCTGTTTAGGTACTCTTACGAGACGCTAAACAAATATACCTGAAGGCGTATTAGTCCACCGAAATTAAGATTTGTTTGTACGAATTCCAGAAAGGGTCGACACCAACCAAATTTGTTTAGGTACTCTTACGAGACGCTAAACAAATATACCTGAAGGCGTATTAGTCCACCGAAATTAAGATTTGTTTGTACGAATTCCAGAAAGGGTCGAAACCAACCAAATTTGTTTAGGTACTCTTACGAGACGCTAAACAAATATACCTGAAGGCGTATTAGTCCACCGAAATTAAGATTTGTTTGTACGAATTAGGGTCAAAACCAACCGAATTTGTTTAGGTACTCTCATAGAGACGCTAAACAAATCATAGTACCCGAAGGAGAATTAGTCCAAGAAAATTAGACTTCGTTTCTCCGTATTCCAGAAAGGATTCATTCCTACCGAGTTTGTTTAGGTACCTTCATAGAGACGCTAAACAAATCATAGTACCCGAAGGAGAATTAGTCCAAGAAAATTAGACGTCGTTTCTCTGTATTCCAGAAAGGATTTATTCCTACCGAATTTGTTTAGGTACTCTCATAGAGACGCTAAACAAATCACCGTACCTGAGGGTAAATTAGCCCAGGAAAATTAGACTTCGTCTTTCCATATTCCAGAAAGGATTTATTCCCACTGAATTTGTTTAGGTACTCTCATAGAGACGCTAAACAAATCACCGTTCCTGAAGGAGAATTAGTCCAGGAAAATTAGACGTCGTCTTTCCATATTCCAGAAAGGATTTATTCCTACCGAATTTGTTTAGGTACTCTCATAGAGACGCTAAACAAATCACCGTACCTGAGGGTAAATTAGTCCAGGAAAATTAGACTTCGTCTTTCCATATTCCAGAAAGGATTTATTCCCACCGAATTTGTTTAGGTACTCTCATAGAGACGCTAAACAAATCACCGTACCTGAAGGAGAATTAGTCCAGGAAAATTAGACGTCGTCTTTCCGTATTCCAGAAAGAATTTATTCCCACCGAATTTGTTTAGGTACTCTCATAGAGACGCTAAACAAATCACCGTACCTGAAGGTAAATTAGTCCAGGGAAGTTAGACTTCGTTTTATTCCCACCGAGTTTGTTTAGGTACTCTCATAGAGACGCTTAGCAAATTATCATACCCGAAGGATAGGCTACTCTGTTTAGGTACTCTTATAGAGACGCTAAACAAGCAACCGCATCGCTCCTACAGTCTACTACAAGTTCCCGTATTTCCCGACGGAACCAGGAAGAAGCTTCTATTTTGAAATATATGAAATATATTTATTTGAAGTATACTAGAGGAAAATAAACTAGTATCTTAATCTTGTTAGTTTTACTTATATTAGCGATACCTGGAAAAACAAACCAGAAATAAGACAAACATCAAGTAGAAACCGAACCTTGGACGTTCTTGACTGTCTGAGCTTAACTCGCAGCGAACAAAACGTCACACATTTCTTATTCAAAATGTTTGAATTTCTAACCTTGTTACGCTGGGCTATAAACTATCAAAATCATCAACCAATCTACTGCATTGCTGCTCAGAAAAAAAAAACTAATAATATTTAGGAATATTTATGCCATGGAAGTTACACTTGTGCAATATTTTTCTGCTGGCTTTCACAAGTTTCTAAATTCATAGTCGGTACAGTGAAAGGAACTTCAAGAAACGGTTGTTTCCAAACTTTCAGAAGTTACAAAATGTAGCGAAAAGGCGTATAAGGTTGACTGAGAACTGAACGTATCACAGTATTTCTATGTGGTGTGAAATATCGACCCATGTTAAGAGCTTCGCCCAATAATAGAGTTAAGCTTTGAACAGCACTTCAGTGTTCTAGAGTGTTGGAAACATTGTATTAACTGAGTGCTAATTTCCTCAGACGTTGCGAGGAAATTTACGCAATTATTGTATTAGGGTTATTCAGTATAGGGTTAGACTCTTAACACAAATATGAAGAGTAAGTACAGTGTGCAGCAGTTTGACAGGCAGGGGAGGGTTAGTTCACACTGGGACAGCTATCATATAGGGGGACACTACAATTTTCTCTAATTCCTTACTCATGTAGTCACTTACATTTTCTGAATATATACAGGGTCATTCAGGAATATTACGAATATTTGCAGAACCGTTCAAAATGAAATCTTGAAATTTTTTAGTAGTAGTAGGTTTTACAATATGGCCTTCTCAACTAAAATATTTTGGGTCTACTTCCATAATGTCGGAAGTATGGGCAACTTCTTCGTTTCAAATGGAACACACGTATTCCAATACCTTTTCATTTTCCAGCGGATTTTATGAGACCAGTTTGTGTGACAATTCCTATACCCAAAGGACCCTGCTCAAACGTTATGGAAAAGTGGTCTATGTGGGATTTGTCTGAATTTTTTATATCGTTCAGGAAAAATTGTCCTGAATAAAAGTTTCCATTGCGCTGGAGTCTAATAACCAATAGTTTCGGAGATATTAGACAATAATACTATAGAAAATGAATTCTGAAAAATAATTTTTCCTACGAGCGTGCGGAAAAGTAACTTTTCCGCACGATTTTTCGTTTTGAAAGTTGTACTTTTCCGTACGATTTAAAATCGTTCGGAAAAGTTACTTTTCCGCATGATTTTTGTATTTTTGAAAATGATGATATTTATGACTAACTAAATGATCTATGTAACTATTCTGTCTTATAAGTCATTTTGTAGCATTATTATAAAAACTTGTTCATTAAAAACCTTGTTTTTTCATAAATAAGATGGACAAAAACACTCGTAGGAAAAATATTGTACCCAACTCTTACGGAAAATATCTTTTCCGCCCTTAACGGCTTGCCCGAACTCCGCTCCGCGTCGTTCGTGCAACTGCCGTCGCGTGCGGAAAAGTACTACTTTCCGCACTTGTTAGGTAAATATAACTAAAATAGTTCAATGATGTTGGGTAGAATGTCGCATATTTTTCACGAGACCTTTTTAAACAATAAAATGGGCTACTGTGCTATTACTCAAGTTCGTCTATGAAAATAATAATGATAATAACGTTAATTCTCCACGAATAACTACAATTGTAAAGTTGTGCAAGTTTTGATCAGAAAAATTAACAAGGATTGACCCTCAGAACAGAGAGTTGTACGTGGGATTTTTTTCTATGTTCTTAATGAGCTCGATACATGGAAATATGTCACAATATACCAAATAAAATCTATTAATGAAAGGAAACTGATGAATGATTTTACTCAGAAAACACATTATATTCCAGAACTATTGGTCAATATCTCCGAAAACATTGGTTATAGACGATATCCCAAAATAATTCATGAGGCTTTTAATAGTCCCCCACCCTGTTAACTTTTGAACGATCCGAGTCTTTTCCGCACTTGTTAGGTAAACTACTATTTCGTTTGCTTTCCATTTGATTATATGTGAAATTTGTGGTTGTGGAAAAAGCACAGTCTGTTACTCGGTTAGAATGAAAATTCGTTGTGCTCGTGGTTCCTCGCGCTCGAAACTTTCCACTCGCATCGAATTTTCATTCTAACCTTGTTGCAGAATATACTATTCTGGAAAATCATGAATATGTATTTTATTCCATCACCTATATATTCTGTACCGAACACACATTCTGCTCTGCGAACTGTTCGTGCATACGTAGGGTTTTGAATAAACCGGATCAAAACTCCGTTTCCTGGATTTCATTTTCATTTGAGTTTGTTGATGGATGAAAATTCATTTCGAAAGTTATCCTTAATCCAAATTGAATGTGTGTGCTATCCGGAATTTTCATGTGTGTTGAAATAGTTAGTTTTAACATATAGGTGCCAGATAATGTGATTTTGCTTCAACAGGCAATATTAGACGTAATTGATTTGAGGAAAATTTCCTGAATTTGTGAGAAATTGTAAATAAAAATGAAGTGATGATTTTTTACGTCTGTATTCAAATATAAATCGAAAATTCGTGTATTGATATTAGATTTAATGATTTTTAAATAAATTAGATTTAATGATTTTTTTAATGAAAACTAGAGATACTTAAAAGAAAAATCAGCTATCTGAATGAAAATGCGAATTTTCACTTTCAGATTGTTTCTTTCCTTTTCAGTTAGAGTCTTTCACGATATCTATCAGATGTAGTTCAATGTCCAGCGTGGCTTTAGCCGGGGAAGTAGTTGTTTTCTGTTAGATATTACAAATAAATCACATTTTTCATTTTCCAATTTTTATGGAGAATGTTCCGCTTTTCAATACTCATTTAAATTTAATTTAAAAACTAATTATTCGAAAACAAATTGAGTTTTGGAGGTGATGAAAAATAAACATAATCAATACTGTTTCTTGTTCAAAAAATATTGAATGTACTGAATCGATACTATAATACAAGAGAAAAAAATGTATATAGGAAAAACTAAAAACAGTCCAAAAATCGCGGTTTTTCGCCCCCCCCCCAAATTTAATGGATAAGTGGGGTGCAGCACTACTATACCATAACTGGTCCAAGGTTCATTGACTCGGCATTTATTTTAGGGGAGCCCCCCTTTGTCAATATGAGGCGAATGGACTATAAAACGCCAAAATCGACAATGTATTATTTATTGAAGATAGAACATCGCTGTGTATGCGATTTCGTAAACAATTATTATCGCTCTCATGTAATTAGAAAACTTCGGACTGGGGTTTCTCTGTACCTTATATCACATTCAAACGACGATTGTATAAATATAAACTCCGTTTACTGCGAGCATTACTATTGTGACGACTGTCTCTGAAACAATAACAGTTACTCTGCCGTCTTAGCCAGTTTGTTTATTAATTATTCCATCTCCGCTCTGTTCGATGGTGTTCATGAATAACAGACACTGGCTTCCACTGAACAAGCAAACGTGATGCTAATATTCGGAAGTAGCAGATGAATTAACTTTCTGATGCTACTGACAGCAACAATATACTGGGTCTGGATTAATTGTTTCATACAATCGACAATGCAGTTCATCACACGACCATAAATTATCTCAAAGCATGGCTTTTCGGAGTCTAACACAATATACTCAACACATCAGTAGATTTTTCATCTTCATAACAATAATATGATGAATTTAACATCACACGGACTCAACTGGCAACTCCACCATATATTTAAATTGCAATATCAGTCTTGGAAAGTATATTCACCATTATCACCACCTGTCGTGTAATTACTCACCGATTGGCGACACTGATCATTACATTATTAGGGCAAGAAATTCATGCTCAACACATAAGAAGATTTTTCATCTTCATTACAATATGATGAATTTAACATCACACGGGCTCTACTGGCAACTCCGCCATATATTTAAATTTCAAATCAGTCTTGGAAAGTATATTCACCATTATCACCACCTGTCGTGTAATTACTCACCGATTGGCGACACTGATCATTACATTATTAGGGCAAGAAATTCATGCTCAACACATAAGAAGATTTTTTATCTTCATTACAATATGATGAATTTAACATCACACGGACTCAACTGGCAACTCCACCATATATTTAAATTGCAATATCAGTCTTGGAAAGTATATTCACCATTATCACCACCTGTCGTGTAATTACTCACCGATTGGCGACACTGATCATTACATTATTAGGGCAAGAAATTCATGCTCAACACATAAGAAGATTTTTCATCTTCATTACAATGTGATGAATTTAACATCACACGGACTCAACTGGCAACTCCACTTTATATTTAAATTGCTATATCAGTCTTGGAAAGTATATTCACCATTAACTAGTAACTGCACCATATTTTTAAATTGCAATATGAGTCCTGATTAGTGAGTCGCTCACTTCTCGTGTAATTACCCACCGATTGGCAACACTGATAATTTCAATATTGGGGCGAAAAATCCATGCCTAATATATTAAGAGATTTTTTTATCCGCATGACAACATGATGGATTGAAGATCTGTTCAGGGTTAATTAGCAACTTCACCATATTTTCGAATTGCATTGGATAGATAGTTTTATTAACCTCTCTAGATAATGGAATATGACATGAGGACAGATCGATTACCAAAAAGAAAGAAATATAGCACAGTTACCACAGACAAATGTAAGCCACAAGTCAAGAATGAATCGGAGCACTTTGAAACTCGGCATATGACTTTTTGACATACATTGTTAGAAAATTATTAGGGGTGGAAACCAAACAAATGTTTATTGGAAAAAATTATATTTTTTTTGCTGTTGTTTCGGAAAGTATAAGATTTATCAAGAAACAATTTTAACAAGGCGAAAGATAATTCAACTCTCCACAAGAAATATACTTGGTAATTTCTCACAAAATGCACTCGTTTTTTCAGAAAACCTGATTGAATTTCGATATAAAATTTCAGGCTCGCCTTAACCCACCACTGCAATTTCCGGCAGGGCCAAAAATTACATTTGTCATAACTTTGCTAAAAATTATATTAGAAGGAAAAGAAAAAGCGTATATCGTTCCTAAGGATTTGCACTTCCTTATGCAAATATAACATGTGAGTATCTGAGTACCCAAAATGTGTTTTGTTCCACTTCACATAACCCTTCTACGATATTTACCGAAAAATGAAGTTAGTGATTTCAAGCCTGAGGTTTGCCCTTCACAATAGTATTATTAAACATATATGCAGGATATGAATAATATGATTATTTTCAACATTTACTGAAGGGAAAGCCGGTTTTATGGGTAAGTTGAAAATGAGGCAGGAGTAAAACAAAGTTTTTATTTTGACATGTATAAGTAGGACCTGTCACACTACTTTAAAATTGTTGCATCTAGTCCAAAGAGGGTATGGGTTGCTGGCTTCAGTATAATAATTCCATATTTACTAAATTATTCATGATTTTTGGATCATCCGCAAGCATTTCCGTGAAGTGCGACAAAGCACATTTCAGGTACACAAATACTCGCATATTGTGTTTGTATGAGAAGGTAGGAGTCTTCAGAAACGATACGAACTTTTCCTTTTTCTTCTCCGATCATTTTTAGCAGAGTTATGACCAATAAATCGATCCTCGTCTCAAAACACAATCGTACTGGAAACTTCACCAAATTCATCATTCACCATCCATTATCACTCACCTTTCTAGTAGGTAATTACTCAACGATTGGCAACACTAATAATATTATTATTAGGTCAAGAAAATGCTTAATATATCAAGATATTTGTTTTCAATCTTCATTACAATATGATGGATTGAACATCTGTATGGATTCAACTGGCTTCTTCACCATAGTTTAAAAATGCAATCATCAATTTGAAGACGAAATAAAACGTAATACAAAACATGTAACGTTATCAGGTTTTATAATACATGTGAATTTAAAAGAATAATTTAGTGCTATCACCCATCGGTCTTCAGACATATTACCTCGTCATGTAACACTAATAACGTTGCTTGTTATGTAAATTAATGAAACGGTAATGTTGGCTAATTTAGCACAACGATGAAAATGGGAAAACCGTTTGTTGGTGTCAGTAAATACAATATAAACCACACGATACTGTAATTTTCTATTTGCAACTGCTCGGGTTTTCCATTACAAGTATGCCTACAAATGAGAAAACGGGAAAAATGCCACCTTGAAGTTTCCACCGAACTGGAAATTCTTTATGCAAATGCAACGACTGTGCTTGGCATGTTTAACGTGGAAGGTGGAAATATTTCTGCGACATTGACCTTGTTCCTGAGAGATGGGATTTTTATTGAAGTTTCTCCTTTGTCCGCTTTGCTTTCGTATCACGATCCTGTGTTATCGATGAATAAAAATGGTTCTCCGTTGAGATCCATCAGAAAAAATGCAGGCCGAAGGAATCCGAAGTCAATTGAATAAAAATGAGAAGTGTATGCATATTTTTTTTTGTATTTATCACAATATCTATCAGATGTAGTTCAATGTCCAGCGTAGCTTTTGCCAGGGAAGTAGTTGTTTTCTGTTAGATATTACGAATAAATCACATTTTTCATTTTTCAACATCAATACAGTTCGTATCACTTCCAAAAAACTATACGCAGCTTTTTGGGTCAACAAAAAAAATCCTTGTTGATTTTCGCTACACTGTGCACAGGAAACGGGAAATTCTTCATGCTGATGCAACGACTGTTCCTGGCATATTTAACGTGAAAGGTAGAAATATTTCTGCTATATTGGGCTTTCTCTTGACAGATAGGATTTTTGCTGAAGTTTTTCATTTGTCCCCTTTTCTTTCGAATCACGATCCTGTGTTATCGATGAATGAAAAGGGATCTTCGTAAAGATCCATCAGGAAAAATTGAGGCCAAAGGAATCAGAAGTCAAGTGAAGAAAAACGAGTGGTAGTAGTATGAATATTATGTATCAATTATTCATCTCTGGATTTTTCATGCTGGGGGATAATGGAACAAATTCAGACGAATATAGTGGAAATATACAAACAGAGTGACTTTTGTTCTCGATTATCATTTTATCTCAGTATGCAACAGGAATGAAAAGGTTGATTCATCATGCTGTAACTCCAATCTGTATAGAAAACAAGCTAGACAATGATATGTGGCAATCTATTCCGGAGTTTTTGGACATATTCGCTCTAAAGCTTGCTGGTTTTCAAATGTGCCAATTTCCGGGTAATTCTTCCCACGTGCACTTCAGTAGTGGTACACGTGGCGTATGTTTATCATAGAGAATATAATTTTTCATCGTGGACATGATCTTTGTGTACCGCTGCTGCAAAAAATTAGTGATGCTTGATGAATGTTTTGAGGGAAATTTGGCGGTATTTTGAAAATCATTGAGAGCTTCAGAGAACTATAAAATCAAATTCAAGATGAATGTCTTCCCTCTAGTTCAAATATCAAAGTCAAGGGATGATAAAATAACTTCATGGAATTTTCAGAAGATTTATTGTTAATTACGAGCAGTAGGTTTGAAATAAGAGCAAAAGAGAACCATGGTTTATTTCAATAGGTTACTTATGTGAAATACGTGGACGATGTATTTGCTGTTTCTGACTTGGAACAAGTCGATATAACAGATTTTAACTATTCTCGTTTGCGTATGAAACAGAAGACAACAATCAGTGGCCATTCTTAGATTTTTCAGTGATCAGACATGACCGAAACCAGATTGGTTTCAACATCTACAAGAAGTAGTTGAACAAACATACTCAAGAAACATACTCAATGAAGGATAATTTGCTGTATAATTACAATAATCAATGTCAATGTAATTCAATGTCCGTCGTGGTATTAGCCAGGGAAGTAGTTGTTTTCTGTCAGATGTTTGCCTCATATTTTCCACATGTTGGAAATATTTGAAGAGAAGGGTACATCGACATTGTCAAATTTACTATTTAATTTATACTCAAGAAGAACGTTATTCCAATGTCCGTCGTGGTATTAGCCAGGGGAGTAGGTGTTTTCTGTCAGACGTTTGCCTCATATTTTCCACATGGTGGAAATATTTGAAGAGAAGGGTACATCGACATTGTCAAATTTACTATTCAATTTATACTCAAGAAAACGTTATTCCAATGTCCGTCGTGGTATTAGCCAGGGGAGTAGGTGTTTTCTGTCAGACGTTTGCCTCATATTTTCCACATGGTGGAAATATTTGAAGAGAAGGGTACATCGACATTGTCAAATTTACTATTTAATTTATACTCAAGAAGAACGTTATTCCAATGTCCGTCGTGGTATTAGCCAGGGGAGTAGGTGTTTTCTGTCAGACGTTTGCCTCATATTTTCCACATGGTGGAAATATTTGAAGAGAAGGGTACATCGACATTGTCAAATTTACTATTCAATTTATACTCAAGAAGAACGTTATTCCAATGTCCGTCGTGGTATTAGCCAGGGAAGTAGGTGTTTTCTGTCAGATGTTTGCCTCATATTTTCCACATGGTGGAAATATTTGAAGAGAAGGGTACATCGACATTGTCAAATTTACTATTCAATTTATACTCAAGAAGAACTTTATTCCAATGTCCGTCGTGGTATTAGCCAGGGAAGTAGTTGTTTTCTGTCAGATGTTTGCCTCATATTTTCCACATGTTGGAAATATTTGAAGAGAAGGGTACATCGACATTGTCAAATTTACTATTTAATTTATACTCAAGAAGAACGTTATTCCAATGTCCGTCGTGGTATTAGCCAGGGGAGTAGGTGTTTTCTGTCAGACGTTTGCCTCATATTTTCCACATGGTGGAAATATTTGAAGAGAAGGGTACATCGACATTGTCAAATTTACTATTCAATTTATACTCAAGAAAACGTTATTCCAATGTCCGTCGTGGTATTAGCCAGGGAAGTAGGTGTTTTCTGTCAGATGTTTGCCTCATATTTTCCACATGGTGGAAATATTTGAAGAGAAGGGTACATCGACATTGTCAAATTTACTATTTAATTTATACTCAAGAAGAACGTTATTCCAATGTCCGTCGTGGTATTAACCAGGGAAGTAGGTGTTTTCTGTCAGACGTTTGCCTCATATTTTCCACATGGTGGAAATATTTGAAGAGAAGGGTACATCGACATTGTCAAATTTACTATTCAATTTATACTCAAGAAAACGTTATTCCAATGTCCGTCGTGGTATTAGCCAGGGAAGTAGGTGTTTTCTGTCAGATGTTTGCCTCATATTTTCCACATGGTGGAAATATTTGAAGAGAAGGGTACATCGACATTGTCAAATTTACTATTTCATTTATACTCAAGAAGAACGTTATTCCAAGGACTCCGCCCCAAATTCCTTGTTATTTCCTACGAATCTGAAATAATTCCGGGAATTGAAAGCATGTTCAGAAGCCTTAAAATGAGCATTTTATATAAAACTTCGAATGAACCCAGAGCAATCCTAAATTGTGAGAACGTTAAAAGAAGTATGTTGGTCAAACTAGAAGGGCCATAAAAATATGTTTCAAAGAGAAAGCCGTTCATATTTGATATATGAGACCGGAGGCAGGCAAGTACATGACCAAAGACTACTTGATGGATTCGATAATCAGGAAATCGGGAAATCGGAAGACGATCACACTTGTATCGGTATCTTTCATGATAGAATTTTGTGATATCAAATTTCAATTAGGGTACGCATTCCTGGTCAAGGTATTGTAAGCGGATACGTTAGATAAAATTAATCAACTCCAATTAACCTCTTAAGATTGACATAAAGAACACAATCAACTGAAAATTGAAATTGATGGCAAATATTGGAATTTGATGTTAGTATTAGCAAACTTTTGCGAGGTGTTGTTGAGTTAGGATGTTAGAAGGTACTCATTCATCATCAATAATCATCAAGTGTTAATACTTACATCAAATTCCAGGAAAAAGCGGTTTCCCGATATGCAGATATGAACGTGTGTCCTCGATATCTCAGTTGGTTAGAGCAAGAAATAGCAATCTAGAGGTCGCAGGTTCAATACCTGCTCGAGGATAGTTTTTTTCTGGAATATAATTCATCTGAACGCCGCGATTCATTTATATTTATATCCAGACGCTATTCACTTTACTCTGATAAAATAAGTATTTATATTTTGACTACATATTGATACTCAGATGATGCAAGATGACTGTTCAAAGCATGTTATTCGTTGTACCAACTCGGAACAATATGGTGAAAGTAAGAAATTTCAATCACTCCGATGCGTCTGTTTCCAGTGTTCCTATTTTGGAACATGAGACCTCAAAAGGTTGAGATAAATACCTACTCTAGACATGTACAAATATAGTAAGTTGAAATATTTTCAAATCAGATATCCTACAGCTCCTGATGATGCTAACTTTTCCTAACGAAACGCGCATCGAGTAAAATGGACGTGATGTTGGTGTTTGCATATTATTCTACATCTCTGAAATCACAGCAAACGTTCCAAATGTTCAAATAATTGAATTTTAGTCGTTCCAACAATTTATGTCTTAACAAACGGGATTTTAATTGAAGTTTTTCCTTTGTCCGCTTTACTTTCATATCACGGTCCTGTGTTACGGCTGAATGAAAAGGGTTCTTCGTGAAGTTTCATCAGAAAAAATAAAACGCAATGGAATCCAATGTCAAATGAATAAAAATGAGAAATAATATGTTAATATAATAATAATAATAATAATAATATGTATTTAATATGTACACTTGAATATCAAATTCGGATTACCATTGATGTTTTAATGTCATAAAACATGGGTAAGTAAAGTTGCAAACCTTTTTACAGTTCACAGGTATGTTGTCTAAATCATAAAAAAAAACGGCATTCCATCAATAACTTGGAAGAGGTTGGAAATTTCGGAATAATTTATGAAAACATACTTCTTGTAGAAAGTAAAAATGTTCATAAAAAAATGTCTTAACATATTTTTTCCAAAAATACTTATGAGAGATAATACGCTATAATTGATATTTTCAATGATATCATAAGATTAAGAATAATTGTTGAAGGATTTTTCTTTATAATCCTATTCAGTTTATGAATTTCCTACCAGAAACAAGGAAGATACAGAGATTTTAGTCGAGCATCAGAGTAAATCCTATTATATCCTGAGTTGTTCGCGCGGAAATCTGAAAATCAGTTATAGCTCATTATCTTTCATAGGAGGCAATTTTCAAAAAAATATGTGAAAACCCTTTTTTACGGATATTTTTACTTTCTACAAGTTTGTTCCTATAGGTACGTTATATTAAAATGTCCCTTCAAAGTTATTGATGGAACACCGATTTTTCGAGATTTTCCAGAAATTTTACCTACTTTCCATAGGTTCTCGCGTGCAGAACATTTTTTTTTCTTAAAGTATTGCTTGTTTGCATCATTCCTAGTTTAGTGTCGGTTTAAAACCCCTGGTTCCTGGACTAAAAACAATGTTTTTCTTCATACAATTCAGCGATTTATTATTCGAGAAAAACAACCGGATGTTCGAGTTTGCTTGATTAAAAACGTTTCCAACTGTTTTCTGTTCGAGATAGTATGCAAATGCGTCCGCTTGAATGGTAATAGGATAGATAATGTAATAGGATACAGAACAACTTGCATCCCTGACTGCAAGACAGAAGTAAAGGGAAATGCATTCATTCTCTTTCATTTGTGAAATAATATAAATAAAATTTAACGGGTTCAGTTGGAAGTCAATTGAAAAACAAGGAAAGGTGAGTAAGTTAAAGGAAAACTGAATGGGAATAAGGGCAAATGTATTAGTATATTACACACCGAGGTGGGAAGAGATTCATTCCTGTCGTGAGATTAGTTAGCTATGATCTCGAGACAGGAATGAAACTTCCTACCGAGGTTTGTATACTATTTTATTTACAACCATCGTATTTCGATCAAAATTAATAAATATCTGTTTCGTTCTGAACATACCAAAAATATTACATTTAACTACAAATTACCAAGAAGAAGAAGAATAAACAAGTAGATATATTGTTACCGTTACTACGGGGTATACAATTGTCACCAATATAAATAAATGTCAGAAAAATATTCATCTAGATTCCTAATTTATACTTGAATATCAAATAGGCCTTTTCATTTAGATGACAAATGACTAACTTTGTTTACCTGACAGCCCCAACGGCAGTGACGGCGAATATTTTATCTTTTTGAAGGAAATAAAATAATCCTTCCGAGTTTTCTCATGGGTAGTTAACTTTTACATTTACATGGAGAAGAAAATACACCATCAGAAACATTCGTGTAGGTACAATATTTTGTATAAAAATGAAAGGTTTTTGGTGGTATAAAGTAGGTTAAAATTACCTAACTATTTAGTTATTTATGATAAAGGGAAAAAAGTATTAGATTTTAGCTCGAGGTTGTCTCCCTCCGCTTCGCGTCGGGAGACAACAAATCGAGATTTTTTCTGTGACAGGGAAAACGACGATTTAATATCTACCTTTACCTATTTGTACATATATCCGGGAAAAAATCACTCACTTTTTTCCAGTGGGAAAAAAGTACTCACTTTTTTCCCGGTTCTCAGGGAAAAAAGTAATTTCATGAAAAGTTATATTTTATTACCCGTCAACAGACATAAAATGTCAAACTTTTTTCCCATCACAGAAAAGAAGTATTTTTTTCCGTATGTAGATTTAACTACACTAAGAATGACACTAAGAACGAATATTTAATACAAAAGACCGCATATGAAAGTTTATACATTTATTTTAGATCTGTAATTTAAATTAAAAATTAATAATTAAGAAGTTGATTAACTTTCCACATATCCAAGAATTGAGAAATTTTGTTGATGAAACGCGAAACGCGCTACTTTTGAGATTTGGTGGAATTTCAGGTCAGTTTTTTGTGGTCCTTTGAATGTTTTAATAAATATTTGATATTGGTAGATTGCGAAGATCAAGACGTTCCGAAAATGATGGGTGCTTTTTGATTCTGCTGACAACAGACAACTCACAGTAGGCATATTAAAGAAACCTAGACATCGTCGCTATAAAATCAATGAACATAAATATAAATAGACATTGTTTATGGTAAAAAATAAAGTTCGTAGCTTCAAAAATAATAAACAAGTTTTTGAAATACACCCAAATGAGTCTAGTTTTTACTGTATTCTGGGTAATGAATCCATATTGAAAATTTCTCAGGATACAGATTATATGTGCGAATCCTCTTCCGTTGTGGCATTTTTTTATATTTTTTTATTCAGTTATAGGGTAGTAGCACTAATCCATCAATGTGGATCCTATGGTTTGAAATAACAAAAATTAAGTGTCCAAAGAATGCTACTTTCCTTACTTTTTAAAATTATAATAACTGCAAGATAGACACTTTGAACCCATTCCATGTATTCGTTCGACTTCTGAATTTATTTTCAAAGTAAACTAAAACTTACCTGTGAAAGGTTCAAGTATGGTTTTTTCCCACAAACACAGCATTTCCATACCATTGTAACTTTCACACAACACAGTAAAGTCGAGAGTCGAGGTAATAAATTGAGTCACTTTTTTCGAATTACACTATAATTATTATCACAAACGCACAAAAATAAAAATAAACTACAACTATCAGTAACAAATAACGACAACGAACGCCAATGGATCATTTTGTTGGGGCCAAAGCACATTGTTGTCATGAAATTAAGGTTGACAGACCGCGAATTTTGAACTAAGCCAATCTCAAATTATTGTTTCAAAACGTAACCAATGGCTATTCACTTTCCGAATATCCAATGAGACTTTGGGGCTCAAAACGAGCGCATGCGCCTTAAAAACTCATCTAAATGAAAAGGCCTATTCGGATTACCATTGATGTTTTAATGTCATAAAACGTGGGTAAGTAAAGTTGCAAACCTTTTTACAGTTCACTGGTATGTTGTCTAAATGATCACCAAACAAACCAAATCAGTTCACCGATTAATCATGGTGTAAATAGTTAGTAACTTGGCCACTCGGTCAGAATTTGGTATGGTAAACTTGGTCAGAGTACCAAATTCATGCACGGTATAAATGAGACCAGTATAACAAATGCTCTCACACAAGCTGTCATTATTCAGCTATTTCAATAAATATCCATGAAATGAGACTAAAATTGGCGTCTATGTAACCACTGAGCTTGATAATAGCCCACGCGTCGGGAATATGTCGGTCGGAAGCTCTTGAATTAGCTTGTTGAATCTCGAAGAGCTTAAATTGATATGAGGATGCCGCGTCATATTGAATTGGTGGTGTTCGCTCGGTTAACTTGATACTCCCCAGTAGGACAAGACAAAACGGATTGAATTTCAACACAAGGGCGGATATAATAGCGTTACCCTTCCTGACAGATGCAGGGAGATGAAATTTGGTGTAAATAGACTCGGGCAGAATAGTTTTATACGAGCTATTTTCAGTTGGATCCTGTTTCCAAACATTCCTTGGAAGATTCCAATGCAAAATTATCTGTTAGCTTTCATAGATAGTTGTGTAATTATGGCGGAAGTTGAATGTAATTATGGCGGAAGTGGAACTTAATGCTGGCTTAGAATAAAATAAAACATTTATTCAGTCACATTATTTCAACAATTTATCAACAAATTTCTTCATTTATTGTTCTGCCGTTTTTGTATTCATTTGTTGAATTCGACAAACGTTTTTTCATAATGTTCTAAATAGTTCTCAGGCAATACTTAATTGTAAACTTCCGCAGAAATTACAGAATGACATAATTCATAACAATTTTTGTTTTAAACAATAAAAAATACCTTAAGAATTAGTAAGTATGAGAAGCAAGGATTGCTTTTCTCGCATTTAATCCCCAATGCATTTTTGTTGACGAATATCTATTTCGAAAATATGAATTGAATATTCATAAAATCTGTTGTGGAATCATCTGCGGCTGAAAGACAAACTTCAGTCAACATTATAATTATTTCTGATTGATTCGAAGTTATGACGTGAATATAGTAGTTTACCTAAAAAGTGCGGAAAGTGATACTTTTCCGCACGAGATTGCAGAAATCGTGCTTTACGCTCGTGTTAGGTACACTATTTTTTCTACTAGCGTAAAAACACCCAAAAGTTAACGTAAAGAACATTTATTATTAAATATATATTAAACTATACAACCATATTTGGTAAGCTTTCTATTTTAACCTTCTGCGACGCAATATTTATATGTCAGTATAATCCGCAAAAACTAAACAAATCTACTTCCGCACTAAAATGTTTTTTCCGCACTAAAAAGATCGCGGAAAAAACTTTTCCGCACTAGTGCGGAAAAGTGACTTTCAAAACTAAAACGAGTGCGGTAAAGTGGATTTTTCCGCACGCTAGTAGAAAAAATGTTTTGATTGAGTGAATATATCTTCAATATTCAGAATAGTTCGCATAACAAAAGTATATGGACAGTTCATTGTTACAGATTGGTCCACACTGACGACCATACAGGGATATAGAACTCTATAATTCTCACGTGACATTTTCAATTACATACAAGACACCATAGCTAGAACAAAAATATTTGTTCTGATTGCACTGCTTCTTACAGAGGTCTAACTTGCAGACCTCTCATAACTTCTATCAATGGACACTTGAAGAAACAGGATAAGTCAGCATTTGGACATCATTTGAAATTCAATGGGGTCCTGATCACGAATATGATCGAATTTTGCTTCTGTTTTGCCCCCTAATATGATTTACCGTAAAACTGAAGTGTTCCATCGCGACTGGCGGGCAGTGTATATCACTTAGGCCATTGTCATTCAACCGATAGGTGCATTTTTATCATTTCCTTCATTCCTGCGGGTTTCATCATTCTACCTCGATAATTACGGAAGTTACGGGGGTGCTTCCATGAAAAGTGAGACAAATTCAGATTTTTCAGGACTAAATTTTTTTCAGGGTGTTCCATCGCGACTGGCGGGCAGTGTATATCACTTAGGCCATTTTCATTCAACCAGTAGGTGCATTTTCATCATTTCCTTCAGTCCTGCGAGTTTCATCTTTCTACCTCGATAATTACGGAAGTTACGGGGGTGCTTCCATGCAAAGTGAGACACACTGTATAATGAATATGATGAAACATGCAACTATTTAAAACGTAATACAATTTCACACAAAATGGGCTAAATTTGGCGTCGATTTGAAAGTTTATGTCTGTCATGATGACAGAACGCTATAGTAGAATGACAGATGAGTGCAATAAAGAGACAGTTTTCCACCAAATATAGTTCAATAAAGTTTTGTTTTTTGCATGAACGTAGAAAAAGAAATATATACCCTTTTATACAAAAATTCCCTCTTCATTCATTTATACTTCTTGTTTGACCTCGTACGTGGTTGTTTTCCCCGTGTTTCGTTCAGATTAGAGCTATCCATTCGAAGAGCGTCTGTTCAAAATTGTGAAACCCCATCCGGAAATGATTTATCACCTGAAAAATCCGGATCTCTGCGATAAATCCTTTCGCTCGCTGTTTACCATTATTAATATTCTGTCAGTGTGTACCTCTGTGTTTCTCTGGGACGATACGCGCCGTTTTCGTGTGATAACTCGATGCAACAAAATGCTGTTTTTCGCGTGCAGAGCAGTGCCGCATCAGCAGAAATATTAATTTTGCACCATTGCAGGCAGTGACAGCTCACTAGAAGAGCCTACTAGACCTAGCTATGAATAGATGGGAAAAAATAATACTGGGTAGTGGCTGTTGCGGAAGATGAAAAGGGGAACATTCTCCATGAAAATTGAAAAATATGATTTAATTGTAATATCTACCAGAAAACAACTACTTCCCCGGCTGGACATTGAACTACATCTGATAGATATGACTCTAACTGAAGAGAATAAATCTGAAAGTGAAAATTCGCTATTTCATTCAGATATTTGATTGTTTTAATTTTTTCTAGTTTTCATTGAAAATTCATTAAATATGATAGGGAGAATGTTATTCAAAAATATCACCCACAGAAATCGTTCATTTCATTGAAGCAAGGTTCGCTTCTCTCGCATCTAATCCCCAATAAATTTTGGTGGACGAAAATCTTTTTCGCGTTGCCAAGCTCATCAGGGAGATTGATGAAATTGGATAGCAGGCTCTTCCATCATGGATGGAATTGTTCAAAATTTTTCTTCTGCGGTAACACTTTGAATGGTTTTTTTTGACATAGACCTGTCATGGGCATTGCATTTTGATTTTTGTTTGTCTTTCAGCTGCAGATGATTCCACAACAGATTTTATGAATACCCTATTCATATTTTCGAACAAAAATCTACATGACAATTTTTATTCATACATTTTTGATATTACATAGATTTTTCCACCACGTATTGGTAGGTTTAACATTAATTAATGTTATTCAATAACACTATGAAGGATTTCTCTTTTCTGTACTTCTTAATGTTGTAACCCTACTTTTGCTGATGTCCCACGAATGATTTTTTTCAAGAATGTATCTTTTGTTATTCATAGTCAAGACATATATGAATAATTTGGGACAAGGTGATCCTGAAACTATCATTATGCGACTGAATGAGAGAGCACTGGAAATTGAGAAAATCGCATTTTTTCGAATTTCGAGCACGTTTTATTGGCATTTTCAAAAAAAACTTGTGGATACCATTTTTTGTAGAGAATTTTATGCAAAATATAACATCATTTGTTTTTGAAAAAAATGGATTTTTGATTTCCCTCGGAAAATCGTCCATAAAAATTTTCCGGATGCTTTCACGGCTTATAACCCTCAAAATTCGGATTCAGCGGGTCAAAATACATAAGAATAACTAGGATGATCCCGTCGCGCTTCGTCGGCTACGAAAATCCTCCCTGCCACCGGACTAATAGACTGTCAAACTCACGTGAAATAATATTTTCGAATAAAGGGGTGTCAACTGCAACGCCACTAGAAGTAAAATTGATAATTTAATCCCATATTACTACTAACAAACAAACAAAGTTTAATCAAAATTGGCGAAAATAATTTTGAGTAAATCATTAGAAATCGATTTTTTATTAAATTTTTGATACACCTTTACTCGGATACGAAGCAAGTTAGGACACACCCTTATGTGAACTTTTTTTCATAAAATGTGACAAAGAATCGCCACCTGAAATTGATGACATCATTTGAATACACCCTGTATAGATTGAGCCCCGTGAGAGAGAGGTATATTCGTAAATGTCCCAGGCACGCATTTTTTTGACCGAAAAAGGTAATTCGCGTCCAATATCGTTTCGATTCCAATAACTTTTCCCGGCATGTGGAAGATAATACAAAAGAATGAACGACTTTCGTGTACATCGTGGAGCGAAGGAATTGGTAGGGTTTTTTATCGAATGTTTGTTGGTCACGTCCTAGGCAAGATAAAGCCGCTTCGGTATTTTTTACTCGCATCCATTTTTTTTTTGAGAAATTCATTACCATGATTATCTCGATCGAATATATAGTGCTCGTTTGAACCAATTCAACCTCAATAGTCTCAGACTGAACGTAAACATCAGAATTTATCAGGGCGCAGCGCTAGCTGATTCAAGGTTGGATAACGTATCGCTCTTTCATGATAGTAGAGAATGAATCAGAGATATTTTTTTTTATCTATTATAGACAATTCTGAATGATATAACAATATTTGCTACACTTTAATCAAACTATAAACCACTTACATAACCTGTAAGTGGTCAAATTCTCTACTCCATAGAGAAAATTAAAATAAAGAGAGAAGTCAAACCTGCAGTTAAAGTTGGCAACACGTTCAACAGTGGCGACCTACCTCGCAACTGACGAACTTAGTATGGTTGGTAAAACAGATTTCTCCTCAACTATACCGATTGAGACAAGGCGGGTTTTTAAATTGTGTCCATTCATATAGCTGATAAGGTATATTATTTTATGATTTATCAAATTGCCATTCCTGTATTCGTTCACTTATAAAATATATACAGTAATCGATTCGTAGAACTATTTTGTTTGAGGTTAAAATAAAAGAGTTTCAAAATATATCTTTATTTTATTTATTAGGACAATGGAGAATGAGTAGGTATAACAAATACTCCAGTTGAATAATCTGTAAACTATGTTAGTACTTGGGTAGTTACCATAGACAAGAGTTATAATATGTAGTTACTTCCTCAAATGGTGATAGGAAATGGAAACTGATGGATGGAAGTGAGTATTGGTTTGTGACAAATTTTTTGCAACTGACGGTTGAAAATAAGTATCACTTTGTGAAAAGCACCTTATATTTTACCTTGTTGAAGAAAATTTACAGGAATTTCAGCATCATCATCATCATCAAACATTCCATTTTCGTCGTTGGATTGATATTCCAAGTTCATAATTTGTACTATTGATTTGTCGATGACAATAACATCAAAAGAATGATAATGAAATTACTGCAAAGACGATCGGTTGAGAAACTGCCAGAGTTCCTAATAAGGAAGTTAGTATTTATTACTGGAGTGAAGCCGGTCCTGGACGCCCGGAAAAATGATCATGAACATGTGAATTCTCTTCTCAAACGATTCTCTTTGTCATGCTGAAATATGGAACTGGCAGAGTTCCTAATAAGGAAGATTTATTCCTTGGGTGAAGCGGGCCCTGGACGCCCGGCAAAATTATTCCGAATATGTGGTTTCTTTTCTCAACTGATGTGATTGTCATACTGAACTATGAAATTGGCAGAGTTCATAATGAGGAAGTTATCAATTATTGTCTGGGCCATACCGGTCCTGGAAACGTGAAAAATAATTACCATTGCTAGAATCCCAAACAAAGAAAACTTCGCCTTGATATCACCCAGACTATAGTAATGAAGAATCGGTAAAACATGAAGTGTTTCATTTCTATTTCCCAACCACCAATAGTGAATGAACGTTAAAGCCATAACTGCCCTCCATGAAAATCAATTTACGTCTACCAAACACTTCCAATACACCTCTAATTATGTGTATTCTTGTCCATTGCAAAGAACAACTTAATCACTAGGAATATTTACCTCATGGTTGATTGGCATTCATTATCTTCAAATACAGTTTGTTTTAGTAAGTGAATAGCTCGACCGTATAAATGATCAAAATGAAGAGAACTTTGATAAATGGACATCAAAATCAATTAATTATGAGAGTCTGTCGGCGAAACTAATTATTCATAGCTAAATCAATATGGGTTCGCTGGAACTTTGTTGTTCTTGGAGAGTTTTGAATAAGATATTACATTTTTAGATCAATACTTAAATTTTCATAACGAAACTCTGGCCATGGAAATATTCCTACAGAACTAACTGAAACTACGAAGCAGTCAAGAAATAAAAGATGAACACCGCGAAGAAAAATTTGAGGAATCCAGGTGTTGAAGACTCGAAGTTTGTAGGAATAACAGGAGATATCGCCAGAGAAAAATAATAAATTTATTGGCAGATTTCAAAAATACCCAGAAACGAGTTGCCTCAGAAAAAAAAAAAGAATTCGATCAATTTATAAATGAACATCCGCATCGATTTCTCAAAAGTTACAAGAGCATCTAAAATAATTATTACTGATTCCGAAAATTTCACTTACGACATGAAAGTCCCATCTTATGCGATATAGTATCCAATCAACATGATGGGCATAGTCACAAATCCTTCAAGACTAAGTCGTCATGGGCAACTACCAATATAAACAAAACTATATATCTTGTTACCTATTATGACATAAATGTCAGGCTGACAGAGTTTATGTTTATTATTAGGTATAACTAATGAAAAATTCCCCACAATGAAACATTCTTCACTTTGTTTGTGTTCACATAAATATCTTGAAATCTATAGGGTGTTCCATTTAGAAGAAGAAATTTGTTTTCTTTATTCAATAATGAGAGAGTGAAAGTAATCCAATACGAACGAAATTCAAATAAAACTTTGAAGAAATCTGCATTGCATTGTTCATAATGAGCTTGTCAAGAGAGAAACGAGATGTCCTGCCCTATCAGGACGACGCTCATTGCCATAATCCTATACAAATAAAACTTTGGCCAAGGTAAAGAACCCCGCACCATTCTTATGGAAAATGGTCCCGGTGACATTCGATGAATTTTTGATATGATGTAGTACAAGTCAAGCTGATCAAAAGTGTCATGGGACCAATTCAACCCTATGGCTAGTTTTCAAGATACAGGGTGTCAAAGTTGGTAAGTGGCCATTAAAGTAAAGTAATATTGCTTTCAGGTAAACATCTTCAATAAAAATATTTCGCGCGACGAATATTCTTGCCCATAAGCAAGACGGGTTTTTGATAAAAAATATTGTTGATTACAGGGTGAGTCCAGCATTATTCAAAATGAAATTCTCAATCAACCCTATGAAGTGAAGATGTGACCCAACCAAGTAACACACTGAAATGGTCATCGCTGGAATATGTCAAAATTCAACATTTCGTACAGGGTGAGTCAAGAAGTGGCAGTTTTTTTGATGACATTTTGTATACATTTATTTTATATTTTGAGCTTTAGGGATACTTGACTACGAACCATTCGACATACTTCTGGTCCGAAACTGATATACCAGTATGAGACAAACGCTAGGTAATGACTAAAAAAGCGAAAAAGCGTTTTATATTTCACCCTGTAATTGAAAATTTCGTCTGTTGAATTTTCCAATTTTTTGTTATTACTCTTAGTTTGAGTACACTATTATAATGTCAAACACTTATGGCTTTGCTATATATGTTGTATGAAATGAAAATGTTATGCAGAGAGCTTTTAAAATCTGAATTTTCTAATCACCCTGTATGGTATGTAGCTGCGCATATAATTTTGATTTGAATTGGTTGTTACGCCAAAACTGTTACAACAAGCAAAAGGATTTGTTTTTATCATAATTTTCACAATCTTAGGTATGCTGCTGAATATAATAGAGTTTGTTTTTTATTGTTCAGATTGTTCAGAAACCCCACAAATATAACTCCTTTTGGTTTATATTTGAATTCACTAAAATGAGTTTTGGTTTGGAAAATGCAGCACAAACATTTCAAAGGTTCATTGATTACATCATTCGCGTATTAGATTTTTGTGACGCCTACTTAGACGATTTTCTCATTGCAAGTTTTTCGGTGGAAGAACATAAAAACATTCGAAAGAAATTTTTCTACTATTTGAGAAATACGGAATTGTTAAAAATGTTGGTAAATGCGAATTAGCCACTGCGAATTAATTTTTTCAGGACAAAATCCAATTCTACTCATATATAACCTCTGTTAGAAAAATTTCGTAAATCTGATACGGTTTTAAAACCTCGAGAATATTCAGGTATCTCATTGTTTCATACCCAACTGTGCGGAGATACTAGAACCACTTTTCACAACATGCTTGCAAAAAGGATTCAGATATTTTGGATTGGGATAAGGTTTCATATTCATCTTTTGAGAATGGTAAAATTTTGCTCGAAAAAGAAAAATTATATCATCCACAACATAATGCAGTGACAAGCATAGCAGCTGATGCTTCTGATAATGCTGTTGGCGCTGTATTACAGCAATAAATTAATGAGTCGTATTGTAGGATTTGATTTTTCTCAAAAAAATTGTTCAAAACTGACAGAAATACAGTATTTTTCAATAAAATACAGAAAAGCTCTATGATCTACAACTTTGTATCCAAAACTTCTGCTCTGGGTAAAATCGTGTAACATGCACATGTCTTTATATGTTCAAAAAGGTTAAACTGACTTTTGGAAAAAGTTAACAGCTCAGAACTAGAAAAATATTGGGGATAAGAATAAAATCAATAGGAATTTTTTAATGCCTTATTTTGTCTGCTTCAATTTCATTAATTGAGATGTTTTTGCTAGGACCGACCATTATCGAAAGTGTTTCTGAGGGCAGACGAGATTTATAATTTAGAGTTATTTGCTCTCCCTGTGACAGAAATCATCGTGTAGTAGCTCGAAACTCAGTCTATTAATCAACTCCGTTAGTTCCATGTGATCGCGCGTATATACGACACCCGAACAATCGAGTCTGGACAGCTGTGGATCAAACTGAAGAGAACTATGATAAATCACCATGGGAATCAATCAAGCCGAAGAGACTCCATTACTTCAATTACTCACCCCTAAGTCGATGTAGATGATGTAGATCGGGTAGGGCAGAACTAGGCAACCCGATGTCAGCCACGTACCGATCGTGCAAACAAGAGCTGGTAAACGCGGATTGGTAGGATTTCTAATGAACCGGAATCTATCCCATGCCAACAGCAGGAATGTTAGCGTCGATGTGTGCAGCGGAATGTCCTGGAAATAAATACAGGTATGAGTTCATGAAATTGTTTGTGTGGGGATAAGGAACAAGGGATTAATTTGCTACTTTCCAGGTAAGATCATATATTTGCTGAATCTTATTCAGTCAAGAAATGGCATTAATCCAATACGGGTAAATATTGGAAAAAGTATATCATATTATTTATATTGGTGGAATATTGGCTCAGCCCATTCTGATTGTAATTGGATTGTCACTAATGATATTGGGTCAATATTGGTGCAGTATTTTCATAATCCAGACAAACTCGAGCAAAAAGTGAAGAATGAACTGTAGCACTCTGAAACTCTGCACATGATATCTCGACGTCATGTATTATTAGAAAAAACAATATTAGATGTGTCATAACTTTGCTAAAAATTATAGTAGAAGGAAAAGAAAAAGTGCGTATCGTTCCTTCTACTTCCTCATGCAAATATAACATAGATGTTAGATGTTACAAGGGAGCTGGCCCCTTGGCCTAATCCACTGCGACCTTTTCAGATCTATTGTGGAGGCTCCGATTGCTAATAGCACATCATCTAGCTTCGTCCATTTCATCAGACTGAGCAGATTTGATAATGGCCTTTCGAGATAGCTTCCCGCTCTTGGCTTTTCATCTCCAAGTTGTAGAAACCGCACCCTTGCTAGTCCTTCGCACTGGCACATTACATATGTATTGCGGTTTCCTCTTCTTCCTGGCAGAACCTGCAGATTGCTTATTCCGCCAGACCTATAATATTCATATGTCTGTTAAGCCTACAATGGCCTGTCAGCAGACTTACTACTTGTCTGACGATCCTCCTTTTATAACTGAGGAGTTCCGACGTGAATTTTGGCGAGTGTCTTTTGATGAACTCCTTGGCCTGTCTCAATCCTGGTCGGGTTTCCCACCACTCTTGAGATTTGTTTTGTACCCACTGTTTGGTGTGGGCTTTTGTGGTGGATTTTGCTACGAAATTATTCACGATCATCCGCAAACATCTCCGTGAAGTGTTACAAAACTCATTTTAGCCTACTCATATCCTCGCATATTATATTTGCATGAGAAGGCAGGAGTCTTCAGAAACGATATGAACATTTCCTTTTCCTATCTCCTTTTGGTAGCAGAGTTCTGACCAATCAAATATTCGGCTCCACCAGAACTTTCAGCGACGGGTAAGAGTGAGAAAACGAGCCCATTTCTAGGATTCCTATCCTCTTGTTTCGGTTTTAGAGATGGAAATGATGTAGACTTTTCCAGAATAACCTGTGCAGGTGGAAGTTGCGCACGTCGCTTGTGGCCAAGAAATAATTCTATTGGTCGAAATTTCCCGGTGACACTGTTCGACATATGACAGCTGGCATGCCTTTTTCAGAGATAAAGAGAAATGTTTCAAAGAACAAGAAGTCCTACCCTACCAGAACTGCTCATTTCAATATTCCTATACAATAGGAGTCAAAAATCTTGCAATTCACATTAATTGGTGAATTACCTATGTTATCTCTCATCGATAACAAAATAACACCATCTTAATCGGAATAGGCTTGCGGAAAAAAATAATAATAATCTCATTCAATTTCGTAACTTTTTGCTGAAATATTACAGAATTATCAGAGTCTGCGGGAGCTATGGGCTCATAAATTTCAGGTGGAGTAAGAACTTTTGGGATAAACTTTTAGCAAACTGATTATCCGACATATTCAAGTGGAAATTTATTATGTAATCTGTAAAGAGAAGCCATTTCAGCAAGAAAATACTCAACTTTCATAATTATATTATAAAAGGTTCGGAAAAGCTGGATGAGTGTAACAAACAATGTTATGAAAACGTCCAGTCCATATTTACTCCAGTGCGATTGGGTTTTGAGACAAGAATCGATTGTAGCACCACCAAACTCGGTATGCTAGTAGGTTGAATATATGAATAGATTTTTGCTCTAATCTTGGAAAGTATATGATTTATCGGAAAACAACTCAACCAGGTGAAAAACAATTCAATTTTCCACAATAATTATTCCAATTAATTTATTATGAAATGTGCTGGTTTTCTCAAAAAACGTGATTGAACGCCGACATCAAATTTCAGGTTCACTCTTATCCGCCGCTGAAAGTTCTGGCGGAGCCGAATATTTGATTGGTCATAACTCTGCTAAAAATGATCGAAGAAGGAAAAGGAAAAGTTCAGATCGTTTCTGAAGACTCCTCTTCTCATACAAATATAATATGCGAGTATTTGAGTACCTAAAATTTGTTTTGTCGCACTTCACGGAGATGTTTGCGGATGATCCGAAAATCATGAATAATTCAGTAAATATGGAATTATTATACTGAAGCAGCAACCCATACTCTCTTTGGACTATACAGGGTGTTTCAAAATTCAGTATCAAGATTTCAGGGGCATATTTTTCAGTTCAAAATTTTTTTTTTCCTTAAACATGTGTCCGCAACTGCTTAATTTCTAAGATACTGGGTGTTGAAATTTAACAAAAATATAATGATACGCCAATGTTTATTTTTTAATGAATATTATATTTTTTATGAATGTCCTCTATCTACCCATAAAAATGGCCCTTTGACTCTTTTTCGTACGAAGAACAGTTTTCGATTCAAATAACAAAATGAGAAACAAAAATTCGCCTAGGTACAAGCAAACGACTACCTTTTATTTTTTAAATCGAAAACCGTCGGTCGGACGGAAAAAATCTAAAGACCATGTTTGTGTGAAGATAGAAGACAATTATAAAAATAATACTTATTTGACAAAAAAACAGTAGCGTATCATTATTTCGATCAAAATTATTACAGGTCATGTGCACAGGGACGCCACTGATGGAAACTAAGAAAACGTTCACCATGGAAAAAGTGTATTTTTATGTGTACTTTGCATGTTCCAGAATTAAAAAGAGAAGCCAAAGTGGTTTTAGAGATATTGAAAAAGAACTGATTTGTTTGTTAAATTTCAAAATCCTGTATCTCAGAAATGAAGCGGTTGTGGACACATGTTTATAAGAAAAAAAAGTCGCATTTTGACCTAAGAAATACGCCCCTGAAATCTTGATACTGAATTTTGAAACACCCTGTATGCAACAATTTTCAAGTAGTGTGCATGACAGGTCCCACTTATACATGCTAAAAAAAAACTTTGTTTTACTAATGCCTCATTTCCAACTTACCCATAAAATCGGCATTCTCTTCACTAGAATAATCGCTTATTCATATTCTGCATATACAGTGCGCATCATAAGTGTTACCACCCCTATCAAACTCGTTACGGGGCTCTTGTTAGGAAAATCGCCGAGACACGTCGATTTTTGATTTCTACAGTGTTCATTCTCGTATGAATAGTGCCCCCCTAATTTCATCCCTGACTGGAGGGGAGCAACCCTGTCAAAAAATTTAAATAGCATGAGTGATAGCTCATTTGAAAGAGGCTTTTATTCTCTATTCAACCGTGCAAAGGAATTGAAATATGCTACAATAATTCAGGAGTTATGAAAGTTTGAGAATAACGACAATTAACGTAGCGCACTCACCCTTAGAATTACAAATTCGGCCCTGTATGATATCGGACGTCAGACGTCAAGTAAGACGTATTTGTCGTGTGCGTGGATAATTAACTCCACGTGTAGGTGTTTTTTGGTGTTTGCGGATAAATAGTCCATACAAGAAAATGATATCACGGAGAGTGCGAGTCAGTGTATTCTAGCTGTTAGTTGTGCTTGCTATCCATCTCCAAACAATGGTTGCACCACGTGCGTTAAATGAGAAATGCGAAGCAATTGTTATTTTTGGTGAGGCTCATCGCAATTATCATGAGGCGGTTCAATGAACGTTTTCGGGATCACCCTATTGATAGACATTATTTCAAACAATTAGTGGCAACATTTTATGAGAACGGCAGTGTGCAAAATAAACCACGTTCTGGGCGATCAACTACAAGAGAAGATAAACAGGTGGACATTATGAGCGAGTTTGTGAATAACCCGTCCTCATCGAGTAGAACTGAAGCCTTGAATTGTGAGGTTTCGCAGATGACGGTATTGAGATTGAAAAAAAAAAAAAAATTCATCCCTACAAAATAAAAATGGTTCATGAAATGACGGACGATGATCCAGACCGCCGTCTAGAATATTGTGAAATAGTATCTAACAATATTTTACAAAATCCCAGCTATTTGAAACATATTTGTTTCGGTGATGAGGCTACTTTTTTTTTAAACGGTCATGTACATAGACAAAATGTAAGATACTGGTCCGATGAAAATCCTCGACTTTTTCGCGAAACTCATAGTCAGTTTCCCCAAAAAGTTAATGTGTGTGCAGGAATACTGGGTGACCATATTATCGGTCCGTTATTCATTTAGGAAATTTTGACGGGTACCCTCTATTTGGAAATGCTGGAAATAGTGATAGATCCCCTGATAGTGGCAACTATCGAAAATAATCCAGACGAATTTGATATGGACATTATACTGCAACAAGATGGAGATCCTCCTCATTTTGCAGTTGCTGTCAGGACATATTTGAATACTGTTTCGGGCGTCGAGGATCTGTGGAATGGCCTCCAAGATCACCAGATCTAACTCCTTTAGATTTATTCCTATGGGGTTACCTAAAATCCAAAGTCTACGAGACTCAGTGTTCAGGAGTTGCCTGCGCGGATTACGGAAGTGTGTGCAACAATTACTTGCGATACGTTGCAAAGCGTCAGGACTGAAACACAAAATAAACTCTATTTTTCCAGGAGGTCAACGGGGAACATTTTGAACATTTACTGTAATAAAAGAAAAAGTTGGTTTAGTTGCTTTCCTGTTTGTGGTGTAATTCTTTGCACGGTTGAATAGAGCATAAAAGCCCCTTTCAAATGAGTTATCATTGGTTGCTCGCCTCCAGTTAGGGATGAAATTAGGGGTGCACTATTCATACGAAAATGTAGAAATCAAAAATCGACGTGTCTCGGCGATTTTCCTAAAGAGTCCAGTAACGAGTTGAATAGGGGGGGGGGGTAACACTTATGATGCGCACTGTATATATTTAATAACACTGTTGTGAAGTGCAAACCTCAAGGTTGAAATCACATACCTACTTAATTTTTTATGTAGGATGTGTATGAGCGATTATTTTCAACATTTACTGAAGAAATTGCCGGGATTATGGGTGAGTTGAAAACTGAGGCAGGAGTAAAACCCAGTTTTTTCTTTGGCATGTATAAGTGATACTTGTCTCAGTAGCCTCAAATCGTTGCATATGGTCCAAAGAGGGTACTGATTCCTGCTTCAGTATACTTATTTCATATCAACTAAAATATCTATGACTAAATATCGTAAAAGGTTTATGTGAAGTGGGATAAAACACATTTTAAGTACTCAGATACTCACATGTTATAGTTGCATAAGGAAGTAGAAGTCTTCAGGAACGATATTGTTGTAATCCACCCTATATTTTTGCCTATTAAACCAACCTATATTTTTGCTTTGTTGTAATTCCAAACTGTATATTGCTTCTAGAATAATTATTGCGTTTCATTTTTATTAGTCAATGCAAGGTTATATTATTAATACTTGTTTTTCTCAGTAGACATATGAAACTCCTTTTGTTATCAACCACGAAACTTATAAAGCTCACGAATCTTCATTTGATACGTAGGAAATATTAATCCAGTGACTAGTTTTATGCACATACAACTCATCTCAGCAAATTTCTTTTTCTTTGTTCAGAATAGGAAACAAGTATAGAGTTTTCGATTATATTGTCCATATGTAATGCATTTTATCATTTTGTTCTCATGCTAGTTTTATATCAAACCTTTTTTTCCATAATTTGTGCTCTGTTAGCAAAAACTCATTTTAGTTAGTTAGTAAGAAAACTTCGACATATAACAACGTATTTTCTGTAACAACTTGTTGAAAACTTTTGGAAGTGTCTAATAAACGCCTACGAGAAAACGCATTTTCCATCTATCATTTGGTAACCACTATAAATATTCATTATCTGAGTAACGTTCTGTGACCACTCACAGATCTCCAAATTTCCAAATAAGGAGAAGGTTACAACAATATGCACTTTTTCTTTTCCTTCTACTATAATTTTTAGCAAATCGTTTTTGATAAATCTTATATTTTCTGAAATTTAAATGAAATTTTCTTTAGGTTCCACCCCTGATTTTTTGGTAAATTTTTTTTTCTAATAATACATGATGTCGAGATGTCATGTGCCGAGTTTCAGAGTACTACAATTCTTCATTTTTGCTCGAGTTTGTTTGTCGTTACTGGATTATTTGTTGTTAAGATTTTCAGCTATTTACTTTTCCATTTGTCGTCACTCAGTAGCAAACTGGACACGATATGAATCTATTTATTCCTTTTCCCAATAAATATGTTTACGTCTGCTGAAATTGAGATATATTCCTCGGAATGTTGAACGAGTGTCGTCTGATGATATTACGGAGCTGTAAGCATCGTGTGCGTCTACATTTCGGCGAAAATACGTGATTGCGTCAGTCAGTCAGAAGCATTCATTGATACGAATGGCTGAATCTGCTCTAGTTGAAGGGTGATTTGATCAGGCCCGGACTGGCCAGGTCCGCGGTTCCGCGATGGCGGAGGGCCCCCGGCCCGAGAGGGCCCCATATGACGTACATAAAAATGTTTTTGTCTTGTTAGAAGTTATTTTGTGTCCTTGGTAATGATTTGTTTATATTTTCCAAAAGTAGAACACATCAAGTGTTTATATCTTGCTGTTCATACGAAAGATTTATACGAGCTTCTGTGTTATGAGTTGAGTTAAGTTGTTGTGGGGTAATGCATCGTCTGCGTGGTGACGTATCTCCAGCAGACAACTGCACAAGTGCCAGCGATGCTCTATCAGATCAACTGATCAGTCAGTAGAGCCGCTCGAGCGCATATCGTCCTTCTCCTCCCTCTTCTCTTACATATAATAACATCCACCCCATACCTAAAAATACTACACTAAAATAATGTATGAAGTAGCTTAAACAAGTGAGTTGCTTACAAAGAAGCTGCTATTTTAGGGCAAGAGGAGTAAAATGTCGAATCATCTCAGTTAAGTTAAGCCCCTTCTATTTTAGTATAACAACATTGTAAACTGTTAAATACACAAGAATTAAAAAAAAAAATCAAGTATTATTTTTCTAATCCCCAAAATCCGTTTGTCATTATTTTTATCACACGAATGATTTTGACATAATTCATTAATCCTTTGGTGCTAAAAAATACATAATAAAATACTGCACTTTATTTTGAACATGTGTTTTGTAGTATTGTGGTATTCTAAAAATACCGTGAAATTCTTATTTTAATGAATAATAAAGTCACTAAAAGTAAAAAATCATAATATTTGTATACAAACCCAGCTGAATTACTTCTTCATAAGTACCAAAATAGCGTAAAAAATCGTTATCATTGTTTTCAAGCGCCTAATTTCCAAACATTTTATTACATAACCCCCAGACCCCGGTATGGGGCCCCTTCACAAGTTTTAGCTGAGGGCCCCAAATGGTCCCAGTCCGGGCCTGGATTTGATTTATTTGAAGTCCATGAATACGTGTACAGGGGTAAGGCGGGGCGCGGTGTGGTTGATCATTGTAACAGTAATGAGAATTCTCATTATATGGAAAACATGGTTCATGAGCAGGCCTAAAACGGCATTTCCGTACGAAGCATTCTAAATAGCAGTGGCTTACCAAATTTCTGCAATATCCCATTTCGATATTACCTATCTAGCGATTTGAAATATATGAATACATCCTCATTTTAAAATTGGATCTTGTAACATCCATCCGCTATATATTGGGTGTATGTGTAATCAAGTGTATATACATAGTGCAGTTTACCTCCGAGGTACAGTCGCTGTTTTTTTTGCATTGTTGAAGTAAGAAATTATATTATCCGCGATTTTCAACATGAACAGTTACTTTGGATGGCCATATCACCAAACAGAATAGCAGAAGATTCAGAACAGTTAATAGAAGATATCGAAACGGTAGCTTTTAAATCTGATATGAATTGAAAGGTTGATAGGTGAAGATGTCGGAATACGATATGTATAACTAGGTGTAATCAGCATGAAACTGACTGCTTGATGATTTCAAATGGTTTTGGGTGTACAATATTGATAACACTGGCTCAGGCTCGATGCACACGGGCGATTTCTATCGCCAAGTTCGCTGCGAGTTCGTCGCCAAGATTTTTCGCGCGTGGTAGCGGACCAAAGAAACAAATGGTGCGATTCACACGTAAGCGAGCTCGCAGCGAATTCGCCGCGAGTACGCTGCTAGTCGCTGGCGCCCGTCGGGGACTGCCACTTCGCGACGATCTCGCACCGATTGAGAAACGCGTGGAGGTTGAACCCAATATTTTCTTTTCGAGTTCTTGTACAAGTTATGATAAGTTAAGTACGCCACTGCAACACGTCTTGATACATCCATGTTTGAAGCAGACAACGAATTGAAGACTATGGGATCTCTCCAAGGAAAGCTCGCCCGTGTGCATTGTGGGAGGGGTGTGCACGCGACGAGAACGCTACGCACACGCTGCGAATTCAGTCGCCCGTGTGCATCGAGCCTTACATACGATTATTAAGATAAACTCCTATTCAGTAAGACGTACGAACAGCCAAAGTAAATTTCTATTCACTGCCATAATTGGTGTTTGATTCAAGTCAAAAGCCTTGCTTTGATTTAGCATACCAGGGCGGTCAATTGGTTTCGATTTATCTCGGTATATTGGTTTATATGTCGTCTGTATAATCTTAATTCATTACTGTATGAATTAAGAAGAAATGAATGATAATAGGTTGAAATAATTTCCTCCAGAGTCGTCCTTTTGTGTAGAGGAATAATAAAAATGTTTTTTAAGCAGACGGATGAAGCATGTGATCATAGAGAAGTTGAAGACGTGGCAAAGCATGAAGAGATTCATGGGGCAGTGATAAAAACAGGATAACAATTTTTATTTTGTCGTACACATGAGCCTTGGATATTTTTAATCGGACGATCTTGTGATTATTCTTTTATATTCTGGTTACTACGGAAAGGAAAATCCTGTTCAGAAAACCGAGAACAAGTAGGTCGGTGGTGTTCTTGAATTTCTGTATACAGGGTGTTAGTTAATAAGTGTCCGATATTCTACAGGATGATTCCTCAGCTATTTATAAGATGAAAAGTCTATATAAGCAAGGGTCCGCAAATGTTTCGCTTCGGAGTTACAGGGTGTTGAATTTGAAATTTTAGTTTCAAGTATTTAGAATAACTTTTGCAAAAACTATTTTTTTGCACAAGATTTAGTGAACGGGGTTTTTTAAGGCGAGAAATCAAAATTTGGTATTTATTTTCATGTAGCACTTAGAGGGCGCTGCGTACGCTATCACTATTTATTTTATAATTTGCCCTAACTTTTTTGACAGTGAATTTTTGTGGTTTTTTATACTAACATCTAATTCCCACACCTTTTCTAAGCAAAAAAGGTATACTTGCTCAACAACGCTAAGGGCAACCGTATTTGAGAAATTATTTCCGAATCAATGCAGGTTATGGGGTCACTAAGGCGCCAGATGAAGATATTCAGAACTTTACAAAAACTGAGTATGTGATAGATCTCGCTAAAATAAACATTTTTTTTTCTATCAAAATGTATCGAAATATGATTCGTTCTCAAAAAACAGGGTGATGAATTTTTATAAAACATCGATTTTTCAACATCTGGTATCTTGAGAACGAATTATTTCCCGATACATCTTTGTAGGAAAAAAGTTGTTCATTTTAGCGAGATCTACCACATACTCAGTTTTTGTAAAGTTCTGAGCAACTTCATCTGTCGCTTAAGTGACACCATAACCCGCATCGATGCAGATATTTTCAAATATCTCAAAAACGGTTGCTGCTAACGATGTTGAGCTGGTATACCTTTTTTGCTTAGAAAAGGTGAGGGAATTGGATTCGAATATAAAAAATCACAAAAGTTCACTGTCAAAAAAGTTAGGGTAAATTAAAATAAATAATGATAGCGTACGCAGCGCCCTCTAAGTGCTACATAAAAATAAATACCAACTTTTGATTTCTCGACTTAAAAAAACCCCTTTCACCAAATTTTGTGCAAAAATAATATTTTTTGCAAAAGTTATTCTAAATAATTGAAACTAAAATTTCAACTTCAACACCCTGTAACTCCGAAGCGAAACATTTGCGGACCATTGCTTATATTTACTTTTCACCTTATAAATAGCTGAGGAATCATCCTGTAGAATATCGGACACTTATTAACTAACACCCTGTATATCAGGGAATACCTCACGAGGCTGAGTTATCAAACTTTGCCGTTTGTTCGAAGAATGAGCTATTGGAAAAAAATATACAGTATAGCTCCAAGATGACGACAAATGGATGTGAGGACTGAGCTCGATTAGTCACTTTCGATGGGACCGCTAACGGTGGAACGATGGATGAAATTTCAGAAAACTAAAAAAAAAAGACAGATATCAAACCTTTTTTCTGTGTTCCAAGAAGAGAACGAGCTTGCAAGCGGATCATCACCAACGAGACAAATATCTTTTTTGGATAGAATCTAAAAGATTTAGTGTATGATAAAAGGAATCTGTACATGGGAACAGTATTCTAGAACAGGTCAGAACAGGTTAGCAATCATAATCAGTCGACGGAAAGTGAAAAACCTTCAGGCACTGCTTCCGCGCAATTTTTTGTTCATTTAATTGAGAAGTATATAATCTACGGATATCTAGATTGCTTATGCAAGACCCTGTGAAGAGACCAACATCATTATAGAGAGCTTCTTGCCATTATAGTTTTTGTTGTACATCAAAAACTTTGCAGTATTCCAAAGCTGATTAAATCCTTCTAGACTTAATTCCACGGATGATTCTCCGTGATGAATGATGTTGGGGAAGAACTAGGGCGAACGGTGGAACTTCCAACTCTAAGACTTGTTGACTTTAATCTATCTGGTTTGATTGTAATGAGCTTGATATGTGGATGAATATCTTGGAAATAGTTTGAGAAAATGAAGACAGGCTTAGAGAGCAATTAATCATCTAACGGTTATTGTCTTGCGAATGAATATACACTGGGATCCATTCGAAATGGAAGCACCCTCATTAAAAATATATTAATATACAGTGTGATCCACTTAAGACCGGAGCACCCTTACAAAATCTATACATTTTCCAACCGATTGGATTTTTTTTTCATTAGGTAGACACTCTAAAAGTCTATTGGGATACCAAACTTGATGAATAAATCTCCGTTTCCAGAGCCAACTCATCTGATTTTTCAAGGTTAAAAATTTTAAAAAAATACTAGCGATTTTTTAGAAAAATTCTGAGTACATTTTTAAATGGTTCATATGTAAATATGTTGAAATGCGTCAATCAATGAAAACGTTATAAGGGAATAAAATTTGAAAAATATGGCGGTTAGTCAATCCACCAATTCAATTTCAAATCATTTATCAGAACTTTGACTACACAACTGGATTCAGGAAGTCTCGAAATATCACTGACTACAATTTCATCGAACTCTGTTGATAAATTAAAAAATATTAAATAATGATATTTTCATGAAATTCTATTAACATATTTTTAAAATTTTATTATCTTACGATTTTCTTATTTGAGAACAGATTTCGATGAAATTTTCGCTAGTTATATATCGAGATCTCCTGAGGACAGTGAAACATTCCGAATTTTGATAAAAGTTTTGAAATTGAATTGGTGAGTTGATTAAGCGGCATATTTGTCAAATTTCATTCGACGAGATCCGTAAAGCTGAAATACTATTGTGAAGACACGTTCAAGAAAGCTACTCCATCAATAACATAATGGAATTGAAAACAAATTGAAAATAAGCGAAATTGAGCAACTATGCTCCTTATTCAGATTAATCGAGTGTTTTTAGAGTACCAAGTCGTATATATCCGGGAATATATCAGGATTTGAAAGACCGGCAAGATTAGATTCGAAACATAAGTTTTCGATATTGTTGATGAAATTTCGCGAGAAATTTAATTGTCAAATTCGTTCAATAGTAACTAACGAGATAAGTCAGAAGTATTGGACTGTCCAGTTTGTAAAAAAGATGAAACGATTCCATGGGCCTCTGTACGGAAACATTCACTGAAGGAAAGAGTTTTCCCATATGTACGACATTTTATATGATATTTTATGTCCCCCTCAAGTTAAAATTGATCTCAAAAGGGAGAAAAGTTATGGACTCAACCTGTTCAACTGTCCGAGCACTTAAAAAAAATCATTAATTTACCACGTATTCCGCAGTCATGGCTATCCAACGAATGTGATCCAGAAGAGGGTATCCATCGAAAATAGTCAGTGAAAATGACACAAATATGAAGGGCTCTGATGAAGGAACGAAATTTGTCCTGCAAAGTTCACAGCAAGATGTTATCACTTCCATGCAAACTTTCAGCACGAGGAATCAATTGGATTTTCCATCCCCCAACAGCATCCCATAGGGGTGACGTCTGAGAGACTCAAAAAAAGATCTGTTAACTACGTTGGAAAAAATTCTGACGGAATGATAATCAATAGATGAAGTTCTGAACACTTTATTCCTAGAAGCAGTAAAGATATTGAATCATTGACCACCTAATTATACCTTCTTCTCGGACCTCAAGTTGGAACAAAAAGAACGTCTTAGAATACTCCATCGTTTTTCATCTGTACAGTTGAACTTGTGCTTGACTGTGTTAATGTGATCTCTTATTTCATTTTCGCCACAGTAAGTACTGAACAAAAACAAAACAGTAATCCATTAAAATGCGTTTAAAATCACCTCATTTGCGTCTCAGAAAAGATTTATTCTTCATCTGGTTGGCTTAATGGTTCCATTAGCCGGAAGAAATAACGGAAGTGAAGTCTTTCCTCCTATAATATGATATGGCATTATAATCAGATTAATTAATACGGTGCTGTGGAAACAAAGCTAGATAGCCAAACATTGAATTTGATAAACTGTAATTAGCGATGACTGTAAGTGTAGCATTGAAGGCGAGCGTGAACATTATGGTGATTCATGTTCGAAATGGAAAATCATTAATAATAGAGATACGAAACTGGAGAATGAAAATCACAACCAATAACGATAATATTTTTGATATCTTCCAGATCATATGAACGAGAACGATCCTTAAATGTTCAGAGAACATCGTCAGATTCGAGAGAAAGGTAGTGATTGTTTCTTCTTGAAGTTTTCGATGCTGTACGTGAAAAGTTTCGAAATTGTTTTAGTTAAAATAACCAGATGTTATTGTACTAAATATCAAAAGAACATCGAAGCCTGCAGGTCCCATTCTCCTAGGCATATAATAAAGGAGAACAATACATTGACCTTATTTTGCTCGGTAGAGTAAGTGTGAGAGCTTATAATGGATAGCTGCCCCGAATCATTGTCAAACATTAAGTCAGGAGGTTAACAATAGTACATTGTGTATCTAGTGGTTAAAGCATTACATTCCCGGACGACAATGTAAAACAAGCATTGAAGTCCGAGAATGTGTTTTTACTACGAGGTACACACACTATTTTTTCTGAAATCGCAATCAACTTTATCATAAATTAAGAAATTTTTTTAAATGCATAACGATTTTTGATTGATGCCATCTTATTGACTATGGAACCGTTTCCCTGACAATCACTGTTTTTCTGAAACAACTGAGCATCACTTCAGACCCCAAAATACGATAATCCCGTATATTGGTCCATGAACTTTCCCGTATTCAAATTGGTCCTAGAAAATTTTTGCCGGCGTCTCAACAATAATGACATCGATCAAAAATTATTATGCAATAATAAAAATTTCTTAATTTATGATAAAGTTGATTGCGATTTTGTTATCTAACGTATTAGTAAAATATAATGAAGAATTTTTAGTTAAAAATACCACACACATAGTTATCACATTTCCTGTAGTCGTAAAATTAGGTCAAATTCACTCATATCCAAAATATCTGAAAATATCGAATTACAGCCTCCCTATAATGAGAACTAGCCGAAAAAAACATCTTAGTTTTGAGTGTTGAATACTGAGTTTCAAAGGTACTATATTCAAGAGTCATAAATTTAACGACATTTTTCAATAGCTGGTTCAATTTTTACATGGGAATATTTTTGTTAGAGGCCACATCCGGTGGTCGTCAAACTCTCATTTAAATACGTGGTAACTAGTCAATTTCCTTTATTCATTTTCACTATGAAATAATTGAAAATAAAAACAACATAACCACAATACCATATACCACGATATCATTTTGTACACATCGCCAATATACGTCCTTTTAGGCATATAGAAAAAGCCACCTTAAGAACAAAAACAAAACTTTCAATGTCTTCCAAATACTGCAGTCAATATCTCATATCTATTGCAGGAAAAACGCTTGCAAAAGCCACTTCTCGAAATGATTCAGAACCAATGACTGATGATCAGTCATGATTTAAAGATATTTCAATTATTATCCTAGGCATCAGTCGTTAACACTCTCTAGAGCTGAATTATACTTCAATGTCTACTCAGTCTGGATCAAACCTGGTTTTCATATATTTGGAAATTTTTTCGCTCGAATGATAAAAAGAAAGATCAAAGGAACAGAGTATCATATTTCCAAAATTCAATTTGGTAATTGGTAATGTAATGTATATCCAGATATTCAATATGAAAATGTCGGCACGCACCTCTTTTAATCTCATAAACGATGTTAGGGAAGCCACTGTAGAAATGGCATTTCATCAATTGATGGTTAGGTATGAATCAAGTGTGTAAAATGTAACTTTTTTTCAAGATTGGGGAATATTGACAATCCCTACGAGGAAAATAAACTTTTGTCAGAGTAGCAACGAATTCATATTTTTTTTGCATTTGGAATGTCAAAATCACGTTCATATTTGCACAAGTGTGAAAAGGAGAGTTTGAATATCCTATTCATATTTTCGAACAAAAATCAAAATGCAATGCCCATGACAGGTCTATGTCAAGAAATAATTTTCAAAGTGCTACCGCAGGAAAAATATTTTCATCATTTCCATCTTTAATGTGTATAATTGCTTCTAAAGAGCCTGCTTTCCAATTTTATCAATCTCCCTGATGAGCTTGGCAAAGCGAAATATATTTTCGTCGACCAAAATGTATTGGGGATTAAATGCGAGAGAAGCAAACCTAGCTTCAATGAAATGAACGATTTCTGTGAATGATATTTTTTTAATAACATTCTCCCTATCTAATTTATTTAACGAATGTTCAATGAAAACTAGAGAAAATTGAAAAAATCGACTATCTGAATGAAAACGCGAATTTTCACTTTCAGATTTTTCTTTTTCAGTTAGAGTCTTTTCACAATATCTATCAGATGTAGTTCAATATCCAGCCTGTATTTAGCCGAGGAAGTAGTTGTTTTCTGTTAGATATTACAAATAAATCAGATTTTTCAATTTTCATGGAGAGCGTTTCTCTTTTCAACATGAATACCTCTGAAGAGGTTATCTTGAACGATGGAAAATAGCGACTAAAGTTTGTCTTTCAGCCGCAGATTATTCCACAACAGATTTTATGAATATCATATTCATATTTTAGAACAAAAATCAAAATGAATTTATCCTCTTGTGTGATTTAAATCTTCATAACTAAGAATTTGTTTGTTGTACTTTTAATATAATTTATATCGTTTTGTACTGATTTTGTTATGAATTTATTTTTTGTTTCAAGTCCTTTTTTCAAATATATGTATACCAAAGTTAATGGGCCTTTTCAAATTCTTAGCTAAATTTTAAATGTATTTATTGTTTAAATGTAGCAGACACATACTTCGTTTGCTCAAAATGTATATATGTGTTGCAAATGATAATTGATGAATTGATAAATCGTTTTCATGCTTTGTATTTTACATTATGAACTTTGAAATAATATATTTTTATTTATTCTAAAATAGGGGCGCACCCCCTGGATATGTTTCTTCCCCCCACACCAGGAAAGTTGCCGAGACCCACCCTTGCCCCACCTGTTTGTATTTTTATTTGTCAAATAAATGAATGGATATCCTGATTACATCGATCTATTTTGGAATAATGTTGTTCTAGAATGGAAGTCACTCCACTCAATCAACATGAGAACACAGCGATGGAGAGCAACAAACTGAAATTCTGGTTAATTATCCAGCGGGCACATTAACGGCTTCGCCACGCTACCCTCTTATTAAGGGTGCGGTAGGATGAACAAGGATGAATATCACAAACATATGAATTTATATTCTGTTAGCATGAAACACTTTTTTTTTTCTTTTGAGAGCATCGTTTTCCTATGAATTATTTAAAAGATGGAAACTTGTGGTAACTTTATTGATCTTGTTTACGTTCATCGTCCTAATTGGTTGAAGGTTTTCCACGACGGCGACGTTTCAATTGCTAGTATCTGTACGGACTGCACACTTAAAACGAGTTTTAGTCTGATAAAACTTTCAGGAATGGTTTCCACGCACATTAACAAGGGTCCCGTCTCTAGAGGGCGCTGGTGACTATCCCTACAGATGTTCGTGGTGTTGGATAGACGGTAACTGGGATAAACAAGCCTCCTGCTAGCATATTAAATCAAATCAAATAAAATTTTATTAGAACCGTTTTCCTATTATACAGTGGATTGTACGTGTCTGGTGAGGTATAAAAACGCATACAATTAATACAGAAAATTACCCCTGAAGTACTTAACAGTAATTAACAGGTTGAACAGGTTGACAGGTTGAAAGATCATTTACATTGAGAAAATAGAATATACATATACATATATAAACATATACATATATACATAAATAAGAGGTTGTAAATGTATTTTTTACAGCAGTCAATGGTAGACAAATTAAGTCGATTTCTTCGTTTTTATGTCGATCTTTCGAAAATATTTATTTTCTTCTTCAGGACGTAACTAAAAATAGTTGTTACATAAATATGTCATGTTATTACATAATTTGAGATACTTACTAACATGAAATTCTAAAGAAATTGGGTACAAAAAGAAACATAAAGTAACAGAATTTGAAAGGACAAGTTGACAACAAATTATGATTACTTGATCATATTTTCAGTATTCCAAAATAGAGGTACAGAGTGAGAAAATATAAAATGTATAATTATAGGTATAAATATGTAAATCATGATTTTAAGGAAGACGAGGTGAGATATTTTCTTTATGTTTTTTCAGTAAATATGTATATATGGTACTATGATCATTGATGTCTGTTCTCGTATTCATTGTTTTTTTAGTATTATGTATATGAACCATTTCAAGAAAGAGACGCTTATTGAGAGTTCATTACCACGAATTTTCGCATTGTCATAGTCAATTATATGGTCTTTATCTATCACATGTTCAACAAGGCTACATGATCTGACATTTCGTCTGCAATCACTTTTATGTGAAGTTATTCTGTCTTTGAGCATTCTACATAAATACATATACATACATGGATATACTACATTAATGAGGATAGAACACTAATATCACTTAATGACACATAAAAACAAATATATGAGACATCTTGATATACATATAAAAATATAAGGCACAATAAATACTATGAACTCAGTTAACACTGCTAGAGAGGAAATTATCAAATTCCCCTAAGCTATAAAAACAGTGATGTTTTAAGATTTTCTTCAACCTACCTTTGAAAATTCCGTACGTATTACTATTTTTTATACTATCAGGAAGCCTGTTAAAGTATACAATCCAGCCATCAAAGGTGATTTTTTTGTGGAAAATGTGGTTCGCTTTTTTTTTGCACCAAGTCGCTTTTATGCGTTATGCCATGGTTGTGAATATGAGAATTTTTTGACGGTTTATTTCGGTTTCGGTATATATGGCTCAATAATTTATAAAGGTAAATCAGAATCATCAGTAGCTCTGAAATTATTATCAGTGATGGAAAAAAGAACGGTAGTTTTACTGTGTTGTTGTCTACATCCAGACTGAACGAGGGTTATGATATTGTTTTATAGGTATTGGTATTGGTATTGGTTGGTATGGATGGTGACTGATGCGCTGCTGATCTATTGTGCCCCATCATCTGCTATCTCAAGGTGTTCTCGTTTACAGCATCCCCTCAAGCCTCAGTTCCTTCAGGAATTTTAGGATTTTGAGGGGGTCCATTTGTGGTATTTCTTCCACAGTCAGCTGGTGTGATCCCAGTATATTTAATCTTTTGTGGTGTACAGCATAACACTCCATCAATATGTGGTGAGGTGTTTCAGGATGTTCCCCACAGAATCTGCATAGGTTATAGGTACACTCAATCGGAAATTGGTTTTCTTGTGGCAATTTTTGATACTGTCTATGAAGAAGATGAGGAAAAAATTACATTTTCCAGTATTTAATCAATTATATGTGATATGTTGAAATGGTTTTCTACTAAGCATACGAATCGATAGCTTATCAGATCCAATCGTATTACTTTTCATCAGATCAATATTTTTCTTCATTTATTTCATAGTAATATAAGACAATTCGAAAGATTTTTTTGTAAATTGATCACTGTCAGAGTTTTGAAGTAGCATTAGCTGGTCTACAGAGGCAACTTACTGATCATATTTTTTGAGTTTTCAGGAATATTAGTTTCTTTTTCTATGATATAATAAAGTTTCCAGTTTGTACACTCTTTTAAATTCACTGTTATTTTATTTTTGTTGTACTTAAAAATAAATTTTTGGATTATATTTATTTTACGTATGAGTACAGTTAAATATATGCTTTATTATTTATTAATATCCAACACTGGAGAGAAGCACATAATATATTCTGCATTGGGGTGAGTGAACCCAAAATTTCAATACTCACTTGGATCATTGGCAAAAATGAACACAACAACTCTCCCAGCACCCAGTTTTGGATAATGAGCACATACAACGAAATCGGCAAGACCACAACACATTTTATCATATCACTAATGACATTGTTCAGCAAAAACGTGTAGGTTTCGTCACTATAACACTTATGGCGAACAATATACACGAAAACTGTCAAATTACTCAATAGCCCAACAACTACTAAGAGAGCATAAATAAATATTATAAACGGATATATTCTTTCGAAGACCGTTTTCAAGTGGGGTTCCCTCAGGTCCAATTCCGGGTCTTTGATGCCCAGGAGGAATTCGTGGAGAATGGCCCAAACTTCCGGAGGAACGTCGTTTTCAATGGTAGAGTTGATCTCCTTCTCCATTTTAGTCAATTCTTCCTGATCGTGTCGAAAACTTCAAACCCGATTACATCTCACCAAACGCAGAGAGAATTCATCGGGAGATCCACGTGGTTGAGAAAGATCGCGAACTGTTCGATTCTCTCCGACAAACAAGTCTGCTTTGCGTGATATCGGGGTGGAAACTGGAAAGTGAAGGTTGGCGAGAGGGAGTTTTAATTTCCGTGCGCCGTTTCATTGCGCTAGAGATCCTGAAAAACTTTCCGACATTACCTGTTTGATGGGATAATGGTCCCAAGAGTATGTACGTGTGATTTATCACCCGATTATTTCATCCGCATGAAGACTTCATCGAGACCGTTATGTCCAATATTCGTATATATAAATATGTTGAATATTTATATTCGTGTGATGGAGGGAAATGCAATATTTTTTTTTTACAAACTTTGAAAATTATAACGAAATATGTTGGCGGCAAACAGACGAGAAAAATGACAGATTGAAATTGAAAAAGGACCCCGCACGGTTCTTATGGAAAATGGGTCCTAGTCGAATAGGCTGAAAATTCAGTATAATGTAGTTTATGGTGTCCTGATCAAATGTCTCCACGGGCACAACAAGATCCATTGGACAGTTTTTGAGATACAGGGTGTCAAACATGCAGAGAGAGGGTTGTTACCTTTAGAAAATCAATAATGTGGCGATTATTTTGTTACAAAAAGTTAGGGAGAATAATTGCAATCTTAATATTGTCGACTCGAATTCTAAGACTCCTTATACAGGGTTATTAATAATTACATAATTTTTATGTAATTGTCTGAAAAAAATCAGTCAAACGCAAAAGCTCGTAGACCTGAAGAATAAGTAAATATCACTGTTTAATTTTGTTATTGGGTGATCTCAGGTTACTACTATACAAGATCACTCAAAATTTTCTTCATTTTAATTTATTTTTTATACTACAAACCCTGTACACTTGCTGATTGGACTGGAAATATTAAATGCTCTTAAACAGGAGCATAAAATCGAAGCAATCAAAGTATTTAAAATGGTTAAAACAGTAAGACCTATGTACATGGTCATTACTCTCCCGAAATATAACCTAAAATTTTTAAAGGATGAAATCAGGACTTTAATGAACACCCGAATTACCTGGGACTACAGAATAAATGGAAATATAATCACACAATGTCGAAACTGCCAGCGGGGATAAGGTTGCATACTGCGCATCTCAACGATGTGCGGTGTGGGACAGTCTCCTCTCACAAATCAAAATTTCAATTTCAAAAAACAGGTTTTTCTCGATTTTCCTGTTAGAAATCAAACAATATAATAAATACCTCACAAACCCACCTAACAGCATTATCATAATTACAATAATTCAAATGCCAACATAAGCTTTGCAGGAGGTTGGCGTTGTTAAACTATGCAACGCAGGGGAGATGAAAGATCTGAGTTGACAGCCAGACCATCGGCTGGGTTGTGACATGCCTTCCTCCTCACAGCAGAAGAAGACTGCAGCTGTCTCTAGTAAATTAGTAATAATATACTATGAATGGTCTTGCTTTGAAACTGTAGATATGACATCAGAATTTAATCAATAAACCTATCTATCTATCTATCTTCTTGCTACGCTCGGGGGCCTGGGTTCAATCCCCAGACTGGACTTTTTTTTTTTAATTTAATCCTTTTTTTTATTATTTTTATCCTGATTTTTTTATTTTTAGTAGATTGCAGTGGCTATTGGAGTAGCAGGGGCATGTCGTAGAGAAGAGTTGTGGAAATTAAAAATCGATAATTTAGAAGAATTTGGCTCTGTTGGTGAAATAGGATAACATCAAAACAAAAAAGCCAAGAACGTTCACTGTAACAGAAGAATTTTATAATATATATATAAAAAATATGCTGCTCTTCGACCAGCACGGAAAATGTACCCGACAGGTAGTCGGCATTAACAAATTCGGCAGGATGGCTAAGAAAATTGCAATTTTTTTAAAATTGGAAAATCCCCATCTCTATACAGGTCACTGCTTCAGACGTTCTTCGGCAACAATTTTAGTAAATGCAGGAGGGGACATATTAATCTTGAAGCGCCATGGAGGATGGCAGTCTAGGAACGTATGGCAGAAGACTATGTCGGGGAGTCAATTAAAAATAAAATTAACGTTGCTAATAAAATCGTCAACTCTATAGAAAAACCACTAGAAGTCTTTACCGAAATGAATGATCAACCCTCAACTTCAACAATTAATATAACAGAAAATTTGCTAAGAAGAAATGACTTCCGGGTTTAACCATACAAAATTGTTCGAATTTTACAATTAACTATAATTTCAAATAAACCATTTAACCGTTAAGAGGTAGGATAGGTACTTCAATGTTATTTCAGTTTTGCTAATCATAAAAATAAATATTAAGTTACATTACTTGTATTCTTTAAATTTGAGCAGTTGTAGAAAAAGTATAGTGTGCAACATGTGGGGAAAAGTACTTTTCCCCACTTGTTACACAATATACTATTCCTAAATCTCACGAAGATGAGCTTGATAAGGGATTACTGACAAATTTTACTTCGCGTTTTTAATGAAATTATAAAGAAAAGTAGCTTGTTGCTGGCCACTTTCAAACGCTCCATGGGTCGTGGAAAAGTGCGACGCGTGAACAGCCTCTCCTGCAAGTAGTATTCTAGGCACGCCGTCCGCAAATACAGGATCTGACAGCTTACTCGTCCCTAAACCAGATTGATCACACTCGGGAGTGATGTGACAATAGCCGCCCTTTATCCAAGGATCAGACAACCACTTCGTCCTGTAACAAAAAGTTTCCTTTGAAAGAATAATACATTATGTTTTTCTAGGCAAAGTCGGAAGAGGTCCCGTCGTATCGAAATTTGAAAGACGAGGAAAATAGGCCAATAGTGCTGAAAAGTGTGTGAGAATATTTGTCATTCATTTGAAGCAGTTTAGCATTAGAGGATGACATTTTGTTCCTTTGTTCATTTGCAAATTCATGTTTCTAACAGAATAGCCCGGGAGGTACTGTCACTTTGGAATACGTCATAGTATGCACGCTGAATTTTTTGTCGTTGATAGGTCATGTGATACTCATCACGAAATCAATCGTCAGACCCTTGAGTAGCGGTGGGTTGCACAGGTACAGGGTGTTGAATATGAAAAATTAAATCTATTTTTCATTCATAACTTCCACAGTTTTGGAAATTTTCCGGATTAATTCGAAGAAATATTTTTTTTCAATAAGAGCTTTATTTTAAAAGAAAAATTACATTTTTAGTTGCCACCAGTAGATGCTGGAGCATGAGCATCTACGATTTATTCTTTTTGAGCACCTTCATCGGAAATACTAATAATGCCATTGAGTCGTGTTTTTTTTTGTACAAGCGAAAAGAATTTGGTTTTTCTCTGGATGGAAGAAGGACAACGTCGTCGTGTCGCAGCCACTACACACATGTAGAGCACAAACTGTCATTGCCAATTTCCAAAGATTACCGCTTCGTCGAGCGACAATCTATCACTTTCAAATAGCTATTTCATGTACATTTAGAAAACATACAACATAAATAGCATCAAATTGTTGATTGGTAAAAAACACAATAGTATTCTCTCTGCTTCAATTTGACTGATATCCATAATATTATATTCTTTACAAATTGAGGTATAAATTTCCTCCCTAATGAAAAGGTATCGTATATCACCGCATTCGCGTTCAATACAAATTATCTCGGAAAGTACATATATTTTTAGTTGAACGAATATTTTCCATTGAATAAAGACTTTCAATTCCTCGCCATGTTATGAATGGCTCAGATTTTCACACCTTTGTTGTCAAAACCCGTTGTTGAAATTTATGGAACGGAAGCCTTATAAAAAAAAACAAACAAAGCAGTGAAGTTTATGGAAAACGGGTAATATTACAATTAGAGTTCTTCTAGACTTTCTTAGTTACAAAAATTCCTTCATAATGGAGTCTGTAGGCGTCACGTGTGCAGAAATGAAATAGCGGTTTTTATTATTTGCCTTTGGTCTCTATTCATTTCATATGACTGGAGGACAATGCAACACTGATACTAAAAAAAATGGCGAACTCTTGCAGTTTTGTTTGTTTGCCAAGAAAAGAACTACTTTCGAACGAAATTACATCTATATTTGTGCAATGTTCCTCTAGGGGGGCACAATTGCAATTAATTAAGCATTGCATATCTTCCACCATTGGCAGGGAATTAACACCTGGCGTCTGTGCTACCGAGAAGTGCTTCTTGTTGCTGAGTTATGGGTGTTATCGTTCATTGGATGGACCAGGATAACTGTAATATTGTCTGACCTATCATTGCACTGACGAATGGGAAACAAACCATGAAACATATCATGTCTGCAGGAAGTTTTTTCCAGCTAATGGGAAATAATATGCAATACTTAACCTCAGACGGTTTTCTTGAGAAAAGGTTGAAATCGATATATGAAATGGATGACATATTGTTCTTTATAAGCTTGAAAATCGACCTTCACATGTACGGTATAGGAAAGCAGTACTGAAAAGTGTCTAAAACATAAGTATTTCATGAACCGCTCTTACGACCGATTCGAAAAACGGAACACTTATTTTTTATTCAAAAACGAAACTTCTATAAAAAATTTGACCAGTTATTGTGTTTTGTTCTCGAGTTATTCAGTAAGAAAGTCGGTACATCAAGTTTTCACGTCGGAGTCGTACACTTGAAATGTTTGGCAACGCTGCGCCTCCATGAAAAGAGCAAGTACGATGTAAAACGGAGAGGGAAAGAAGTTCTTCACATGATGTATCAAAATAATAGGCGTGGGGTCAGGGACAAAAAGTGTTGTGATTGAATAATTTTTTGTAAATCGATGTTTGAAAAGTCGAAAATACGTTTTATCGAATTTATTATTATTAAAAAGCAATGATGTTTTACCGTTATCTCGGAATAGTAATTTACGTAACAAGTCCAGAAAACACTGATTTTTTGGACGAGTGGACAAGATTCTAGGACGAGCGTAGCGAATCCTGAAAGTCTGCGAGTCCAAAAAAACCGTTTTCGGACGTGTTGCGTACACATTTTTTTCGGCAACCGTGTAGAATAACAAATCGAGACACATTTATTTATTATATTTTTTTATAGAAGATAATTTCGAACGTTTCAATTCTTATTTGTATTAAAGCATTTTTAGGAAATTTAATGATCTAAAAAATTAATGGAATTTCTCTAATCTTAAATTTTTTTTAGAAATTTCGACAAAGTGAAAATTTCGATTTTTATGGTAAAATTTAATTACTTCATCTTTAATGTTGAAATTTCGAAAAAAAGTCGAAATTTCAACATAAAAGTCGAATTTTTGACAAACCGAAACTTCGACATATAACTCGAATTTTCGACATTAAATTCGAAATTTAGAGACAAAAGTCGAAATAATGAAAAAAAAAAAAACTCTCGTGGCCCTCTTGCGCTTCGGGTTTCATTTGTCCTTTACCAGTCATCTGAGTATGACAAAATTTTGGTGAGTTGTTGGATGAGTTTTGTGATTATAATTAGATTTTGTTCAAAAGTGATACATAGTGGTTTCTGGGATTAGAAAACATAACATATTTCCCAAAGTTCAACAAGAATTCAAACCACTGGAAATATAAAGGGGTTTTCATTAAAAAAAAATAATACACCCTGTTTGGTGACAAGTATTGTGGGATCATAGGTTTCAATGCTTTTTACAGCTCCTATTCGAAGCATTTTTTCATATCAAATAGATAAGGGGCTATTCTTGATAAACCTCGTAAATACATTGTGGCTGACTGACCAGCTCTGATCCAAATTCAGCTGAGTGACTGATATAACTTTAATTCATATGCAATAAGGTATTTGTTAAACAATTTTTCTGTTTAGAAAATTCATGTCATTACCTCGTTAGGTACGACAACTTTGATAGTGTACCTCATGAAATACCAGTTTTCAGTTTCGCATGACTGACTACAGTATGTTTTTGTTAACAACTACTTTTATCAACTGTTAATAAAACTAGTCTGAGTAAATTCAGAGAAATTATTTGCCTCTGGCTCTTAGACTATGACTGGTTTGTCAGACTTATCTCCAAGAATGTAACAATTGCTGAGTTGCCAGCTTTCTTGGACGGCTGATAAACCTGATTATATGTGTACATGTAAGTACACTCTGAGTAAAAACGACTGACTCTACTGATACAGCCATAACTATGGAAATTTTCGAGGACAATTAAAAACTTTTGACTCCGAAGGTTAGGGAAGTACTACCTTTATTGCAATGAGCACTTGCAGTTGTGTCCTCTTGGAGTAACATTGCACAAATGGATGTCAGATGTTATTCAGTGTTCGTAGGAGACAGTAATTTTTTAATGAAATTCGCCTCCAATTTTCCACTTTGTGGGATAGTGTGGAGACAGGGGGATTCCGACTCATTCGTTCGAAATTATTTGTTTCATTCATTGAAACTCTCTGGTACATTTTCGAAATTTATTCGAATTGTGCATCAACTCTTCCTGGAGTCTGTGCTACGAAGATGTGCTTATATTCTCATAGTCATCATAATACAGGAAATCTGCCAATGTACGTGGAATGAAAGTCCCCACAAGACAGCATAATTCACACGTCCTCACAATTTTGACTCTGTATTTAGAACTTTTAGTCATTTGTACGTGAGTATCTGATATAGGGACAGGTTTCACATTGTTCTAGGAAATCAATTCGAATAGACAAAGTTCATTTGGCCGACGATCAATTACTTCAATTTTAGTCAACGTTCTGCATTACAATTAATAGATCATATCGGCGACTGTAAAGTTCATCTAGGGCAACATTAGTCAGCGATTTCACTGAGTGTACAAATTCGTATCACTGAATGCAAAATCGCTACCCTGTTTGATCCTAAATTAGAACTCCGATAAACTGAAACTCGTATTCAAACCTTGCGATGCGAACTATTTTGAAACAATGAGAAAATACGAACAACTGGAATATTACTCCATCGAACCGTCTACCTGTATTTTGATTGTCGTCGTGGAGAACATTTTCAATGATTTTTACTGAATTGGTTTTGTGATGTGAATAATCGTTCGAAATAACCTTGCCAACTTTTTGAATTTAAAGTCACAGCTCTTTACAAAGTTTTAATAAACTTACTTTGTTCTTATGTCATTCTGTCGTTATGTAGTTCTGTAGTTATGTAGTTATGTAGTTATGTAGTTATGTAGTTCTGTAGCTATGTAGTTCTGTCTTTATGTCGTTATATTGTTTTGACGCTATGTCGTTGTGTTTGAAAACTTTCAATCAACTTTTCAAGCGCTTGCTGGCATCCGATTGAGCTGCATTTTTGCAGATGTGTTAGAAACCGTTGACTCTACAATGATTCCAAAGAAAATTACCCCCATGCCTTCCTACCTAAAGAGAGAGACAGAGGGAACGCGCAGAAATTCTGGAAAAATTAGCCTGTGCTGGTAGAGGACGGCTATTATTATAGTTTGCAAAAATAAAAATAGTGAAAAATATGGGACCATCAAAAATTTTATTCAAAATAATTATACCCTCCCACTATCTAATTCTCCAAAGAAAAATTCGAAAACTCGGGAGAGTAAAATCGGAATTCGGAAAAATTATTACTGACGGTTTCAGACGTCGAAAATTACAACAAAAAGAAAGTTCATTACAGCTTAGACAATTATTCCCGAATAACAACAATCCCAACTTGCTGGCAGAACAAATATGGTTTCACATTTTGGACGGGCATATCTAGATGAAACTTCTCCTGATAAATGGATTGGACGCAGGGGAGCAACTGAATGGCCAGCTAGGCCTCCCGATATGACCCTACTTTACTTTTTTCTATGGGGTCACATAAAAAATGATTGATCTCCGGATTAAAATCCGACCGGTGCTGCTCATTAAATGTGCGAACCTGTTTTCGGCGGATGGCCAAAAATAATATAGGTCCTCGATTCCTCCAATGGAATTTTCTCAACTGCCATCTCAATTATGACGATAATACCTGAATTCAACGAAGTGGTAAATCAGCAAAACAAACTCAATTAGAGTGAAAATGAAACGGATAATGATGTCAGGAGAATATTTCTTTAATTAAGTCGCTTTTCATACTCTGAAAAACATAACTTCGAAACGACAACAAAACAGGAGGACTCTGCTCTGAAGCTAGAACGAAAAAAAGACGCTGAGATTTTAACGAAAATGTCAACATTTGAGTTCAGTTTTCTAAAAAATTATTCAAGAAATTTCAAAAGTACAATTTATGTAAATATTGCAAAGTGTTGAGCCACGTGCAAATATTCATTCAGAATATTCAACCAATTCAATCAATGATTGTGACCAGGGAGTATAAAATCAAATGGCTTGCTTCAGAGAATCCAAAAGGAATTCTGTGCAAATGTCAAGAAAATATGGCTCTATACCTAGAAGAAATTTGAACGATATTGTTTCAAAACATAAAATATGTCATATGTGTCTTAAAACACAGGCATATGATTAAATTGTCACCTTTCTATTCACCATTAAAAAGAAAGGACGATATTGGCGTTTTCAGTATTTCAGTTTGGGGCGGTGGTGAATTTCTCGAGGTTTTTTTTTTGTGGTCAACAGGATGTTTTGATGTACCAATACACTAGCGGAATGGTGGTTCGAAAGGGGTTGTTACCTGTTATCCCTCCTGGCTGTGCCAGTAGAGGATGTGTTATTTATGTAAATTCTACGTTAGAAATATTTAAATAATTGATGCCTAATTGAGGAAATAGTGCAATTTTTGTTTTACGTCAAATTAAACTTTATATCAAATTAAAAAAAATCTGGAAATGTCGTATTATTGACAAGTATAGATGAAACGGCAACGTGTAGGTCTTTCCAACTATCAAAAAATTTTCACCTAATAATTAACACCTCGTCTCGAAAAAAATTCCAACGGTATTTCTGGTTGCCATGGTAATGAGCCAAAACAAAAGCATCTTATTGGTTTTGAAGTAGAGGTGTGAAACCTGTCGATTTAAAATTTAGATGGATTGATGCCATTATCCACTTTCTCATTGTTGGATAACTCAACAACGAAATCAACAATTCCTTCTTTTTCCATTTCCGCAACTAATGCGATTTTTGGGACTTTATATACCTACGCTCAAACCCAAACAAATTAAATTTATCTCAAACCGTATTTCCACTTTTTTTTCCCGGAATTGAATGAGAACAGCGCGAAGATTTCTCGTAGTCTTTATCGATCATTGCCTCAGTCTGGTATGTCAATAAATAACCAGCATGAGAAAAAGCATAGGTGGAAATAAATAGCGTTTAGGATATGACATTAACTTTCGTGGCTTCACCTAATGGGTTGTTATCAGCGATAATGGAAGTTGATGATTCAATATCGCAGCGTTAGGGATATGTCTATTGCACATAACAAGAAAATCTGGTCGACGCCAGACGTGAAAGTGCCGTTGGAGATCGCTGGGACTTCACAAGGGTAGGTATAGTTTCCCCTTATACAGGATACTGACAAAAAAATACTTCACTACAACAATTTTATAGGGCAAGCCTCCGGTGGGTTTTGGCAAAGAACAGACTATTTCAACTAAATTAATAGTGAATGAGATCAAAAATTAACATTTCATAAGATGTGAAAGTAGAGGTGAAAATAGATTGCCTTTCGCAAATTTCCCATACTATAGAAGTTTTGTCGGAAAGCATCGAACTGTCAATTTCTGATGTAGAAATTTGCAAATTCGATAGACACATTGAAAATGTACGATGCTACGTTAAAAAATTGAAAAACAAGAATGTGTTTCGATAAGAAGTGAAACAAATTTGGATATCTCGAAAGTGATTTTTTTCCAGGAAAAAAATGTAGATTTCTTCGAAATGAGTGTTCTGTTTCTGAATCCAAAGAGAATGTTCTGCCTCCTGCTATATTTTTTCCGAAATTTCAGTGGTACAATCGGTGCTGGAGCCTAGTGTGTATATCACTTAGAATAACCACTTCTAAGTCATCTTTGTTATTCGATTCTGAAAATTTCAAATTCCTACGTTAAAAATTTATTTACGTTAAGTTACGGGGGTGTTTCCATGAGAAGTGATGCCCACTGTTAATTATCAATTCATTTTTTTAACGAGTAGTTTTTTTCCTCCATTCTAGATTGGAGAGAAAAATAATATATTCAGTTACTAATCCCCCCCCCCCTTCATTCAATTAACTTTCCAAACAAACATTCCAAAAAGGGAAAATCCACTCTAGATGCCATATATGAATTGACTAACAATGTATATCAAAGTGTTTTAAATAAATTAGACGACATTGAAATTAGAGGTACAACCCACAATCAAAAATGAACTAAGCCAAAGAAAACCAAGACTGAAAATTTCAAATGAAATAATCTCAGAAGAAACAGAAAATTAACTAAGCCAAAGAAAACGACGAGTAGAAACTTCAAATGAATGAGTTCCAAAGAAACAATTGAATGTGGGGTTCCCAAGGCACAGTGTTAGAGCTCATTTTATTAATTTTCTGTTCAAATTATTCATTTGCGAAATAAAGGGATGAGAAAATTATCAGTTTCATTGAAATAAAAAATTATTATAACCTGGAAAAAAGCTGAAAACAATCCGACTTACACTGGAGACTAGTTTGACAGTAGACTTTCATCTATCAACTTCAATAAAATTCATTATTCCCATTGGAGCAGGTACGACAAACCTACTTTTATCCCCTTAAAATCTCCAAAGGAGTTGATACTATAAATGAAACTAGATATTATAGCGTCCTACTATACCCTACATACAATAGATAACAACTCTTTATTATACATGCAAATACTCATCAGACAATATTTAAACGAAAAAGAATTAATAGCCTTAACAAATTCATATAAAACGAGAAGCAAACATGATTTTGTCACACCTCTAATGAACAAGGCATTAGGGCAAAGAAAATAATTATTCAGCTCCAAAAGTACAAAACTTTCGACCTCATAGGTTTTATTCAACAAACGATTGAAACATTTTATAAGAGATACACCAAAACCAGCAAACTTTCATTTCAGGTTCTTAAGTTGAAAATAAGATATTTCCTTCACATAAACACGTGTCCCAAAATTGTTTTAAATATAGATGCAGGGTGTCGAAGTTTCTAGAAGTACATTGAAATTAGCTTTCCATTACCGCAAATGAGCATGCCAAGTTTTATCAAAATTAGCCGAAAGTCTTTGAGTAATGAATGAAAAACAACCATACATAAAAAACAAGGAATACCTTATAACTTTCTTAGGTTCTGGGACTCGATAATCGATCAAAAACTTCCTCAAAATCTTCACACAAACGGCTCCAACTTCCTCTTCACACATATCCTCCATGTCCTCGACTCCACTACCTCCCACCCAGCCGAGCAAACAGTTTGGATGACCGAAAAGTTCATCGAACCCAGAAATATATCTAAACCACTTCTCCTTCTCCGCTAGTTCTTCTTTAGAGTCCCACAATAACTGAAACCCCTTAGTCTCACCCCACCACTTCTCACTGAAGAACAAGTATATTTTTCCTATGGAATGAAAGCCAATATTAGTGATAGTATCGTTGAGAGATGGAGGTAGAAAAGATGTTAGCTCGCGGAACTGTTTGAGAACTCCTATGGATGGCGTTAAAATTACATGATCACAGATGATAGTTTGGTTATCACAGATGAGCTTTAGGCGAGGTCCATCAGGCTGGATTTTTTGCAGGCGAGTGTTGTATAGCATGTGCCGCCGAGAAATACGTTCAATGATGACATCGACTAGGGATTTGTAACCATGTTTCAGATTGTAGTGTGCTGTGTCGTCTTCACAAATATATGCTCCCCACCACTTTGCAGATAAATGTTCTAGGGAGTCGCAAGAATTATCTATGATTTGAAATCGCACATGCCAGTCGAGAAGCTGTAATTTCTTTTTCCGTACTTCATCGGTGTCATCACAACGGTCCAAATACTCCTTGAATTTTCGCTTTAAAAATTCTCCCACAGAACTGGGAAAGTATTGTTTATGGACGAAAGTCTGACATTCTTCTAGAATCCTCCCAACTTCCCAGTCTACTTTTTTCACAAGGGACTCATCCAAAACAACCCCATCGTTTCGAACGTATTTTCCTAAACCTTCCTCGGATAAATTTTCGGCCAGAAGATTATGCTGCAGAGCTAGGTCATACAGCGGGTTATGTTTTCCATGTAACCATTGAGCTCCTAGATCTAGTGGTTTTCCGTCTACGGTTATGGTTCGTATTCTTCCTCCCGGCTGATTTTGTGCTTCAATTACCAAGAAATCTTCGACTTCGAGTTTTGCGAGCTCATATGCAGCTCCTAGACCTGCCATTCCAGCTCCAACAACCACGATTGTTTTGTGCAGTGGAACTCTGAAAGAAACAGATCTATATTAGGACGCTCACATTAGGTTCTATTAGTTTTAAATTATTGTTGGTCTGTAACAGAATTTTTACAACAGCCCCAGCAGACCCATTGTGACTAACTCTGTAACTTTATCTTTCCCAGTATATCCAATCTCCTGAACGAAACTGAGAAATAGCTACATTGCCTAATTCGCTAGTTTTTCTGGCATTACTACGGTATGGCCAAATATGGGAAACCTGGTTATTCTAATCAAATAAAGTACCAACTTAGTTTGGTTGGTGAACCCTGCCAAAAATATCTCATAGAGACTGATACAAAAAATATATATGAGAATTTATGAGATACAAGTTGGATAGTGAAACCTTAAATCCCTATGAAGCCATATTCGATATTCATATTCCTTTAATTTCTATTAGCATTTCCTAACGTGATCTATGATATTTCAATGTGTTTTTAGACATAACTGTTATCTGCTTCTATCAGCGATTCCTGAGATGAATGCTACATGTTTCTACGAGGTCATACAGGTTGAAAATGGATGATAACGTTTGAGATTTTACAGCAGTCATTCGATTATTAAAAAAAAAATCATTGGTATTCTGCGAAATTGTTTCTGGCACGTTCCATGTTTATGAAGATCGAATAAATAAACCAATGGATTATTATATGCACATACAGAAATAATCAACTTCAACTGCTGATAGAAAAATATGTAAATTACACATTCATTTCTAACATAATCGAAAAGCGGGTAGATGTGTTTAGACAGATTTGTCACGATCTATTCCTCGTCCGTATTATCACAACTGTCATCACATCATGGCTGGCTTTTCGCGTTCTTTGATCCCGCGCTACAAAACGTAGTCCAGGCCGCGCCATCTTCCGAGTAGAGGAATAAGCACTCCGAGTAGTAGGTGTTTCTGGGTTGTTTCATTTCGTTGATCTTGTCACTATTTGGGTGAATACAAATCATGATATTCGCACATTTTTATTACGCTGGAAATTCGCAATACTACACAAAATCTATAACTGCGCACTCTAGCGTCGAATTGGGCCAAAGGGGACTTTTACTTGGGGTGACTTCAGTTTCAACAATTCAGTCACTGTCACCGAAAGATTTTTTTCCCTAAAATGTATGCGTGGTATTTATCATGTGACAGAAATGTTTCTCAGAAACTCACCTTTGTTAAACCTAGTTGAAAAATTCAAGGATCAAGCACACAACGGCGCGCGGAACCGCGCCGCACTCCACCGTGCCTCCCTGAAAAAAATCCTAAAGGTGGTACTACACCAAACTGGGCATTTGCGGCCTCGCCGCCGGCACAAAATGCCGCGGACTTAAATTCGACTCCACCAAACTGGACAGATGTGTCGGCTTGCAGAGATGTCTTGTTCGTCACCCGAAAATGATTGATAAAGACGAAATTTTATTGCCAGGGTATATGGCCCTAAAAATTATTACCAAGAAAAAAAATAAGAGGAAGCACAGGATTTGGAAATAAGGCCATGCCGTTGTTAGCGGCCTCGAAACGCTGTTTATTATAAATTTTTCTTCGGTAACAGCCGGCGGTTGTGCCAGCACCGGCGGCACCGGGATATCCCAGTTTGGTGGAGTCCCGCCTTAATGGAACTGCTTACACCAAGCCGCTCCGAAATTATTCCACGGTGGCGTTGCATGATGTACTTAGTTACATCAGGATGCATGTAAATATTTCAGCCGGAATTTTTTCAGGGAGGCGCAGCGCGATGCGGCGCGGTTCCGCGCGCCACCTTTAGTGATCGTGTTTTCAGTTTGAACTTTGAAGCGTGCGTGAGTCATCATCTGTTCTGAACATAGATTGAGGCAACAGAGCACAGGCAAACTGAGTAACGAATTAGTGGCAACTATCATAATACAGTGAAACCAATCTAGACTGACACTTTGAATTGCGCGTACGTTCATGTTGAGTCACAGAACTCAAAGAACTAGAAAGCTAATATAATGCGGCAGGATTACTGAAATGCGAAACCATACGCATGCATTGAATTACCTCGGATCATGCGCAAATCATCAACAACATTGCCAGTTCACGTACTTATATGATAATCTAATATTAATGCTTCTATGATGTATACGTACAGTGTACAGTATACACTGTGTAAACAGTCCCATATCAACAGCCAAAATTCATCAAACTTCAGTTGCTCAAGTTCATAATGTTCACTTGTCACAAATAATCCTAACAAATATGGACAATACGTGGAGAAAATAACAAACGGTAAGAACTGAGATTTTCCAAAAGATATGTTGGCAACACTGTATGTGTAATTACTCTGACGATATTTAAGTTCAGAGCCGGCCTTGTCACAGGTCACAGTATTCCAGTATTGAGTATAAAGCTATATTTTGTGTCGAGTCTACCTACCTGTGTAATTAAACTAGTATATACCTGTTATCAGTATCCTACAGTTTCGATTAAGTCATTCTATAGAAGTCAACTTTAGTAGTCTTTAGTTGTGTTTGTGAGTCTTGGTTATTGGCAATAATTATTTGTGTATCGGATATAGTTCAATTCTTTGAAGATGGCACATTGCATGGTGCTTTGGTGTAAAAACAGAGGACAAATTCCGGGAATATCTTACTTCAAGTAAGTAGTTTTTTTTTCATTACTGATTTTCGTTCTCCATTTTGTGAAGTTCCCACTATCATACAATATTCAAGATTTTGAGGTTGCTTTTTGTAAAAACAAACATTTTTTGACCACTTCGCAACACAGAATAGAGTTCTGTGCTTTGAAATAAATAACCTACTGCTCAGATGAGCTTTGTGTTAGTATATTAACATATCGTGCAATAATATTGCATTGTCATTCAGTTCTGAGCTATATTCAAAGTTAGATTAAAATTTGTACCGAACAGACAAACTTTATTAGGAATATATTATTATTATTATTAAGATATTATGCAATGAGATTGCATTATTATCCAGTTCTGAACTATGTTGAAAATTTCAAGTCTCTAGCTCATCGGGAAATTTGTTTGATATCGATTGCAAAATATGTACCTCACAGACAAACATTATTATTATTTTATATTATCATTAATAACATATGCTAACGTCTTGCCATTCAGTCCTGAGCTTTGCTCAAGGTTGGTTTAAAAGTTATACCAAACAGACAAATTATTACCATCATCATATTATTAACGCATATATGCATATAGTATGCATGAGTACCTTCTTGTATTGTCGTCGGTCCTTTAATATGTGTGACAAATTTTAGATTATTCTTACAAATGTTAGTGGGTGAAATTTGAACTTAAAAATTCACATAATTATTTTATTACCACCCGTAAAATCTTATGCAGTAATACTGCAATATTATATGGGTGTCCCTGTGTCCTGACAGTCCCAGGGATGTCCTCCAATTAAAAAAGGATATACCTTGAATATCCAAGTGACAACCTCGAAAGTCTCTACTTCGGTAAGGGTATGTCCATGGGATGCCTTTTGGATGTGGTTAGTAGTACATCCTAAAGACCTACTGAAGGGACCTCCCATGGTGGTACCGTGGGAGGTTTCAAGTCAACATTAGGGACGTACATAGGATGTCCAGAGGATGTACTTGTGTTGTTAGAGATGATAGTTGGACGTCACTGGTGTGATGTCTGAGGGAATTTCCAGAATATTTTGAGCTGTTATATGACGCTCCAAAGGCACATGCCTATCGGTAGACTGAAACTTGATATAATGTCAAAAGTAGTTGTCGCTACTTTGTGCAGAACCAAAAATTTCGGAAAAATCTCGTAGAGAGGAAGAGAGAGGGTGATAAAAAGTCTGGTGTATGCTTATGAAACACTCTCTATACACTTTCTCATACAAGACAGCCTTTCGTTCCAGTAATCTGATTTGGAACTGGCAAGAGCTAATAAAAACTCCGTCGTCTTTAGAATTCAAATATCATATTACGAGAAGAAAAAAAGTTTATAAGGTAACTGAATATTTCCCAACTTTCGTAACACTCTTGTCTCGCTGGGGAATTATTGTGAGACGCTACCCAGATTACACCCGAATTAAAAAACTTTTCCAATTGGAAATATATCAATGATGGTTGGTTTTTTGGCGTTGACATGAAATGGAATTTTCGTGTCGCATAAAAGCAGCAAATTGATAAAACAGAGACTGGCTAAGGTCCAGAGGGAATTTTCAGTATATCGAATGCTGTCTGGAACTGCCAGTGTTGACAGTGATAACAATCAATTGAAGTTACGAATAACTATTTATAGACCTATCTAAATTGAAAGGACATTTGGCAAAATGGTTTATCCTGTGGGACACGAAGATAAAAACGCCAGTCTTGTTAATTTTTATGTAGGGTAATGCGTCGTCTATGGATTCCCAGAGGTTTTTTAATTCTGAATCCTGAGCTGTAACCCTCGACAACCTGGGCTACCAGCTTTTCCACAAAGACTGCAGCCTGCTTCAGAAAATGTTGAAAATAATCGCTCATACACATCCTACATAAAAAATGGAGTATGTGATTTCAAGCTTGAGGTTTGCAGTTCACAATAGTGTTATTAAACATATATGCAGGATATGAATAAGCGATTATTTTCAACATTTAGTGAAGAGAATGCTGATTTTATGGGTAAGTTGAAAATGAGGCAGGAGTAAAACAAAGTTTTTTTGGCATGTATAAGTGGGACCTGTCACACTACTTTAAAATTGTTGCATATAGTCCAAAGAGGGTATGGGTTGCTGCTTCAGTATAATGATTCTATATTTACTAAATTATTCATGATTTTCGGGTCATCCCCAAAGATCTCCGTGAAGTGCGAAAAAACTCATTTTAGGTACTCAAATACTCTCATATTAAATTTGCATGAAAAGGTAGGAGTCTTCAGAGTCTTCTCCGATCATTTTTATCAGACTTATCAAATATTCGGCTCTGCCAGAATTTTCAGCGGCGGGTAAGGGTGAACCTGAAATTTGATGTCTGCGTTCAATCAAGTTTTCTGAGAAAACGAGCGCATTTCATAAGGAATTTCTAGGAATAATTTTTGTGGGAAATTGAATTGTTTTTCACCCTGTTGAGTTGTTTTTCCGATAAATCATATACTTTCCAAGATTACAGCAAAAATCTATTTGTATATTTTTAAACGAAAAAAAAAAAAAAAATAAAAATATGTTCCACCCCTGGAATTTTGGTAAATAATTTTTTTTCGTGTTTATCATGGTTCCAACTACTAGCATACCAGATTTGGTGGTGCTACAATCGATTCTCGTCTCAAAACCCAATCGTGCTGGATTAAAAGTGATCCGGGATGCTGAGGTCGAAAACTTGAATTTTGCATCTCAGTTACATCGCATACAAAAAAAAAAAAGAAATTAACCATTTAATGCAACTGAAGATGTACTGGACTACTATTATTTGCATCACTTCAGTTACATAAAGAAATAAATGAAATAAAGAACAAAGAACAGTAATGCAACTAAAGTGTTTATTGAAAAATAGCATTTACAAAAAAGTGCCAAGAAGATCTTTAGGTAATTTATTTAAAAAATTATTTTGATTAAGAAGATAGCAAATGGTCTCCACAGAAAAAAATCGTTCTTGGTCAGTTATACAAGAAAAAAAATCAATGAAACAAAAGACGATAAGTATAGTAATATAAGTAAGATATTTTTCTTCCGAGAAACCGCTGGAGAATTTTCGTGTAGTCTTGGGTATTAGGGGCATTACTCGGGAACTGGAGGTATTATAAGGGCAAAAAGAAAGGTCTTCAACACATGGGAATTGGAATTGTCCGAAAAATCAGAAAGCAGTAGCTGAAATCAGAATTGTGCCATGAAAAAAAAAAGGTCTTCAGAATTTTACTTGACAACAATCCTAACTTTGACACACGATTTTATATTTTTATTACTTTTCTGTCGGGCATTACCACTTGGGGGTATTACTCGGGCATTACTGGGGTATTACTCGGGAATTACTTGGGTATTACTCGGGAATTACTTAGGTATTAGAGGCATTATTTAGGATATTGGGGATAGTGTACACAATTTCCTCAGCGGCTTCCCTCTCGGTTTGGTCTTAGCTGAAAAAATACTTATAGACCAATCAATTCAGTATTTAAAATTAAAACTGGACAAACAGAGCAAAACAACGTGAACTTTCATGGAAGTTGTATTATAAGTAGTACTCAATAAAACTATAAGAATATGACACACCGTACAAGGCCGGCAACAGTGTTAAGTATGCTTCATAGGCTATTCTGGTTAGTTTTTAGAAAAAATGCAAAACGAGTCGCGAAATAGTGAAAACAAAGACATACATCATCCTACATCGTTCCCTAATTCTGAGAACTTTTCAAATATATTTATTATTTATTCATACCTTTGTTGAAAACTTGGCCGAAAAAAATCTAAGAGTAGCGAACGTAAACACCATTCTCTATGTCATAAGTCTCCCCCTATAGAAAGGACACACTTTCCTCCTTCAAATCAGGAAGAAAACTCATACTTTTCTTCCCTCGGGGGAAAAATCGATTGACACATAGGCACATAATATTGCCTATGGGAAAATTAACACTCGATATCAATATTAATCCCAAATGGATAAGCTAACCAAATATCCAATAATTCATATCTCTAACAGAAGAAAAAAAGGAAAATAACTTGCTTAAAAAAAAGAAAAATACCGATTACCGCAATCGAACCCGGTACTTTCAGTTTACTAGTCAGCGTCGCTTACCACTACGCCTTCAGAGTAATTTAGAAGGGTAATAATTAATTTTTACTACAACTTTTCAGCACTCATTTTAAAGAGTCACTTTTCCGCACGAGTGCGGAAAAGTATTTTCAGCACCCTTTTTAGTGCGGAAAAAACATTTTAGTGCGGAAAAGTAGATTTGTTTAGTTTTTGCGGATTATACTGACATTTAAATATTGCGTCGCAGCAGGTTAAAATAGAAAGCTCACCAAGTATGGTTGTATAGTTTAATATATATTTAATAATAAATGTTCTTTATGTTAACTTTTGGGTGTTTTTTCCGCTAGTAGAAAAAATAGTGTACCTAACACGAGCGTAAAGTGTCTTTTCGCACTTGTTAGGTAAACTACTATTACCTACGGCCACTGCAGAAAATAGGCAAAAACACACGACTCACAGTCTCAGTAAATAGCTCCTTACGCACGGTACACAAATCGCACAGTTTTCGTTCAACAAAATGATATATCTCGGAAACGGCTCGATCGATTTGGGAGAAATGTTGAATGTAGATAGGGTTTTGCTTTTTAAGTTTATATAAACAGGCGTCTTTCTTGGAAAATTACGATTGTACTGATAATAATAATAATAATAATGATAATTTTTGGATCTCGAAAACGGCTTCAACGATTTGGATCAAATTTTATATTCAGATAAGGTATTGCTACTTAAGTTCATCTATGTAGGCGTTTTTCATGAAAAAATGTGATTTTACTCATAACATTAATAATAATAATATGAATTTCTGGATCTCTGAAACGGCTCCAATGATTTGGATTAAATTTTGTATTTAGATAAAGTTTTTCGTTTTAAGTTCATCTATATAGGCGTCCGTTTTAGAAAAAGGCGATTTCACAAATAATTATAATAATAATGTGAATTTTTGGATCTCGAAAACGGCTTCAACTTTTTCGATCAAATTCATTATTCAGATGAGGTATTGCTACTTAAGTCCGTCTATACAGGCGTCTTTTCTGAGAAAAGGTCATTTTACTAATATTAATGATAATAATAATATGAATTTTTGGATCTAAAAAACGGCACACTGTATGTGGCCGTAGGTAAAGTATAGTACGTAATACGTGTTGTAAAGCAATTACGCACTCATGGAATTACGCACTCGCCGCTACGCGGGAAGTAGGTGCTTCCCGGACGGATGCCGAAAAAATAAATAACTACATTGTCTATAATTCAAATTTTTAGGAATGTTGCCGAACTCGTACGAGGGGGCAAATTTGTATAGTTTCCATGAACATTAAAGTACACCTTTAGTGAAAGTTTCTTCTGATCTGCCATTTTTGTCCCATTTTTGCTAAAGTGATTGGCCTCAGAGGTTTCATAACAAAAACTCACTTATAGCTATCGATCAGTCGCTCAGCCTCCCTGTAGCCCGTTTCGATGGCACCGTGTACAGTTGAATATCGATTCGTGCTTGTCGCTTCACCGGCAAAAAAAACAACCTCTTTTCCACTATTCAATATCAAAGGCTTCGCTAGATCCTCTGCCGTGGCGTTGTGCATCTCTTGGTCCTTCCCGACGTAGACAAAAGAGCCGCAGAAGTGGGGGTTGCTATTCCACTTCGATCTGAAAATAACAAAACACTAACGTAAGGAGGGTTGTACTACAAATTGTGAAAGGCTTTCGCGGCCATCGTTGATTGGATGACGGTTTTCCGGGTGTTCAGGCCGAAGCTCATTTTGAGACGTTCTCGACGTTTTGCCAACACGAGTGCTTGGCATTTTCAACACGAAACGTCGAGAACATCTCGAAATAAATGTCGGACCGAGAACCTAAAAACCCGGAAAACCATCATTCAAGTGTTGTTCTAGTTTTGGGTGATAGTATGAGCGTCCCAATGGGCACAAGTACGTTGAAATAACGTTGTGAAATGGCTAAAAACCGAACGTTTTTTCAACGAAAAAATGTCGCGTGTAACAACGTTATATTAAACCTATTGCTTACAATTATCGCTTTATTGCCGTTTTCAATCAGATTTTTTGAACGTCGAAGATACTCAATAAAACAACATTGTTTTGACCAAATAAAAGGTTGAAGAACGTGTCATAAACATTGTTAAATAAATCGCATACAGCGAGTTTGATTAACAATTCTGTTTGAATTACTATTACGATTGTTAAACGTATATTTAACGAGTTGTTGAGAAAGTAACGTTGAAAACATATCTTTATAACGTATTCTTTCAACGTTGAAGATTACACTGAATTATTGTCATTGGGAATGACATATTTTTCCATTCAGTTGCTTATTTCATTGTTGAATAGACTTCTTATGTCACTGAAAGCCATTAATTATAAACTACTAGCGGACACTGCAGACTTTGTCATGCTTCATGAAGAAGTCGCGGGCGGAAGCTAGTTGTCATATAAAAAACCATTAAATTTGCAATAAAAAAAAATATTGAGGATCACTTATGACGATAAAAACTATCCTATATCTCAAGTTGGACCAGGCAACACATATTTACAAAATTTTATTGAAATCGGTTGAGTGGTTTCGGAGATTATCGTTGCAAGTTGAAAATGCGTGAATTCTGAATTTGGTGAACATTTGGTGAAATTGGTAGACATTTATTAGGGTTTGAGATTTTTTAATGTTCATTAAATTTTTTTGGCAAACAGCCATAATCCAGTACGATTGAGTTTTGAGACAAGAATCGATTGTAGCACTACCAAACTTGGTATGCTAGTAGTTAGAACCATGATGAACACGAAAAAAAAATTGTTTACCAAAATTCCAGGGGTGGAACATTTTTTTTTTCGTTTAAAAATAAATAAATAGATTTTTGCTGTAATCTTGGAAGGTATATGATTTATCGGAAAAACAACTCAACAGGGTGAAGGACAATTCAATTTTCCACAAAAATTATTCTTAGTAATTTCTTATGAAATGCGCTTATTTTCCTAGAAAACGTGATTGAACGCCGACATCAAATTTCAGGTTTACCCTTACCCGCCGCTGAAAGTTCTGGCGGAGCCGACTATTGATTGGTCATTACTCTGCTTGAAATGATCGGAGAAGGAAAAGGAAAAGTTCATATCGTTTCTGAAGACTCCTACCTTTTCATGCAAATATAATATGCGAGTATTTGAGTACCTAAAATGTGTTTTGTCGCACTTCACGGAGATGTTTGCGGATGATCCGAAAATCATGAATAATGCAGTAAATATGGAATTATTATACTGAAGCAGCAACCCATACCATGGAATATATGCAATAATTTTTAAAGTAGTGTGACAGGTCCCACTTATACATGCCAAAAAAAACTTTGTTTTACTCCTGCCTCATTTTCAACTTACCCATAAAATTGGCATTCTCTTCACTAAATGTTGAAAATAATCGCTTATTTATATCCTGCATATATATTAAATAACACTATTGTGAAGTGCAAACCTCAAGCTTGAAATCACATACTTCATTATTTATGTAGGATGTGTATGAGCGATTATTTTCAACACATACTGAAGAAATTTCCGGGATTATGGGTGAGTTGAAAACTGAGTAGAACCCAGTTTTTTCTTTGGCATGTATAACTTGTCTCACTGCTTCAGTATAATTATTTTATATCAACTAAAATATCCATGACTTTCGGATCCTCCGTAAATATCCTAAAAGGGTTATGTGAAGTGGGACAAAACACATTTTAGGTACTCAGATACTCACATGTTATATTTGCATGAAGAAGTAGAAGACTTCAGGAACGATATGCACTTTTTTTTCCTTCTACTATAATTCTTAGCAAAGTTATGACAAATCTAATTTTCGGCCCTGCCTGAACTTGCAGTGACGGATTAAACCACATTTTCTGAGAAAACGAGCGTATTTCATGAGGTATTACTGAAAATCATTTTTGTAGAGAATTGAATTATTTCTCAACCTATATTTTCTGAAATAACAACAAAAAAAGTTATATTTTTTTTAAATGAAAATTTTTTTTGGATCCACCCCTGATTTTTTGGTAAACAATTTTTTTTCTAATAATACATGAGGACGAGATGTCATGTGCCGAGTTTCAGAGTGCTACAATTCATTCTTCGCTTTATGCTCGAGTTTGTCTTACTGGATTATTAAAATTCGATGATTTGCCGGAAGCTTGAAACCGAATCCTTCGCCAAATTGTATGAATATCGATACGCAGCCCCTAAGGGCCCAGTTATAGTTATAACGAAAGAGATAAAAAAGAAGAACCGATATTGAACGTTTGGCAGTTTGACACTAGGTCACCCTGTATATTGGGGGTGAATGGCCAAGAAGAAGTGGTGAGTATTTCTGGTTCCTGAGAATTTCTGAAAATTACTAGTACGAGGATTGTTAAATATTGCAGTTCAGTCCTGACAAACCTATAATATTAAGAGGTTGACAACACTGGTTGTCTTTGGCTAGCTGTCAATCAATGCCAGTTCTATGATATACACAAAAAAATCAGCTCCATCATGTACAACAAGTTGTATTGTTCATGGCTTCGCCACCTTTCACAAGTAATAAAAGTTTTTGCTACATTATTAAAATATTATAACACAATTTTCTTATCGCTTAATTTATTTGTCATAACCCTAACAAGGATCGATATACTCAAGGTTCAGCTAATAACATTACATCTGGCGTGAGAAAAAAATATATGTTTCCGTCTCTGTAATGGACTCTGATCCATATAACTGAAATGAACATCCGGAAATCATCTTCTCTGTCGGAGATTTATTGGTATCGGAAGCGGAACAATAAGTCTGAAACTAATAATAATTTCCGTCAGATTCGTCCTTGCTACAATAATAACGTTCCTAATTGACCTGTTTATCACCGCGTTTTCCTCGGAACTTTCCTAATTGGTCATCTGAAGCTGGAGACTTTTCAATTAATTCTCCTCATAGTCTGTTCTACGTATTGTGTGTGAACTTTAATTTCATAGTTGTAATTTAGCAGCAATTTATCTTGTCACATACATTTGCTGTTTTCCCAGTAGAATGAAGGCGGTAACTGTTGGAAAACGGCCATGAAAACAAGAATAATATCCACAACATAAATATTTATTTTTCGCAGAAAATCTTGGATGTTTCGCAGTAGGAAATCAAACATTACAAGTACCCAACATTTGAAACTGGGACATACTTTTTGGCATGTAAACCCACAGTCTAGACCAATAATAATGATCTATAATGTACATAAATTGAACAAAATAATAATTTTTGGTTAATGATTCAAGAACGAGGGAGATTGGGTAAGAAAATTTCACACCAGAATAGTTTTTTCAATCAAAATGTTCAACAAAATTTTATTCACATTAAAGTAATTTCTTTTCCGCACAAATCATAAGGAAAAAAATTTACCATTGAGAAAATGAATAAAACGATATGTGACATAGGCGGTATTGAAAAAAAAGTGAAAGTGATTGACTGTTTGTTGTGAACTTGTAGACATATGTATATACTTTTCTATCCAGCGCAGCTTTAAAACTAATAATAAAAATAATAATTTTTGGTTAATGATTCAAGAACGAGGGAGATTTGGTAAGAAAATTTCACACCAGAATAGTTTTTTCAATCAAAATGTTCAACAAAATTTTATTCACATTAAAGTAATTTCTTTTCCGCATAAATCATAAGGAAAAAAATTTACCATTGAGAAAATGAATAAAACGATATGTGACATAGGCGGTATTGAAAAAAAAGTGAAAGTGATTGACTGTTTGTTGTGAACTTGTAGACATATGTATATACTTTTCTATCCAGCGCAGCTTTAAAACTAATAATAAAAATAATAATTTTTGGTTAATGATTCAAGAACGAGGGAGATTTGGTAAGAAAATTTCACACCAGAATAGTTTTTTCAATCAAAATGTTCAACAAAATTTTATTCACATTAAAGTAATTTCTTTTCCGCACAAATCATAAGGAAAAAAATTTACCATTGAGAAAATGAATAAAACGATATGTGACATAGGCGGTATTGAAAAAAAAGTGAAAGTGATTGACTGTTTGTTGTGAACTTGTAGACATATGTATATACTTTTCTATCCAGCGCAGCTTTAAAACTAATAATAAAAATAATAATTTTTGGTTAATGATTCAAGAACGAGGGAGATTTGGTAAGAAAATTTCACACCAGAATAGTTTTTTCAATCAAAATGTTCAACAAAATTTTATTCACATTAAAGTAATTTCTTTTCCGCATAAATCATAAGGAAAAAAATTTACCATTGAGAAAATGAATAAAACGATATGTGACATAGGCGGTATTGAAAAAAAAGTGAAAGTGATTGACTGTTTGTTGTGAACTTGTAGATATATGTATATACTTTTCTATCCAGCGCAGCTTTAAAACTAATAATAAAAATAATAATTTTTGGTTAATGATTCAAGAACGAGGGAGATTTGGTAAGAAAATTTCACACCAGAATAGTTTTTTCAATCAAAATGTTCAACAAAATTTTATTCACATTAAAGTAATTTCTTTTCCGCATAAATCATAAGGAAAAAAATTTACCATTGAGAAAATGAATAAAACGATATGTGACATAGGCGGTATTGAAAAAAAAGTGAAAGTGATTGACTGTTTGTTGTGAACTTGTAGACATATGTATATACTTTTCTATCCAGCGCAGCTTTAAAACTAATAATAAAAATAATAATTTTTGGTTAATGATTCAAGAACGAGGGAGATTTGGTAAGAAAATTTCACACCAGAATAGTTTTTTCAATCAAAATGTTCAACAAAATTTTATTCACATTAAAGTAATTTCTTTTCCGCATAAATCATAAGGAAAAAAATTTACCATTGAGAAAATGAATAAAACGATATGTGACATAGGCGGTATTGAAAAAAAAGTGAAAGTGATTGACTGTTTGTTGTGAACTTGTAGATATATGTATATACTTTTCTATCCAGCGCAGCTTTAAAACTAATAATAAAAATAATAATTTTTGGTTAATGATTCAAGAACGAGGGAGATTTGGTAAGAAAATTTCACACCAGAATAGTTTTTTCAATCAAAATGTTCAACAAAATTTTATTCACATTAAAGTAATTTCTTTTCCGCATAAATCATAAGGAAAAAAATTTACCATTGAGAAAATGAATAAAACGATATGTGACATAGGCGGTATTGAAAAAAAAGTGAAAGTGATTGACTGTTTGTTGTGAACTTGTAGACATATGTATATACTTTTCTATCCAGCGCAGCTTTAAAACTAATAATAAAAATAATAATTTTTGGTTAATGATTCAAGAACGAGGGAGATTTGGTAAGAAAATTTCACACCAGAATAGTTTTTTCAATCAAAATGTTCAACAAAATTTTATTCACATTAAAGTAATTTCTTTTCCGCATAAATCATAAGGAAAAAAATTTACCATTGAGAAAATGAATAAAACGATATGTGACATAGGCGGTATTGAAAAAAAAGTGAAAGTGATTGACTGTTTGTTGTGAACTTGTAGACATATGTATATACTTTTCTATCCAGCGCAGCTTTAAAACTAATAATAAAAATAATAATTTTTGGTTAATGATTCAAGAACGAGGGAGATTTGGTAAGAAAATTTCACACCAGAATAGTTTTTTCAATCAAAATGTTCAACAAAATTTTATTCACATTAAAGTAATTTCTTTTCCGCATAAATCATAAGGAAAAAAATTTACCATTGAGAAAATGAATAAAACGATATGTGACATAGGCGGTATTGAAAAAAAAGTGAAAGTGATTGACTGTTTGTTGTGAACTTGTAGATATATGTATATACTTTTCTATCCAGCGCAGCTTTAAAACTAATAATAAAAATAATAATTTTTGGTTAATGATTCAAGAACGAGGGAGATTTGGTAAGAAAATTTCACACCAGAATAGTTTTTTCAATCAAAATGTTCAACAAAATTTTATTCACATTAAAGTAATTTCTTTTCCGCATAAATCATAAGGAAAAAAATTTACCATTGAGAAAATGAATAAAACGATATGTGACATAGGCGGTATTGAAAAAAAAGTGAAAGTGATTGACTGTTTGTTGTGAACTTGTAGATATATGTATATACTTTTCTATCCAGCGCAGCTTTAAAACTAATAATAAAAATAATAATTTTTGGTTAATGATTCAAGAACGAGGGAGATTTGGTAAGAAAATTTCACACCAGAATAGTTTTTTCAATCAAAATGTTCAACAAAATTTTATTCACATTAAAGTAATTTCTTTTCCGCATAAATCATAAGGAAAAAAATTTACCATTGAGAAAATGAATAAAACGATATGTGACATAGGCGGTATTGAAAAAAAAGTGAAAGTGATTGACTGTTTGTTGTGAACTTGTAGACATATGTATATACTTTTCTATCCAGCGCAGCTTTAAAATGAAAAATTATTATTATTACAAGAGTTATCCTTCATGAAAGTTTTGTGAGAAAATTCTATGGAATTTTGTTCGCGTGAAGTAGGAATAGAATTCAAAAATCTTTAAGACTTTGTAGCCAAATGTGTGTTATTACTTTTTCCAAAAATCAATTATAAGTAAAGAGGATTATGAATTGATCTAATAGATATTAATGGTACTAGTGTGTTATGTTGAAAATAAATCAAGCGAAAAAGATTTATACCACGAGGACCGAGTGACTTAGGAAACATAACACACGAGTGGCATACAATGTTTTATCCAACACATGACAGTTATGACAGTCATTATTGTCATTTTACACAAGTAAACTACCAAATAACACACTAGTGTGTTATGGGATCTCAACTCTATAATAGAAACGTCAGACAATAACCAATAAGCATGTGAACCACTGTTTTTTTTTTCACAATGTTTACGATTCTATTCCAATATATACAGTGACCGCCAAAAAGTATGTACCATTTGGAAAAAAAGTTTATTATTAGAGTATTGGAAAAAATATTCTTGGAGAAAGTTTGTGCATGTCCGATAACATAAAAATAGATTTTGACACATGTCACGTGATCGTTGGTATGGCGGCAAATTGAAAAAAATTACTATGAAAAGGCAAAAAGTGGGATAAAATGGCGAGATATCAAAAAAAGTTAATTGAAAAAGTTGCTTAGAATTAAATTTTATATACATATACAAAGTTTGGAAAAATAATGGGGGAACATTGAAAATAGTTATTTTTTAAAAATATTTTCCTAGCTGTATAAAAATATCAAATTTTTATCTTATGAATAGCTTGACCATACAGAAACATTTGAATTTCAATGATAATGGCAACACTTTTTCATTTTTTCCACACCAGTGAGCACTAAATTAAAAAAATTGGATTTTGTCAAACCCTGGCTGTTACATTGGTTCGTATCTAACAGTTATATCAGAATTCCTCGACCATAGTGATGACATGACACTCCAAAAACATGGTGTTTTCCAGATTTATCAAGTTTCAATGATAATCGTGCCAGAGCGTTTCACTTCGCATGCAATGTTGAAAACTCTAGACTCTTTAATTTTACGCACTATTCTTAAGATTATGTGCGAAGTGAAACGTTTGTGCACGATTATCATCAAAAATTGATTATAATCTGAAAAACACAATATTTTTGGACTTTCCTATCATCGCAATAACCTGGAATTCTGATATAACTGTTAGATACGAACCAATGTAATAGTAAGGGTTCTGAAAAAAATATTTTTTTTAATTTAGTGCTTTCTGGTGTTGAAAAAATGTGAAAATTTTGTTATTATCAGTATGGTCAAGCTATTCATAAGAAAATAATTTCATATTTTTATACAGCTGTGAAAATATTTTTAAAAAATTGTTCTCTTCAATTTTCTCACATTATTTTTTCAAACTTTGTATATGTGTATAAAATTTAATTCTAAGCACCTTTTTCATTTCCATTTTACCCGACTTTTCGCCTATTCATAGTAATTTTTTTAAATTACCGCCATACCAGCGATCACGTGACATGTGTCAAAATCGATTTTAAGGTTATCGGACATGTACAAACTTTTGCCAAGAATCTTTTTTCCAATACTCTAATAATAAACTTTTTTCCCTTATGGTACATACTTTTTGGCGGTCACTGTATATGGTAACTTCTAATATTTTGAACTAGTATTTGTTTATCGAATTCCCTACAATTCTCCTCATTTCAAATAATTTACGTATTACTCTCAAAGTTATTATAGTCCCTAGGAAGATGATCTGGTTCAATACGAGGCTTCGCTTGATAGCTAGAAGTGGAAACGCCAAAAGGCACAATTTTCCGAGTGCCTTCATGACGACCAATTTCCAAACCTATTTATACTCACACTAACTTTAGGGTTGATTTCATCTAGTTGCTAACTGAAATGGACACGGCTGGCAATTGAGTTTGGACCAAAGAGGAAGGACGATATTGTCGAATCGTAACAGAGAATCAAAAGCATATTCATGGTGAATTGAGTTGTACCGAAGCTGTTTTCATTTCCATATATTGACAAAGTTCTCGTGATATTTTGAAGCTAGGAATAATTAGGATAGAGTTATTTCGAGATGGCAGTTATAAAATATAAATAATAATTGGAATTTCTCTCATCACTCTGCCCTAGATCGGGCTAATTATACATATAATAGTAAAGAGTGACGATCAGCAAAAATATTACTGATAGATACTCTCTCCAAACATTCTGTGTGGCTTCATTGTACCTAGTCCGTTTTCCTTCGTGTCTTTTTTTGTTTGGGGGCGATTAAAAAAAAAAAAAATTCGAAATACGTTAAATTATTATTTTCAAATTGAATAAAAATTAAAAACTTGAACCGAAAATAAAATTATCTGACAAAAAACAAGTGTCGTTGGGGGTGTCCGACCTTCGCACGTGTCGGAAAAACGACCATAGGAAAATTCACTAATAACCAGCTGGTTTTCTTGATATCTAGCTATAAAACCAACTTTTCATATTGACTGACAATAGCATAAAGGAATCGCTTGATTTCTGGCAGCCATTTTTGAGCTGTCAATGGCATACATTGTAGTAAATGCTACAAGTTTGGGTTGGGATTATTAGTAAAGAGAGTGGTTGTTAAAAAAACAACAAAGCTCTACTCGTTGACATTACAGAAACAAACTCTGAAGGTGTTTCCTATTCAAGCTTCAATAATCTAAATGGAGCCCTAATTATATTATTACTAAGAAGCTTGGCTTGTTCTGGGGAAAAATGAACGCCTAAATCAACTTGATGCAGCTCAAAATAAAAACAATAAAGAGGCAAGTATCTGAATTTTATTCTCAAAATGAGCCTTCGAACACAGAGTATTAAGGGTTAATATTCTAAAACGACTGCTGGGTTTTCTTACTACAATGATGTCTTTCTCCAAATTATATATTGTATTTATTTTAAAATTCGTCTAGCGTTTCACAACCGCATTTCCCAAACAATATATTTATGTACTGAATTTCAAGTTCAATAAAAACGCATATGAAAAATATATGAGAATTACATAGTGAATTTAGAACCGATACCCGAAAATCGGGCCCCACCAATCTCACCGTAAAATCATTTATTATTTATTTTGAGCTAAATATTAAATGAGTTCATATACTCTTTGTAATTCAAGAAAGGAGTTATTCATTTGCTCGATGATCGATAAGATTTACGTTTCGCTAGTCATAACAAATGCGACTCATTTGGGACTCAATAATTCGTTTACATACAGGGTTGCCTTTAGGAAAGTTTTTTATTATTATTGAAAAGGCAATACCCATCGTAACAACATGTTCTAGATGGGTCTGTCCATACCGTAATTCTAAATGGTCAATCAGCTGCTCGTATTCCGTTTGTTCTTGGGCTTTGAGGGTTTGTAGAATATTCTTTGCTTCTTCACGCAACGCCAATGTTAATCGATTCGCCTTTGTCAAATTATCGGCGGTAATTTACCCATGGATTTTATCCATCGAGCTGGGGCGGCTTCATATGGAGAGCTTCCCTGTTTCAGAATTGATCCTGATACCTTTCAAACCAGTATTGCATTTTTATCAACAATTTCTGTAGTGTGGATAATGTCAATGCCTTTGGTTTCATCATTGATTGCTTCCTTTAAATTTCCCATTTCTTTCCCAATTTTATCTTTCTCCATCTCTGTCTCAACGGTCCCCATTCCTTCTTCTAATCTAATCAAATTTTCCAGAATCTCTTTTCTCAAATTCTTCGAATTTTCTTGAAATTTTGTATTTTCGTCGAGTTTATTCATTATCGTACTCAAATCAATTCCAGAAACTTCGAATAAAATGGTTTCGAGTTCTCTCACCTCCAGTTAATGTTTGAGTTCCCCGACCGTGAGATCGACCAGTCGAACTCTTCTCGATAGCATTTTGTCTTTGATTGAGTCATCAGTCTATTTTCACAAAAGTTCATCGATTTATTGAATTTTCTACGCGAACGCCTGTTTCACATGAGAAATTAATCAGTTTATACTCCCGTTAAGCACACCACTGTCCATTCACGAAAAATGGTTATCAAGCCACCGTTTATTTTTTGCGAAAACGAAACTCGAATAATTTATTTTGTCCGAAAAACAAAACTGTCCACGAGCACTAAGTATTTAGTTTTGAATCCACTTCTGACACCAGTTGTAGTAAAAATGCACTTAACACTAACAAATTAATTTCAATACTATTAATACAAATTTATCTCGAACTTCTAATGCAAATTTATAGTTTATAGTTGTATGTAATTTTTTTAGATGGCATAAACCAGAAATGAGAGATTTTTACGTTAATATTTTATTTCTTTGTGAATAATGAAATGTCACATTTTGTTACGGGGATTGATAACATAGATAGCTTGTTGAAAAAATGTATTGAATGATTTTATAAAAATGAAAAAATTAAAATAGCATACATCGGAAAAGAAATGTTAATAAAAGTATTCCGAAAATAAGGCAAATCCAATAACGGCAAAAATGTTTTTCACTATTACATTCTTCAGCATTTTATGGGATGAAATCAGCTCTTTGTTCTAAAAATATCGAAGGTATAATAAGCTTTAATGAAAACCGCCTTTAAGTCACGCCGAGTTTTATGAAAGAATTTAATTAAAAAGCACATTTGAAGAGAGTCGGTAGTATTAGGATATAGCTGTGAATTAATTTGTTTTCTGAGCAGCGTCAGTATGAATGAAATTTCTTCGAATCACGTTTCTGATTACAGAAAACAGGATTATGTAATGTTTGCAATTAAGATCAGTTACATGGTCTTTTACATGAACAATTTTTTTTCAGTAATGTTTGCAGATTAATGCAAAACACAGAAACGCGGATATATACATAGAGACCTGAAAATAATTCAAAATTGAATAAAATTGCTACTGTCATTTCTTACTCAGAATTGATTCTGAAATATCCAAGGACGCAATGTAAAGGCCATTACAGACACACTTGCATAGGACATATCATGGGTACATAACGGAGTTCAGCCAATCAAAATGCCAGTAACGTCGGATATTCGCATTTTGATTGGCTGAATTCGTTGTCTTTATGCTATGCGCTATGCAAGTATGTCTGTAATAGGCTTAAAGCTGTCTGAACACAACCAAAAAACCCGGAACTGTATACTATTGATTACTAAAAAAATAGAGGAAATGAAAAATATTAGGATTTGGATTCATAGAATATTCGAACTGCATATGAGTGAATTACAACTCGACAAGTCTTTTCGAATTTTTTTAAATTCTTATTAGAAAAAAATTGAATATTCAAGCACATTTCTAGGTCTATGAAAAAAAAACATTTTTTCAAAATTTTAGCTTCCAAACCATTCCGGAACATCTTCAAATGTGATGCTCAAAATAAGACAAAAGTATACTATATAGTATAGTACAGTATTGATTTCTGAAGCACAATCCTATCTCAATGAAAAATTTTGATTCAAACTGAATTTTACAGAAGCTGCAGACCAATCAAAAGGGTCAACTACTAGAAAAGAAACTGAAGATTCCACATTCAAATGGTTGGGAAGGCGAATGAGGGAAAGGGACAAAAACTCTCAGTTTTTGTTGGAAATATCTTCTGTTTTGAATATTGTTTGTTGGAAATCTCGACTTTCTGTCAGTTATCCTAAAATAAGTTATTATCAATCATTATACGTTTCATCCACGTTGAAGACGTGAAATCTTAATTATTTATTTATATTTTCTAAGTATTTAGGATCCACGTTGTACGTCCAATGGACGTGAATTTGATAAGTTTCCGTACATCCAATAGACGTCCTTTATGTACGTCCATTGGACATCCTGTATTAACGTCCATTGCATATCCTGAATGTACATCCATAGGATGTTAAATCCAGTGAGATTCGGATATTTTCTGGACGTATCATTGTATATGTGAATCAAATCAAATCATAATGATTGGCAAGTACCATGAAAACGGAACGTAGGTGATTCCCATTTAAATCGAAAAATAAATTCAGCTATGTATTTAGAAATCATTGTGAAGTTTGCCAGTATCAGACATATATAATCAACGGCAGTAGGGGGCTGCAGTTGTTTTCTGTTGGGTACTTGCCAACAAATTATTTATTCTATAAGTTTTCTTGCGGGAGATTGGATTATATTATCCATTTTTCATTATTGAATGTATTGAAATATTTTTTAGCGCATCTTAATAATTCGTTCATTTGTCACTCACCTCAGAACACCATCAGGCTCGGGGATGTCGTACTTATCCCCAACAAACTTCCGCAACAGAAACAGGCACCCGCTCTTGACATCTTCATCTGTCAGAAGTTCCACTTCAGCGGCCATCTTTCCCACTACCCATGCGAGCAGAACTCTTGGATGACTGTCGATGACATAAAATCCAAAGACATCCTCCAACCATGACCTCCCCTTCTCGTCCGTAGGCCCAAAGTGGGTAATCTCGTTGACGAGATTCATCCTGTCCTCTTCGGTCCAGAGCAAGTTGAACCCCTTCGTCTCGTTGGGCCACCATTTTGTGGGAAACCTCAACAGAATCTTGTTCGTGGTTCCTAAAGCGATATGCTCGATGGAGTTCACTTTGTATGGTGGAAGCTCTGGTTCGAACAGGTCCTTATAAAATTTCTTGAGTACGCCTACAGAAACTGTCACTATGGCGTGATCTGCGTTGTAGGAGGATCCGTCTGCGCAGAGGACTGTTACGCCGTCTTTGTTTCTGCTATTCGCGTCCCAAATTATTTTAGTCACTTCTTTCTTGAGGTGGATTTTGCTGTCGATTGGCAGTTGTTTGTTGGCGTCGGGAATTTTTTTCTGAAAATCGATATGATATGATAGTGAATATATTTCTTTAATAATGCAATATTCGTCATCTTCAGTTAAATAACAGGAAGTATTACACTTGGTGAAGACATCCTTAATTCAATTTATGAAATTTTTGGCTTGAATTCTAACGAAAAGCACGTCAGAAATTCAAAGGCCATGTGGCTATGTCAGGCATTTTTGAGAGACAAATAGTTACTTCATCTGTAAAAAGTCAATAAGTAATTTCATAGTAATTTCAAGTCCGTTTCAAATAGTTCAAGTTTCTTTCTCTTTCATTTCTGGTTTCACTGGGTGATATTGGAGCTATGGGGAAAAAAGCTGTATGAAGGGTATCATTATCCGCAAAGCTGTATGACATGTATTCGGATATGGTTACGAATTACATCTACTTATGAATCCTCTTATAAGTGTATGTGCGGGGGTTACGCACGTGTGAGTTACAGACTCTCCACATAGATCCTTATAAATTCTTATAATTGGTCTGTATTTTTTCATGAGGCTCCATGTGATATTTTTGGCAAGGAGTCCCTGGTGCCAAACGCGATCGAATGCCTTGGAGATATCTAATGCAACGGTCAAAGTTTCACCATATATATCTATACATTGCTGCCGTATATGTGAGACACAAGATGGTAGGTCACCAGGTGATCTGTGATGCCAGAAACCATATTATCGATCATTGAAAATTCCTGAGCATTCTATAGATTCCAAGAGCTCGATGAATATGGCTTTTTCCATGATCTTCGAGTTAACAGACAGCAGTGCGATAGTTCTATAGTTGCTAGGTATGGTCTTTTTTCTTTTTTTTGGTGGGGGACCCAGCAGAAACCATCGGGTTCGTTCCTTGCTTAGAGGAAGAAATGAGCTGAAAGTGAAATTGACCAGGAGCTGGCCACATTGAGCTTACCAGATGTGTTACCCAAGCCGATAACTCGAGTTGAGTTTCTTTCGCTCCTTAAGGAATTTTTGGCCGCGGACGTTTGGCCTAGGGCGGTTTGCGTCCCTTCTTCTTGGAGGTGTTAGCGCCATCTTTGAATGGCGGTCTATTTGAGATGGTTTTATCCTTGAACGAGACCACCATCTCCCACTTTTAGTCCGCCACTCAACCAAATCAACTGAGGGTAGGACTGAGGCCAAGCCTCTCTGGTAGAGTCGAAATTACGATTTCCATTTATCCTCAGTTTCCCGAGAATGAAGGGTATTTTCCCCCTCGTTGGTATCAAAGTTTTCCTTTGGGTTGCACATAAATGGCTAACAGAAATGAGGTCAGCCATGGTATAGCATCACCCTGCCATGGTAAGGCTACAGTACTCTGAGTATTCCAGAGTAATCGTTTTTGACAACTATTTCTATGTGCTACGGACCCCTCGACTCGATACCCCACATATTGGGTTAGGCGGTCTTCTGATGATGATGATGATGACTTCAACCTGAGGAAATGTTTTGTTCATTTGTTTATGAATTTATATTCATGTATTCATGTATTCCATGTCAAGTTAATTTTGATTAGGGTTCGTTATAATGATAAATCAATTCTTTTCTTATTTCATAGAATCCAGATTAATCTCAAGTTGGGATTTTATCTTCTGGATTGCCTAGTAATATTTGTAGATATGTTCAATATTATGTAAAAGTTGGATATGAAAAAATAGAATTGGAACACTTCGTGTGACGTAGATCGTTTATCATTTTAACAGATTTTTGAATAACTTCAAGACGTTCCAATGTGGTTATTTGTCTAAAAGACATTTCGCGAATTATCGATAATTTTTGAAGAGCACCCATTTTTCTTGGCTACCTCCTTAATGCTTCAGTTTTCCACCAGGAAACGTTCATCATTCAATAGAAAGCTCAAAACCTTTTTGTGAACAAGGAAATTGAAACTTTCCATTTCATGCTAAATGTAGTGGTTAGATACTGCGAATGAGGAGGTGTTTTGGTCAATACAGTAATAAAATTATCTCAAGAAGTGACGCAGACATTGTCATTCCTCACCATCAAAACATCCAAAATTGTCCTGAACCCTCTTTGTCTCCAGTTGAGCTGCTGGTCTCCCTCACAGGGTTCGAAAACCATCATAGCACCATGAGTCGATATATCGAACCACGTTTTACATGAATCTAAGCAAGTGAAAAATTTGTGGAACCAATCCTCTAGGAACTTCGCAATTTTTAAAAGTTCTCTGTTACCAAATTCTTCTAGGACGATTTCGTTGTACCTACAACATAAGCGTTACGATGAAGTCAGATTACAGATACAGATCCAGATACAAACACCAATTAACGAATAAAACTCTGACTTTTCAAAGAAATGAACTTGGTAACTCTATTTTCGCCATTATGACGTACGCTTCACTTATGTTCTCTGAATGAACTGATGTAATATTTTAATATTTTACAATAGCTATTTGTATTACTAGGGAGGAAACGGCACTTTACTCCCGTGTAATACATATGATTTTCATTCCTACCCACTCAATAAACATCAGGACACCAAATATATCCAATCAAAGCGAAGAAGATTGCCGTAGATCTTCTTTAATTCATGATGTAGTCCATACAAAATTAATTCTTGAAACATTCCGGTCCACTGACCCAAATTTTTTGCAGTAATTTTGCACGTCCAAAACTCTCATAATTTTTTACGAATTCCTACGACGAAAATTAAAGAATACCTACATTTTTATCAGTTTCATTTTTAAGTTTTTTTTCTAAAAGACAAAACAATTTTTTAACATGCACAACATCAGATACTAATTGATTATTACCTTTTGATGAAATACTCTCCAAATGCTCCAGGATACTTCGCAGCATCCTCCGTGTCATCCATGACCCTAGAACCAATTTTGAACAACTTGTCCGTGGTAGTCTTGTCCACAAGAGTGCCATCAGACAGGTAGTAAGTGTTATCATCGTAGGTATTATGCGATGGACTGAGAAGGTCCAGGTCCTTCACCATTTGGTAAACAATGTTTCCTTTCTCCCCGTGGACCCATTGCCCTCCCAAATCAACCATACTGCCGCCAAAATCCACGGAATGCACCCTCCCTCCAATTCGGTCCTCGGCTTCAAGAAGAGTGATGTCTGTAAATCCATTTTCTAGAAGTCGTGCAGCTGCAGCTATTGCCGAAACTCCGGCACCAATTACCACGATACTCGGTTTCTTCGTCATTCTGAACAAGAAATTTGATTTGTTTTACTTGGTCTAATGCTAATCGTGCTAATGCAATGGTATTTATAAAAAAAACTCATATTTATGTAATAATTCCAAATGTTAGGATTAATGATAACCAAAGCCTCCAGATGTAATTACTTTAGATAAGATTATCAACTTAAAATAGAAACAAACGCTGATTTCAAGCAGTGGCGCATTTATAAGCGGGAGGCAAGGGCCCATTTTCTGACACAAAATCGTATCCGGGTTGTCTGCTTCAGGAAAAAATATAGTAGTCATTTTATCACTCGTTCTACAGCATCGGAAACTTTTCATCTGGGGTATAGACAAGGAACGCAATGATATGATGATATCACATAAATAAGAGAGACGCACTTCTGTGCGCCTCTCCTGTTACACCACCCGACGCATCAACGGACCACCTGGCAATGCGACACACCGATAACAGCTCACATCGATATCTTTTCCTCGAACGAGTAGAGGAGAAATTGTAATGCTCTCTCAACATACAATATCGAAAACTTTTCACTACTTTTCAATAAGATCAACTATATATTTGTCCAAAGTATGTTCAAACACAAAATATGTACCTATTTTTACAGTTACCGTCTACAACGCTAAGCGGTTGGAGGTTCAGCCTTCTTTAAAAATTGCGATTTACGGGTTTCGAGAAAGCCATAATAGGTCACATGCATGTATCAAAAAATCACTGGAATTTTTGTGTGCACCATCTAATTTGTTATTAAATCATTAAACATTGTTTCATTTGATTGTAACTTTTGAAAGTTTTGAACAATACAGATTTTTAAATGTGAAGCAAATTTGAATTTGGTAAAACGCTCGCCTTAGTATGACGTCAAAGTTCATGTAAACAAAATGTATTTTTCATGGTATTGACTTGATGACTTGTCGTTGATCAGTCTATCTAGAGTTTTTCAAGTGGTTGATTATTATCTTTTTATTATTGGGTTACTGCAAACCTACCGAAACTATGTTTTCTTTGGATAATCTTTGTTGACATGTATTTTGACATCACACCCTACCGCCAAAAGACAATCGTTTGAATTTCCACTATTTTTCAATCAATTTTATTCTTGTTAATTATTGATATTTTTGGCAGCTATCTTATTTTCCCAGTATTAGAATGGATGGTATAATTTATTGGAACAAATAGGAAAAAACATGCATGAGACCTATTGTTGAAAACTGTGAAAAATTACTTTTTTCGGCAACCGTCCGGGAAGTACCTACTTCCCGGACAATTTTTCTTTGAGAAAGTATCACTTCCCGACTAGTCCGGGAAATGCTCGAATTTCAATATAAATATTTATATAAATAAGAATTAGAATATTTAATACAAATAAGAATTAAAATGTTCGAAATTTTCTTCAACAAAGAAATATAAAAAATAAATGTGTCTCGATTTGTTATTCTACACGGTTGCCGAAAAAATTGTGTACGCAACACGTCCGAAAACAGTTTTTTCCGGACTTGTTACGTAAATTACTATTTTATGTGTTTTTGAGAAATCAGACCAAGGAAGCTGCCAATTTGGAGGTTATGATGCTGTCAATATGCTCGCCAGCCAAAATATCTGGTTTGTCTCGCTCTCGCTAGACGCTAGAACGCTAGAAACATTAACATACGGGCTATACGGTATGCCTTAGAATGACATATCTGCGCATACGCTGTAGTAAACAAACATTTTCAAGGTAATCTCTAAGGAATAAGGATAATCTTTAACCTTATACGTTATATATTTGGTCATTTGGTGTTCTATGTTTGCAATTTTATTGTTCCGTGATAAGTTAAATCAGAATCAGAGATAGATAAATTATCAAAAGTATTCTGCGAGGATGCGAGGAAGTGTAGTTATGAGTTGATTTAAAGATAAAACTGAAAAAATGTGTATTAAAGAGATGCTAGTTTATTTTTTTGATTTCAATATAGCAAATCTGATGATATTTGGCACGACACGCCACTAAGCAACTGCAATAACTCAGTTTTACGCATACCTCACATCGACTCATCGACATAGCGCTAAAGGTATAACGTATACGGTATACATTCTGTAAGTTTCCAATAACTCTCTAAAAAAGTTGTCGATTGTAAATGCCATCAGGAACTGAGTCGTTGTCCTAGTCCTAACTCCTAAAGTCCTAAGCATAAAAGTTGAAAATTGGGAATTCTCAAGGTCACGTTTTTAGGACTTAGACATCAGCTTTGTGTTTATTAAGCCGGCCTTCCACACCAGCTTTTTGCCCCCCGTTTTTTTTCTCCAGCCAATCAGAGTACTTTAAAAGTAGCCGCCGCTACTCTGATTGGCTAGAGACAAGAAGCCAGCGGCAAAAAGCAGATGTGGAAGGCCGGCTTTAAGCAAGCTGTGACTGAGACTATGATAAAAAGCATTGAAATACTCGTCTGTGATGTGTGGAATCAACTTTTGGTTTAAAGATTAGAATTAGAACAAAGACTGGAGACTGAGACGAAGACAAAGTTGACTAAATAGGCCCTATATTGACCTACACTACTACCACAACACAACAAAACTCAAAATTGTTGAAAATTGTAAAAATAAAGTATATATCTATTTGAAATAGGAGTGGTTTGCTTACATTTGATTACTTGTACCTAAACACGCAGCTACACTACACTACAGCGTGTTTATTAAGCTGTGCTACAGCTTCAAACTATTTTAATCAAAACAGCAGCTGAATAACAAATTTGTTTACACCCTAATTGACAATTGTTTTTTACATATTTTCTCGACACAACACATGAAAGTCTGTCAAAATTTCAGTGCATCAATCAGTCATGTTCAATCCATTTTCATCAAGTATTTTCCATAAGTGACCAAGAAGACGAGTTGAATTTCACCAAACATTCAATCAAACCAAGAATTTGTTTAAAAAATTTCGCAATCGATTGTGTCATCTTATCCTAACCTCAAAGTTTGTATTCTTTGGAATCTGGGAGTACATTAACAATCTTTTCATATCATATAGTCTCATGATTCGTCAGCAATTTAGGGTTTTTAAGAAGGTAAACAAACGAATAAAAGAAATATTAAGGAATGGCTTCAAAATATTATTGGAACCTCCAATATCATCTAGGAACCAAGCCAATAGTGTCTTCAAAGTATGGGCCCATCAGTGTGAATGTGTAGTTGCTCAAAGATTGAGAAGATGCCACCAAATGTTCTGTTTTTACTCCAAATGGTGGGAAGAGAGAGCGCTGAGGGAATTCATCAAAAAAATGAGGCAGAGTTTTGCTAAAAAAGGAAAAGAGTTTGCTCTCGGAGCAGTTGGTATTTCAGCATTCAACTGGGATGAAAACAGAATACCAGAACAAGATATCAAAGAACACGCAAATGAATTTGATTATATTAATAAATTAAAAGAAAATACAATATGTTTAGCATGTGATCCAACACAGAGAACGAATATAAACACTAGTATCTGCAAATGCGGCACAACTGGAAAACTCTCAACGAAGACATATGATGATTGGGTTCCTTTTATTGAAAAACAAGACCTCATTATATGGAGAAGACCTCATCCTTCAGGCCAATTCGAATACAAATTTTTTGGTTCATACAATGATGTTACTGCAGAAGATTTTTTTAATGTACAAGTTGACACTGACTTTCGAAGGAAATGGGATAAGACAGCTGTAGTATTAGAATTGGCAGAGACGGATCCTGCCCCCAGTGCTAACAGTGATATCATCTATTGGGAAATGCTATGGCCAGTAAGTAAGCAAGTTACAGCTTAACAAAATCAATCAATGATTGTCGTAAAACATATGAGAGGGTAGTATAAGTTTACATTCATGTTTTAAATGTGCACTTCGCGATGCTTGAACTGACCAGTTGTAACTCATACCTGTCTATAGGACTCTACTGAGCCATTCTGCTAACACGCATCGATAGGCAGTGCGATTTCACATTCAGAGGTACATTTGCCAAGCTGTGAACACATTAAATTCCTGGGTATTGATGTAGATCAGAAATTCACATGGGAAAATCATACGGGAAACTCAGTATCAAAATTAAGCTGAATATATTTCATCATTAGACAACTACAAGGGACTGTTTCTCTAGGAATTCAAAAAGGTTGCTTACTATTGACTTGTGAATTCATCACTAAGATAAAGTATTCCTCATGCAGAACATAGTTAAGGTGCCTTATGGGGCACAACATAGAGAAAGCTGTAAGGATATGTTCATTAAATTAGGTATTCTGACTTTCCCTTGCTTGTATATATATCTGATCTTCGATCTGATCACTATGGATATAAAAAAAACGAAAACTGCAATTATCGTACATGACCATGTGACCTGTAAGACCTGTAATGCTTATCACATTTCATTTCATTCTCAGGTTTAAAACTTGGGCAGAATTCCTATAATTATCAAGGGATTAACTGATACAATCACACTTTGACTCTTTGTTTAACTGAAAGCTTCAAACTCTACAAGTAAAATTTTTTTTTAATTGCCTTTGTAACAATGATTTTAATTCTATGGATGAATTCCTGAATCCTCAATGTCTTGTGCTACAAGTGTTAAATTTGAAGACGCTACATATGTTTTTATTCTATTTATATTGATTTAGCAGTTACTACTATAATTTTATATCTACATTGTCTGTATGTGTTAAGTGTGAATGTATGTTGTGTGTATGTATAAGTATATGTTGAACTGACAAGTCTGATAAGTTTTAATTGCATATTTATAATGCTTTAATGATGAATAAATTATCTATCTCTAATCTCTGAAAAAACTACTACTACTACTACTACCAGTATGGCGACAATTTGGAAAAAGCAGGAAAACAATATGTATTCCACAGTACAAGGTGGGGAATTCTTGAGGTTTTCCTTCTCTTTTCACAAAACTTGATTGTGGTTGAGAAAAGTGTTCTATGTGGACTCTTCAAATTTGAAAAGGCATGAAAAAATCAAACGAATTCGGAAGATATGAACCATTGCAACATCAAGAGTCATAGTAAAAACTAGTCTTTGAAATTTTGCAGAGCCATTTGGAAACAAACCTAAAAATAGGAAGTTCCAGTTTAATTAATTGCATAAGTTTAAAATGATCCCTAAAAATTAGTTGAGACCAAAAAAGCAAAAAATATTTGAAAAAATTGCGATTTTAAAATTTTTCAAATGGATATTTCAAATTCCGCATGCGGGCTTAAAAATAAATTATAAACAACTTTCTCAAATAACTTTTTCTGTTATCTTTCCAATAAACCCCACTTTTGCCAATTCTTAATCAATTTTGTCAAAATTAATTATTAGCTTTTCCAATATGCAGAAACGATTCCCTATAACGCATTTTTTATTTCGAAATTTTTTCCCATATGTTGCAAACGTTATGGCCCACACTATTTAATCCGATTTGAGTCGATATCGTTCATTATCTCATTATTTTGTAAAGCAAACGACTTAGACTAAACGAGGGAAAATGCAAAAGCATGTCATTCTCACGCAAAAAATGTATGCTCCACACTGAATACACTTTAAATGAAACCAAATTGGACAAGGTAGAGAAAATTAAAGACCTGGGAGTGATATTCGGTAACAATTTCAGTTTCAACAACCACATAGATTACATAACTAGAGATGCAAACCGAAAACTAATTTTTGTTCTGAGAAATTACAAAGAATTCAAATGGGATGTGGGCATCCTTGGGAAACTGGAGTATGCATCAACAATTTGGAACCCTCAAACATTACTCCACTCAGAAATGATGGAAAAAATTCCTAAGGTGCACATATTATAGAAAATATAAAGTATCCGCCTTTATGATTGCCTATAAAACACAGCTGGAACTCTTTGAGATGAACACTCTGGCTGATCGCCGAAGAATGAATGATGCGCTATTTATTTTCAATATTTTTAACCAAGTTATCGATACACCTGAGCTGCTGTCTGCAGTAAATATACACATTCCAGATAACAGACTCAGAAATCGAAATCGTGTTTTCATGACAAATGTCCAATCGGAATCTCCACTCAATCGCTGCCTTAAGGAAATTAATGACATAAATAAAAAGCATTCGTTTTTCGATTTTTTCAACAGCACAGCAACTGAAATAAAGCACAAAATACTAATGTGATATCTTGTGATTGTTCATTTATTTTATCTTTTTATGTATTTTAACCATTATTTTTACTATAAATTTGCTCCTATTAACCAGTACTACTTTGTGATTGTTAGATGTTTTTATTATTTATTTTATATACTATTTGCTACAACTTATCATAGTACTAGGTTTAGACTTATGTACACGTCAATGGGTAATAACCTGTTTGTAATGCAGTATAAATAAATTCTATTCTATTCTATTCTATTATTCATATTGATGTTTTTGAACACTGTATATTCATGAATTATCTTAATTTTCAGCGACTTTTCGTGAATAGAGATTACGTATTCAACCGAAGATTTCTAGTGGACGAGGAGTCCAACATGATATTCATCATGAGCAAAAGTACAGACCATCCAAATTTTCCAAAATACCCTGATAAGTACCGTATAGAAGACTATTGGTCTATTATGGTAATCAAACCGTACGAGGACATGAAAAAACCCGGTTTGGAGTTTAGCTTGACGTATTTCGACAATCCTGGAGTTAATGTGCCTTCGACAGTAACCACTTGGGTGGCAACAAGAGCAATGCCTGATTTCCTTGAAAGATTACGAGAGGCCACAAAAAATTATAAAAACTACTGTTTCGCGGAAGGTATGACCGAGGCATGTCGAAAGAAGGTTGAGGAAGAGAGAGCTGCAGAGGAGCAAAGACAGCGAGACAAGTTGGACTATTGTCAATTAATCAGAAGCACAGGCAAGGAGAACAAAAACTATGCTCAATCTGAAACTGAGGTTGAGCAGAGAGAAACTTTGAATACAGGTGAAATTACACAGAAAGTTGAAAGTAGTCCATCTGAAAATAGTTTAGCGAAGTCCAGTCATTCAGAAGACGGTAGCTTTTGGAAGTATTTGCATCCAATGTATTATTTCCAGTGATATGGGTGACTTTTACAATTTTGTAGTCATTTTTAAAGACTGTACTATATAATAGTTGAATTTAACGATTTTATACCTTGTTATGAATTAAACTCAAATTATTATGTACTGCGAGTGTTTATTATTTTTTGAAAGTTATCTTTAGATAGTTAACTGTATCGTCATGTTCTGGTAACTAATCTTGAAACCTAAAGATATAGCTCACTTCCAAAATCATTCCATAATGACCAAATCATGAATTACTAAGTTTTCAGACTTTCCTCAATCAAAGCTGCAACATAAAAAATCGCCACACCAATAATTCTATTTCTCGGAAGTCGAATCGACATTTGAGTAAGATCTCAGTTCATATTCATAAACCCAATGTAAAACTGATAACATGTCCTCTTCTATTGTCCAAGTTTATGACAAAATTCACAAATTAATATGGGGTATAGACAGAAATCTACGCGAGCAACAAGGAACGCAATATGATAATACCACATAAATGAGAGAGGGACGCACCACTGCGCGCCTCTCCTGTTACCTCGCCCGACAAATTAACAGCGTACGTCGATATCCCTTCCTCAAGCGAGTAGAGGAGAGATTGTAATGCTCTCTCAACATTATAGCAAGCTATTCTTTACACTCTCAAAACCAAAACAAATATCACAAAATCATCTCCACAACTATCAAATTTGGAGGGGGTACGTGTTTCGGATTCAGCAAGAATCCATCTTCAGCCTTATATAAGTTATGGACTCATGTTATTTGTTAGGGCGTTTTGCAGTTTGCCATTTTAATCGCACAACTAAAATTGTGCAGTCAAGATTGAGGGGTATGGTCTGAAATTGACTATTTTACCGGGCAATCGACTGGTAGAATGGGTATCAATGGCCGGCTAGATCACCAGATCTCGAGTCCTTGTATTTTTTTTTTTTTTGTAAAAAATGCGGGACATGCATCATGTGCGAGACTAAACGCGAGTTTGGCTAAGGAAATAAACCGGTTTCAAAACTCTAATTTGTTACAGCCTTAATTTCAATTATAGGTATACTTACCCGAAGGTTGTAGATATATTCAACATGTTTATGGGAATCAAAATTGAACAGCCATAAGTACTTATGTTACTATTTAATCCATTTTAAATTAATCAATACAATGAAATTCAAAATTGAATTGGATACCAAATTAATGTATAAAAATCATTAGTTGTAAACGTCAATAACATATATTTAATTTGTATTTTATAACTTTTAAAACGAAAATTTCATTATTTTGTTGATCTTTCTTTGGCTTTTACTACTTGCTTGAAGGAAATGCATGAAAATAAAAATCATGAGGAATTTTGGACGCTAGTTACAGGAATGTATGAATCATTCTATTATTGGCAGTTTTTTGTAAAGTTGCAATGTCTTCTTTCCTGCAACTCGAGACAAAAAGTCAATCAATTTTAACAACCCAGTTCCCATCGCAATACAATGTTGTATAGGCTATTTTGTAATAAAAAATTGCTAAAATATCATTCATATATTCCTACACCGAGTAACAAAGGTTTTTTTTTCGTGCATCTCATAGAAAAAGGCCAAGGAAAAACAACAAAATGATGATTCTTACGAGGATCCACCAAATCTGCCAGCCACCTGGAAATGCCATTACAACCATTGACGTGAAACTTGGACAGCGATTTTGCATATGATTTGAGAATGTACTGAATCTAAAAATATACTGAATGAGGGCACTGAAGATATGAATGCCGATATTATAGTAGAAGATAGACTAAAACCCAACACTCTCAGCTTGAACCAAACAAAAAAAAAAACAATAGAAAACTTATGCAAGGTGGCACAAAAATTTCATTCATTCAAATTTGGTATAGTGCTAGAAGTTTCCAATTGGATGAAAATCCATAATGGCCGACTTCCGATATCGTTGCTTTGGACTGTAAATTTAAATATTTAAATGGACAACCTTTATATTTCTATGATGTTCTACTATTTCCATAAAATATCTTATTCCAGCGGAAAATAACGGTTTAAAAAAAAAATGCAATTCAAATTAGAAGTTTTAAATTCGCGCCAAAACGCTCGCCGTATTGTGACGTCATTTCTGTCTATGTCAAAAGTGTAGAAGGGCAAATTAATTAATTTGCCGGATAAGTTACTGCGTTGTCTTGAATGAAATTATAATTTTCGTCAGTAATGTATCCTACAGTGAAGTTGCCTATCTGACAAAGTTAGTTCAAGATAGCAAATGTCACCTGAAAGAATGTTTGGCAGATTTCATTTGACTTCGTTAAATAAAGATCTCATCATTTCCAAACCAATTCAAATGCCGTTTTCAGCGTATTTTCAGCAAGTTTTGATATAACGGAGGTAGATACAGTCTCCGACGTCAACAATTCTCTAAAAAGAGAAGTATTCAAATAGTAAAACTGATAAAACGAAAAAGCTTATGAAAAGTTGCTGTCACGAAGTGAATTGTATTCCAGCTCTAACGACAACACCTACATAATATAAGAAATTGAAATACTCATATTTTATCAAATAACTGTCAAATCTAAAACTTTTTTGGAAATATTACGCTGCCATATGTTCTTTTGTTACACGACTTTTTTTAAATTCAACCAAAACTGTATCTATTACCGTTTCTGATGTCCGCATGGTGGACATCCTCAACTTGGATTCACAGTATACGTTGTACCATTTAAAAATGCGGATTTTCAGCCCTTAACGTCGATACTGGTAGTCGTCATATCGGATATTTACATCACTCAATTCGAAACTTTATTTTTGGTATAACAAATTTAAAAGGAATCCGTTAGTTCATTCAAGTTAAAGAAGTTCTGGGCCACCTGGTATAGAAAATTATAATAAATTCAATCGTTACTGAAAAAATTTTTTTTGACAGTTTGCATTTCTGAAATTTACAGAAATAAAGTCAAGTATACATTAAAAGAAAGTATTTATTCTATGAAAGGAAGTGCTTTCAACATTTCATTTGGAATACACTGTTCAAGTGCAAAGTATTTGAAAAAATCAAATATGTTAAAAAATTCCGCCAATAATTCTATTTATTAGGAAAAATCGAACTGACATTCAAGTAAAGTCTCCATTCATATTTAAACTATCCAATTTGAAAATGATTGCATGTCTGCTTGCTTTGTCCAAGTTTGCGACAAAATTCACAAACCAACTTTAATTAATATAAACAGAGTAATGTTATAATGGTCAAACTTTCAATAGTAATATGAACTGTCAAAGGTATAAAGAATAGCGGAAGAAGATAGTTTAAACCCAACAATAAAAAATTTATAAGGAATGTAGTAAACTTTCAAAGCCGTTCCAACAAACCTTTTTTTGAATTCAAACTATTATCTGTCGAAACTCGGGCGGCGTATTCCTTATACCCTGTATAGCCTGTTACCTTGTTGATTACACTGTACCTCCTTCAGCGTTAAATGGTTCAGTCTATTGAAAATACACCTTTTCCATGTTATTGAACATGGTATTTGCAGTAAACCTATTGAGCAACTCTAACAACTGAATTGCTGTCATCTTCACCAGCACTAGATTAGTTATAACCCACCGAATTATAACACATAACCAATTACATATTTGTGTTACAATAAACCAATAAAATTTAATTTCATTTTATGATTATACCTACATCGTTCGACTTAACCGCTAAAAACCCATGTGACAAAAATTAGAGAAAACATTTATACACGTCTTCGAGGCCTATTAATTTTCTTTTTCCTTCTTCACCTCCACCATTTCAACGTCTGCCACTTCTTCTTTCTTCGTGTTCTCCTTGTCTTTTTCCCATCTGGACTTGCCGTCGTCGTGTTTCTTGTTATCACGATCCTTGTCCTTGTCTTTGTCCTCTCTTTCTTTTTTCGTCGAACTTGATTCTTCTTTGTGCGCTGTGCACTTCAGAATTGGATCAATCTTATCACGAATATCCACAAGTGTCTGTTGAAACAGTTTTGAATGGGCCTAAAAAAAATTCGTTGAATTGCTAATCAGTCAGGTTTACAGATTAATTGAGAAGGGATCTTTTGAAAATATGAACATTTCCTCAAAATCTTGAGGCATGAAACGTTTTAACACTGAATATTATTTTTTAAAAGCTTTTATTCAACTTGCAAAGTTATTGTGCCTGTCAGTTTGGATCGAATCTTGCAGAACCACTTCCTCTTTTGGCCCCCCTCCCCTTCTTGCAAAACTCACGAAATTAAAAATGTGATAATCTGTAAAAATAGTGAAGAACATCTAACCGTCGAAAAATATAAGTTCAAAAAATGTTTATGCCCTTTCCCCACCCCAAAAGCTAGATTGAAAACACGAAGGAATTCGAAAAAATATCTGACCTTCAAATATTAAAAAAAAAATGACCCCCCTCGAAAGCTAGGTAAAGAACGTGTACGAGTTCTGAAAAATTTCCAAGGGTTTCAGACACGGAAAGATACGAAAAAAAAATTGTTGGGGGGTCTTGGACCCAACCCACTCCTCGAAAAAAGTTTCCAATACTCGCAAAATTAAAATACGTAAAAGTAGTGAAATTAACTGTCTAATTTTTGGTTTCAGAAAAATGTTACTCCCCTGCCTACCCTCGAAGGCTATAGATAGACAACCCTTAAGGATTCGGAAAATTTCCAAAGTTTTCGGACATGAAAATTTGTGACAAAAAATAATATTGGTCAGGGGTCTCGCAACCTCATCCTTCTCTAAAAAAGTCGCGAAATCTCCGTAATAGAGAAAAATCTGTAACCATTGAATAATTTGGTTTAAAAATATTTTACCCCTCCTCAAGATATATCAGATAGGTAGTAGTAGAACAATTTTTAAGGATAGATTGAGAACATATATAAATTTGATTGCTTCGGACGAGGAAAATTAACGATAAAAGAAAATTTCGGCGGGAGGCTCAGACTCAGACCCCCTTCCAATTAGAAAATAATTGTGAACTCATCATCTTTTCCTATTCTGCAGAGTTGACCAAATTATTACTATTATTTTTAATTCAACAAGATTCTGTCTTCTGATAATAAACCATATTCATTATTATTATTAATTAATTCAAGTCTCATCCTTCTTTTATCTGAAAACTTCTTGTCTTTTTCAGGCTTCTTGTCCTCAGTTTTTTGTCTTCTTAGTCTTTCTTTTTCTTTTCCTCATTCACCTATTCTTCATTCTTTTCTTCTTCTTTATTCTTATCATCTTTATCCTTTGTTTCTTCTTTTTCTTTTTACTCATCTTTTCCCTTTTTCTCAACTTCATCTTTTTTTCGTTCTTTTTATTTTCTTCTTTCTTTTCTGGCAGTTCAGATAGATATATAGATAGAAGATAATACATGACTTTTCTAAAATCCTTGTGTTTTAAACTTTTTATTGTGTTCATGAATCATGTGTTTGAAACATTATCATTAATATTATCAAATGCTTTATTAAAGATGAGTGGTAAAAAATCACCTAACCTAACCTTGTTTTATTCAACCCACCCACTGTACTTACAGTGACTTTATGTAGCGATTCCTCTGTGTTCCTCAGCCTCTCCCTATAGTCTTTGACCTCTGAATTGAGATGTTTTATGGACGAATTTGATTTGCTGTACTTTTCAGATAGCTTTTGATTTTCGTGTTTCAGGTCGACCATTCTCGTTTCTGTTTCTAATCGAGTCTTCTCGCTACGATCAAGTTGAGAAATGAGCTTACCAATGTCCACCAAAGAACCTCGATAATGGGCAAAACCTAAAAAAATTTTAAGAAATAATATTAACTAAAATATTCCAAGACTCTATTACCGGTTGTGTTGTCAAGAATTATATTAAGTATGGTTGATACCACCATTTTTCCGAAATTGAAGAATATAAATAAAATTAGTTTGTTAAGAACCGTTATGGGATTTCCTAATCTTCATTTCTTCAGTAGGTGAAATTTTATTGGTTAGCCAACAGCATCACAATAGACTTCAATATCATAAATAAAGTACTAACCTTCCTGTAATTCCGATTGACCAGATTTGTTCGATTCTGCCTCACTTTTGAAAACTGGCAACATGATCTTATTGCCAAGGGCCAACTCTCTCAAAGCTTCTTCACTTTCCTCAGCTTCTTCCATTGCAACCGATTCTTCTTCTTTTGGTTTGTCCGTTAACTTCCTATAGTGAAGCGAGTCTCTCGTTACTACCTTGCTCACCAGTTTCTTAACTTGTGCTCTAGACAGTTTCAAACCCAAAGTGAACAAAAGATCTTCGATATCTTTATCGAAAATGTATCCACAATGTGTCTGATCAAAATAGACAAAAGACAGCAACAAATGACGATCCTTTGTGTACAACTTGACCTTCTCCTTTTTCTTTCGGTCTTTATCCTTTTTCTTATCATCCCCGCTTTCTTCAACGTCGTCACTTTCGTCATCCTTCTTAGAATTAGATTTTTTCTTGTCCTCGTCTTTTTTATCTGTAAACTTCTTGTCTTTTTCAGGCTTTTTGTCGTCAGTTTTTTTGTCTTCTTCGTCTTTCTTCTTCTTTTCATCGTTCACCTTTTCTTCATTATTTTCTTCTTCTTTCTTCTTATCATCTTCATCCTTTGTTTCTTCTTTGTCCTTATTTTCATCTTCACCTTTTTTATCATCTTTTTCCTTTTTCTCGTCTTTTTCCTTTTTCTCATCTTTATCTTTTTTCTCATCCTTCTCCTTCTTTTCTTCTTTCTTTTCGGGCAGTTGATGTAAAGCCTTGAATATGTTGAACCCGAAATCTCTGATGAGCATTTCATTGAACAGTTCAGCGAATAAAGATACCTCGAAAGAATGCTCTTTGGTGTCCTCCGGTCTGTAATCTAAAAGAAGAGACAAGGACATTACTGTGCAATCGAACTTTCCAGATTTTGCAGTTCTTGATGGGTGTACCAATACGTGTGGTTGCTCAGGTAGGGTATGTCGTTTTTCCAGGATAGCTTTTTCACGTTCGTCTAGTTTCTTTTCTTCAACCTTTAATTGTAATAATAATAAATTTATTTGATGTCTGTAAACATACACTATGAAGTCAATATTTATATACAGAGCCCACCATAAAGTATACAACATGCGGTGTGATCCATTTAAAGTGCAACCACCCTTGTAAAACATAAATTTTTCAACTGAATGGAATGATGAAATGGTTCATGTTGTATGATGCATACATCAATGAAAAAGTTAGAGAAGAAAACAATTTAAAAAACATGCCATTAAATCAACCCACAACTTCGATTTCAGAAATTTTATGAAAAAACTGACTATATCACTGGAATCATGAAGTTTAGAAACTGATTAGAATTTCATCGCAATCATTCAAAAATAAAATAATAAAAAAATCTGTTTTTCTACGTTATTTTGACATAAACCATTTGAAAATGTTGTGAATAAGTCAGATTTTTTGTCAACAAAATCGCTAATGAGTTTTTAGATTTTTGACCTTGAGAAATAAGAATAGTTGGCCCTGAAAATGAAGATTCATTTTTGTCCTGTGAACTTTTTGAAAGTCTACCTAATAAAAAAAAGTCATGTTTTATAATAGTGCTTTCATTATAAATGGGTCACACTATATGTATATAGGTGTCTTATTCAACAATTGGAATGTCCTACAATCCAATCACTGTTATAGCGGATTATTTTACAAAATGACTATAAATATGTAAAAAGTGGGGTTATATGTGAAGATATTGGAAAAACGTTTTAATCAATAAGTATTTTCTCTAATATAGTTATGTTTTTCTTCCAAATAGCTCGAATAATAAAGAACTCCTCTCTCTCTCTCTCTCTGACCCGTCTGTCACTCTTTTCCCTCTCTCCTCTTTCTATCTCACTTGTCTGTCACTCTTTTCCCTCTCTCCTCTTTCTATCTCACCTGCCTGTCACTCTTTTCCATCTCTCCTCTTTCTATCTCACCTGTCTGTCACTCTTTTCCCTCTCTCCCTTTTCTATATCACCTGTCTGTCACTCTTTCCCTCTCTCCTCTTTCTATCTCACCTGTCTGTCACTCTTTTCCCTCTCTCCTCTTTCTATCTCACCTGTCTGTCACTCTTTTATCTCTCTCTACCCTCTTCATCTCTCACTTGTCTCTGTGTCGCTCTTTTCTCTCTTTCTCTCTCGCTCTCATTTTCTCTCACTTATCTATCCTCTTCTTTTTTTCTCTCACTTATCTATCCTCTTCTTTTTTTATCTCATTTCTTTCTCTATTTCTGTCTCTCACTTCTTTCTTTCCCTCACTTTCTTTTTATCTTTCTCACTTCTCTCTCTCTCTCTCTCTCTCTTTCGCAATATTTGTTTGGCATGCACAGTGAAAGTAGACGCCCTAGTCCCAGAACTACCAAGTTGTCTATACATTTTTAGTGATAGTTGCTATGATGACTGCAACTATCGCAAAAATATCACAGTAAAAACGAGGCTTTAGATGTAAAGGTCTGTTTTCTACCTCGGCTGTACAGATTATTTTAAAATTTAATTCAGAATATTTAGCTTTAATTCAGTGAAGTTTTAATTCTCTGGATTTAAATATAGCAAATAAACAAATGAAAACAAACCTCTGACTTTTTCTCTTCCTGCACAACAGCTTCCCCTTCGACTTCTTCCTCTTTCGTTTCTTTCGCAACCTCCTCCGTTTTTTCGGCCTCGGCCTTCAGAGCCTTAGTAAGTCGGGCTACGAGTTGCGACTTCAACCCTTTATCGCTGATACTCCTAGCTTTCAACTCGGTCCTCAGGTCGTTGACGACCATGGTCTTCGGATCCAACTGCGAGTGATGAGTCGGCTCCAGTTTGTCACCGGACGGTTCCTCTTCCTAAAGAACAACAACACAATAAATTACAAGTAAAACAACGGACGCATCTCACTCGTCTCTCATTCGATCACTCAAGCGGTGCTCATACTCATTCGCTCGCTCAGTCAGTCGTTGTACGATGGCGACTTGGGCCACGTATCACAATTTTATTCTCCTTGCTCAAACATCCCCGGTGTGAATGCGGTTTTTTGCCAGATCGGCCACAGCACAGCATATACCTAACCTATCGTATACATAGAATTATAAAGAGAGGTGCCTTTTCGTCAGCAGCGATGGAGGCGTCGTCGTTGGTAGTCTCGTTCTCGGTGGGTACGTGCAGGAGGCGCTCCAACTTATTCCTGTAGGATTGCTGCAGGCCGTCCCACTCCAAGCGCGTCGGCAGGCAACTCCACACGTCCGGCAGAAAGAGCACCACCGTTTCGACACGGGCTGGTATAGATTTCCCCTTGTGGGTAGACTCGGTGCGGCGGTAATACAGCTCCACGAAACGGTACCTAGCGGAACATAACGTGTGAGCAGGTGGTTACAATGGCCCCTCCCGTCCCAAAAACACAACGCAAACAGTTAACATAGCTCTGCCCAATGTGAATAACCTTTTCGCAGCCAAGGCCACAGTGTTTGTGCATGCACCGAAAATCACCTTTCAAATGCAATTATGACAAAACGAATGGATAGAGACAAGGCTGGTTCTGTCAGTACGGAAATAGGTGTATAGTTATGAGGAACTCCTTTGAAGACAGTTGCCATATCACATTGAACAATCTCTCTATACGATAAAAGTAATACTGGCCCAAGTACAGTACCCTGAGGCACCCCTATTTTAATGGGCTCAATTACAAGAAAAGAAAAGTCTCCAGAGAGAGAGGAACAAGTTCATATTGACCAAATTCTGTATGGTAAAAGTCTGCAAAGTATCAAAGGACATACTTTCATGTCATAAACAGACAGCTTAGACACAGGCTATTTCTTTTAATCATACAAATTATGGCAAGCATAAACCATGCCTTGTCTCTCACATATTAAAAAGTGTAACATTCCATGACATAGACTATAATGTAAAGGATTTTTTGTGAATAATCAATCAATCTTCACAACTTAGAAAAAAGCAGAACTTTGATTTCAATAAAAATGAGAACTTTCAATCATCATTAATATTGAGACTGTCGAGAGTTTTCTTTCTTGTTCTATCCCAAAAAATAATATTAAAATAATGTTGGGATAATAATAACAGTAATATCACTACTTTGAAAAATTCAAATAGCTTGAAAATGAAGAAAAAGAAGTGATGGATAGATGATAGAAATTTTATTAATCATGATATATGCACAAATACACAAGTAACAAATTACAAAAGTAGTAAAAAAATGTTACATCAAAATATTATTCCAGGCATAACTATTACACATTACTATTATGATCCTGAATGTAAGTAAATTACAAGTTATAATTAATTATGCCTTGCTTTACAGTTTTTACACAATTCACATATTCCTCAAGAAAGTAGAAGGAATTACTTATTGAAAGTAAGTTGCTTAATTCTCTGACTTTCACTGGAAGAATGATCCATAAATTAAAGAAATCTGCATGCATTGTTCACAATAAGCTTGTCAAGAGAGAAACAAGATGTCCTGCACTACCAGGACGACGCTTATTGCCATAATCCTATACAATAGGAATAATTGGGTCGAAAATACATCAGAAAATAAGTACTTTCCTGGCTAATACCACGACGAACGTTGAATTACATCTAATGCATTTCCGTGCAGAGTCCTACAAGGATGTCTCCGCAATTGCTAGTTGCATGGAAATGGTCCAAATGTTTCAGTGAACATTTCCATGCAACTAGCAATTGCGGAGACATCCTTGTAGGACTGTTGCATGGAAATGTTCACTGAAACATTTGGACCATTTCCATGCAACTAGCAATTGCGGAGACATCCTTGTAGGACTCTGCACGAAAATTCATTAGATTTTCGACCCAATTATTCCTATTGTATAGGATTATGGCAATGAGCGTTGTCCTGGTAGTGCAGAATGATCCAAAGGTTAAAGTTCAGTGAGTTGTATTGGGATTTATGTCTGAATAAGAAATAATAACCAATAGAAAGAGTTCTGGAAGAGGACTTCAGTGACCTAATATAAGTAGGAAATATCAGGAAATAAATGTTTTTCAAACAGAATGGAAAAAACAAAAGCTTTTTGTCTAAACATTATTCTTTGCATTTTATTAAACACCAGCTGCGACTATTATTTATTCTAAATTTTGTCATTAGGTCTGAACATGACAGATGACTAGAAGAAATGTCTGTCAAAATTGTAAGGTAAGATTCTTAAACTGAAGAAGGATATCAACAATATTATTATTCAAATAACTAACTCAACTAATTTCTTCTTTGACACCATCAATCATATCATAATTGCATTGAAAAATCATTATGGGTGTGAATTATTTTTCACAGGTTATAAATATTTGATTCAATACTGAGTAACTAAGTATAGAAAAAAGTTAACAGCTTGAGCCAAAGACAAATAACACTCAATTAACCTGTTCTCAAAGTTCACTCAAACATTTTTTTTAAGCAGGCCATTTTTTCAAGCTACCTACTTACTTCTACCCAAATTATAATGAATGACAGAAAAATTATTACTAACCATTGTGTACAGTTTGATAGGTCGATTCCAGTCAAAGCTTTACAAGTCCTTATAGCAGTTTTTATCAAAACTGAAGGATCTTTGTCAGGGTTTTCCCCGTCTAAAGATGGGCTCCAGGCTCCTCCAATGGCCGTTGTTTCATTCTTTCCTCGTAGACCTACTAGAAAATGAATTAGCCTACTTGGGTGGACAAAGTCCTTTTCGTCCATATCTTTATTCTCTGCCATTGCACAGCATTTTTGGTATATTTCATCAATACCAGGTACACTCATCAACATAACTTTCGCTGAATAAATGTAATCGGCGTCTGCTGGTTCAAGCACGGCAGTATTTTCGACAACAGGATCTATTTCCTTGTTCATGATGTGGAAGGAGCAAGGCTTAGTCAAGGCAAAGGGTTTGTCCGGAGGGAATGAATCTACCCATCGGATTCTAGTGTTGAAGAAATCTGATGGCACGTATAAATTTGTGTACCTTCTACGGACTTCCAGAACATCTCCTTCAGATCTGTAACATTGAAAATTTGATAATAAGGTATTTCCTTTCAAATTGGTAACAGTAAACTTTGTAACAAAGGGTATTCAGTCCAAGAATTTTAAACATATTTATTTGATGGATGTTTTCAATACGATAAGTACATTGAAAGACAGTTTTAGTTCAGGACCTGATGGCATACCAACACATTTTGTGAAAAGATGTTTATACGCTCATTTATTTACTATTTGATTTAGCTCTAAGTACTGGAGAAGAAGGCTATGTTAGTTGTTGCCTTGTGATATACAAGATCTCTTAGCCAAATGCCACAAATGCGCGGTTAGCTTCCTATTATGTCACTTTCCATATCCGATTTTACATCCAAGTGTGCATTTCTTTTGCACTAGATTTTACCGTACTTACAAGTACGAAACATGTGTCTACGGTTGCATTTCCATTTAAGGGTTATAACCAATAACATTTCTATTTATATTTTCATATATTGCCCCTCACTATATTCATCTTAATTATATATATATATATACTTTTACTCAGCTGTAATTTACACTAAATCATTGTATTTAAACGGGTTCCTGTCAAAAATAAATAAATAAAAACAACTACTCACAAGTCCAGTGCAATTTTAGGAACTTGAACCATATATCTTGGTACAATTCTAGATCGCCTCCTGTTCTTCGGAGAGCGTGATCTTGAGCGTGTCCGCTTCCTCACAGGAGATTTTTTATCTTCCTTCTCTCTTTCCCTCATTCTTTCTTCACGTCTTCGTTTCCTGTCCATATCATCGTCATCTCTGTCTCTATCTCGAGAACGCTCTCTAACCCTCCCACCTTTTCTACCGCCTCCACCTCTTCCCTCAGGTGGAGGAACTGAGTTGTAGCCACTGTTGCTCGAATTACCGTAATTTTTGTTGGAGTGCCTGGAGTTGGCCATTGTTGTTAATACCTGTATGCGAGTAGCATTCCACTTGAAATGCATATTAGGTGTGTGAGATGCTTCGACCAGCACACGATCTCCAACTAGAGGATGGGAACCTTTAACGCATACTGAGGTTTGAAAAATCACTTCTTCATCTACGAGTCCGAAGTTATCATGCATCTGAGTTACTTTTCCTGTGAAAACTCTTTGTTTTGATCCTGATCCCGAGTTGTTTTGAGAATTCGGCAATATATTTGTCTGAAAAGCGGTAGGGTTTAGGCCTCTTGTATTTGGGTAGGAAACTTGCTGAAATAATGGATTGTTGGCAATTTGTGGGTTCAAAGATGCAGCGGCGTTCATCGCATTATTTGCTATTTGTTGCAAACCCAAGCCGATATTTTGTTGTTGTAATCCCATAGCGTTTTGAAAAACCTGCGGATTGGACGGAAACTGAACCATTCCTGATCCCATATTTCCTAAGGAGCCTTGGTTCATCAACTGCGGTTGGAGACTTCCTTGATTCATGATGTTGGGAGAATTATTCGTTCTCCCCCAGGCTTTGTTGTTGTATCCAATATTGTTATTCATTTTGGTTTATAACTAAATTGCAAGTAAAGAACTATGGAGGAAACGATACACAATAACACAAATTGACCATTTAACACGCTTCTATTCCAAAATGGAAACGAGAAACAAGAATCGACAATCCAATCCAATCTGGTAGCCACAAAACATATACGTGTATCGTGTAATTCGTGTATGTGTTCTACTGTTCTGTGGGCGAGTGGGCGAATCACTTATCACCTAAAACCTACTAAGCCGTTTTCGATTGGCGTTTGGTTCTGCTAGCGGTTGGTATAAAAATGACAACGGTTTACTTTCTGGTACTGTTAATGACGTAATAGTGAATAATGAAACTAATGTGTTGATTGATTACCGCAACCACTAACCAATGACTACGACTATGACGTCATTAACAGTACCAGAAAGTAAACCGCTGTCATTTTTATGTCAACCGCCACTAGAACCGAACGCCAATCGAAAACGGCTATAAAGGCGGATTCAGATACATGCGTGCCCACCCTGCATTTTTAACCCAGCACGAGAAATACATACCCTCTGACGTTCATATTTGTGCCTGTTGGTGTGCGTGAAAAACGCGGGTAAACACGCACGAAATTAGAACATGTTCTAGTTCACATAATGACAGATTCACTGAAATAAACGATGGGATAATTTGAAGAACTCAAATGTCGTTCCTCCAGTATTGATTAAAATTAATACAGAATCCAGGGTTCAAGAACCCTGTACAGAATCAGAGAAAATATGATCTTGTAATAAAATTTAAAGTGAAAGGCGACGAGCGCAGTGAGCACCTATTTTAATTTACGTTTTAGGTTAGGTAGGTTAGGTAGGTTAAGTAGAGTATGTTGAGTGGGGTAGGTTAGGTGGCTGAGTTGAGTTATTTTCCCATCTTTTGCCTTAAAAGATTGGATCTGTGTTCAATTAGGTCGGTACGTTGTAAGAGCGAGTGAAGCGAGCCTAACCTAACCTAATACGTAAATAAATGAAGGCACTCACTGCGCTCACCGCTCACTAACTGCACACAGATCCAAACTATTGAGGCAAAAGAAGGGAAAACAACCTAACCCACCTACCTAACCTACCCTACCTAACCCAACCTAACCTAAAGCGGATATAAAAATAGGTGCTCGCCGTTGATAGGCTCGCTTCGCTCGCTCTTATTAGGCCGGATTTTCATGCATATGATATCATCCGATGATCCGATAGTACAAAAATGTTCTTTTTGGTTGATAAGATCATTTTCGTACTATCGGATCGTCGGATATCGTATGCATGAAAATCCGGCCTTCCGTCCTGACCTAACTGCACAATTTTTTCTGGTTAATGTAATTGGATATTGGATCTACAATTGTGACATGTAGTTATGTTACTATCGTAGGAGACCAAAACACCGCAGCTATTATTCGCTCACATTTAAATCAGAAAAATTGGCAATAATTTAATTCAGTGTTACCAACCATACATACAATATACAATTCACTAATAATTATCTGTCATATTCGCTAGCTTATTGTCTCTGACATGATTAGAAAAAAACACGATTTTTTTTCAGTGCCACAGATTCAAATTTGAATAGTTAGCGCGCGCAGTTACCAACCCATCACATGTAAAATGATAAGTTGGTTATGTGTTGTCCTAAGGAAGGGTGGATTTTTTGTGAAAAAATAATGTTTTTAGTGCTTGCAATTGTGAAATGTGGGTTGATTAGTGTGTAAAGAAATGGCCCATCAAAAGAAGGAAAAACTTTGAGTGATTTTTTACTGAAAAATTCTTGTTTGAAAACGGTCAATTTTCAATGTTTGAAGAGCCATACCTATCTCGGAAAGAAGTAGAGAGCGCCGCAAAATATTTTCAGATTCGTGTTCAGGAGACAAAACTACGTAAGTAACATCACTTTTTTTGATAGATTGTAGCGCCCAATAAACGGAATTTTACCTTATCTTTGTTCCCGATTCGGGTAACAATTCGCCTTGCGATTTGCGATCAACTTTTTAACCCACGAAATAGCGAGGATTTGTCGCGGCTGCGCAGTGTGTGCAAACCGAATTGTCAAAATAAATAACCATAACAGTGTAAACCATAGAGAAACTAAAAATAAAGGTGTAAACTTTATTCATTTATTGATTTTCTACTAACAAGGGAAACTATTTTGGCCCACAGCCCCCCAATGTCGTAATCTTTGCGGGTACCCAGCTACCAATTTTATCTGACGATGAAAAATGAGGAGAGTAATGCTAAATTTAGAATTAGAGGTAAAAACAGCAAATAAAGCGGACGATTGAATTGTTATACACACACGCATCTTGGACTTATTCTAAAGTTTTGATGGAACTCTTTGTCAGTATAGGTACAACTAACTCAATATTTTCATAAAGCCAGCTTCTTTTCGTTATTTTTCTCTTCTCGCATTAATAGGGCACTGCAAATCACGCTGTATCTACCTCGCTACCTCGCTTTCTGACGACGAAGTCTCCTCCCTCCGAAAAAATACAAAAGCAGGATCCATTCTATTCACAAAAATGAAAACAATCCAAGTACCCAGAAAACTTCTTTAGGTTACAATGTTATGATCACAGTAGTGATCACACGTAAAAACGAACGGGACTATGTTTTCGGTTGACGCCAAATCGTGAACGAGGATCATTTACCGCGCGTCAAGCGTCACATATTAACCACGGTGACTCAAAAATTTCGGATGGACAATTGTGAACGAATTATCGGGGGTTATACCACGAGTGGTCGCAATACTATCGATAATTCTGTCACAAATCAACGAGATCAAATTGCTTGGTAACAGGTGTTACCTCAAAGCAATTTGACCGAGTTAAAGATTTCTGACAGAATTATCGATTGTATTGTGAGCACGAGTCGTATTTATTGAGATAATTTCACGAACTAACCAAGCTATTATTTGAAATTTGATCGAGTAAACAAAGTGAATTCTTCAATAGTTGCAACTAATGAATAATAAACATGAAGTCTGTCAACCTGACGTTTATGTCATATTAGATTACGAAATGTATCATTGCTGTTTATATTTGTGGTTGACTTGACGACGTGGTCTTTCTGGATCGGAAAGAAAGGAAGCGAAAGGAAGCGTGTACTTTCGCGAAATCCCATTCTGATTGGTCCTCATATCGCAGGAGACGCGACTTTCATATAGTGAGTGAAATTGTCGTTTTCGTTCAATTTTTGCAACTTTGGCGCTGGCATCTAAAAGCCTGAAGCCTTAAAATATACGCACTTGCTGGTACACCGTTCTAGTGGGTGACTGGTGCGAGAGTTGTACACACATTCACTAGTCACTCGTAGGAAAATACTCGGCCTAGTTCAGTTGTTTGTGAGAACTGGTGTCAAAAACACAAGAAAGGCCAAGGGCCATGTAACTCAGTGGTTGAGACTTTCGCGTTCGAAACCATTGACTGCTGGTCTGCTGGGTTCGAATCCTTAGCGACTACAGATTTTTATCTGATGGCCCGAGAAAGTGCTAGGAATCGCACGTTAAAAGGTAAGACCTCGTTAATCCTTGGCTCGCACAAGTTTCGACTTTTGAGGGCTGCCGTTCGTAAGGGGACGACAGCTGGTTAACGGAAAAAAAAACAATTTGAACAATTTCAATTTCAAAAAAAAATTGTAAATGTTGTAATCATTTTATGTGAAATTGTAACTGATGAGCTTAAACATGAGCTGGAACGAAAGTGGATTGAACGTAAACGGTAAACGGGAAACACGAGAAACATGAAATCGGAAACATGAAACGAGAAACTTGGAACAAAAATTTCCTGTGCATTCATATCGATATACCGAACAACGTCTTTTGGGATCATCAGTTTATTATTATAGTGCAAAAATATGATGGAAATTCAAAATTCACCGATATAATTGTTTAGCTCGAATAAAAAGCTGTTATTTCATATATGGGCATAACGTTTCATTTATTTTCAGGGGTAATATAATAAGTGGTATTATTATAGGTTTTTAATCATACCACGAATTATATTTAGGACGACAATATATCGATTTAAAATAAAGAAAAATCGTGTCACCTGGTAATTGATGCTTTACTTCCAGCCATATTCAACGGAATATTCTTTTCCACGGCCTCATCTATGATACCAATGGACATTTGTCCGCAACGATCACTCATATTGATAAATAAAGATAACTAGTCAAAATAAATTTGACGTTTATAATAATTTAAATCATTATTTTCACTTGACAGATAGTAAAACAAAAACTAAGCAGGTTTATCACCGTGAAAATACAGCGACAAGCTATATTTTCACTGTAGTGCCGATTCTATTGGCTGAATTTCAAAATTTGAAATCCAGTGATTGGTTGTTAAGCAAGGAAATATATTGTCAACGATATACTTATATCTTCATGGAATTTTGTCACGATTTCAAAATTATTTTATTTTATTTTTTGCCATGTATAAAATTCCATTTTTTTGTTTTTATTATAATCCTCAGATGAGTATGCACCAACTTTTGGTAACTAAGTAGGTACATTATTCAAATGTTCTTATCAATGCAAAAAAATTCTATATGTTATTATGGACAACAGTAAACCCATCTACCCATCATTAAAACATAGAACATTCACCAGTAATACATATTTCCTCTAAGAATGTATTATACTGATACTTTTGTGAAAAGAAATCTTTTATTTCATATCTGGGAATGGCCTTCTATTCTAAATAAAAAATGTCATTAAAATTTTATCACAAGTACTTCAGTCTTGATGAATTTTTATATAACAGGTATAAAATTCATCAATATCCCCAATATCCCCAATTGCAAGTAGTGTCATTTTCAATGTTGTCCCAATGAAAAAAAAAATCCTACATGTTGTATACATTTCGGATCAAGACGACACTGTATATTCGTTGAGTTAAACCCATCAACTCAGCAGTAAAACACAACTTCCGCCAGTGATGAATTTTTTTCTCAGAATGGACTATACACCCCAAAGTAATGCCTACAATTCGGACAACTATGATACGAATAATTGCACGATTTCAAACAGTACGGCAGCAAACAACACGGCCAGCAAAAAAACAAACACAATATCAGGGCCACCAAATGAGTCACGTTGGACCGCTCCCTCTCCACATCGGTCACCACAACAGTCCTGCACCCTGGACAAACGATATACATGGGATCGGGCCCCAAAATCACCGAATCTGATGATATCAAAGTGGGCGAGTCTTCCAACAACCCCTGAACTTCAGAGTAAGATGGTGGAGGCAGCCTGGGAATGAAGGACTCGACTGATTTCATGCTACGTTTCGGACCCAACCTCAGTACCGTTGAATAAGAAGGGAGAATTTGATTGACCGATTTCCGGGAAAGTGGCCTGTGGATGTAGCCTTCACTGTGTAAGGCACTAGAGGAATTTATGAGACCCACTGCCCCGGTTGCCCTGAAAATTCGATAACCTCTAGATTGAAATTCCAGCTCCGACTGACACAAATGGTTGTGTTGTTCTTGAGAAGTAGTAGGCATGGAGGGATCATTTATGTGCTGGACAGGTGTGCTTTTCTTGAACACGGTACAATTCATGAGTTCCCCTAAAATTTCCTTCACAGAAACCATTCTGGAGTTGGAGCATTCCGAAGAGCGAGAACTTGTTCCAGCACAGCTTTCCAGTACTTCTTCAGCAGAGTTTTCTCTCGCAGGGTTGCTAACGAATTGCATTTCGTTTGTGGATGATGTTCGAAGTACTTTGCAATCTAAAATACCGGTTAAAATTTCTTTGACAGTGCATTCCTTTAAAGCAATAGTTGGTGAATGGTGGCCACCAATTTCTTTGACCTCCGCTCTATGTTCGGTATTCCTAGATGTGACAGGAATGCTGGTTGAGCCAGAATACCTTTTTTGGGCTGCATCATCACCATTCTCGACGTTGTTAGCAGAAATTATTGTTGCTGTTCCTTCAAGATCTACATTTTCTACCCGGGGTGAGATGGTCCTGTCCTCACTTTGATTGATTTTGGGCGTGGTGGCGGTACAGTTTTGAATCTCTGTTTGGATTATGATATCGGATGAAAGAGTTGTTCCTGATGACTCTTGGATATTTTCATTACTTGCGGATTTCTCCTCGCTACTTTTCGCGATATCTGACATATGGAAAAATAATGTATCATAGATGTTCACTGAAATTTGAATACTCAGGCTGCTGACATATCATTCTACTAACCAAACTGACATTGACGTAGTTCATGTAGAAGTACCAGACGTAATTACGTTTCTAGAATTTGCTAGAGAAAATACAGTAATTTTCGCGACCAACCAAATCTAAGTCAAGGGTATGTAGTGGCTATCATCCCCTTCTAAAAAGAAAAGATTGGCTGGTCGTCGCTAGATTGTCGCGAAAACATCATCAACCATTTTTGGGGTAAATATTCGGTTAGAGAGCCATCGTATTTTCAAAAAAAAAAAAATCTGCAATCTCCGTATTTCGATCTCCTCTATAAAAAATACAAATGAAATTTTTGGGGGTCACGCCTATTTTCAGGTCCATTTTGTTGTGGATTTTCACTATTGAACAGATCGAATTTCTGTTATAAAAAATTTTCAAATTATTCCAATTTTTAACCAATACACCACGCATGCCCTTATTTACTTGTTTTGAGTACTTTTTTGCAGAAAAAACTACCACTTTTTGAAAAATTCACCCTTCTTTAAAACGTTAACAAATTTTGATCAACATTGAATGACTGATATTGTTCATTCATCAAGTTGGTAACACTTTTATGATTAGGTTTTCGTCGGATCTCGTTTACGTTTTAGGTTGGGTTAGGCTCGCTTCGCTCGCTCTTATTACGTACCGACCTGCACATCCAATATTCAAAGGCGAAAGAAGGGAAAATAACCTAACCCACCCAACTAACCTACCCTACCTAACCTACCCTACCTAACCTACCCTACCTAATCTAACCTACCTAATACAACCTAAGCTAAAGTCTATGTGCTCGATGCGCTCGGCGTCGTTAGGCTCGCTTCGCTCGCCCTTAAACTTCAAGTATTTCATTAAATTTGATATTTGAATTCGAAAAGATGATGTGAGCCGAGATCTCACGAGAGTCGACGCAAGAACAATATCATACTAATATCACCAACAGTGATATCTAAAAAACACCAAAAATTCAGTGTTGGACGTGTTGAACTATTATTTATCAACGTTTTGAAGAAGGGTGAATTTTTCAAAAAGTGGTAATTTTTTCTGCAAGAAAGTACTGAAAACAAGTGAATAAGGGCGTGTGTGGTGTTTTGTTTGAAAAATTGGCATATTTTGTGAATATACAGCGATACTTCAGAGGTTCTCCTATGTATTATAATTTGTGTAGCGATCGGCGCACCTTTGGAGAGTCGTTGGCGTTTCACTTTGTATACGAGCATTAGCCTCGCGTTCAAAATAGAACGAGGTTATCCAGATTCATTCATTGAATCGAATCCCATTCAGCAAAAAGCGTACATTGAAGCTATGGAGACTAAGTTCTGCTTGCATTGGACCTGGTTCGAGACCCGAGTGCGTGTGATTTTTTCTCGAGTATTTCCAATTCATTGTGGTTGAGGCATAGTTTTTGAAAATATGAGCAGACCCACATCTTTTCCTATGCGACAATGAATAATTTGTTTCATGAAGGACATAATTTTGGGAAAGGAAGAGACAATAAAACAAGCGAATTTATTCAAACAAATTATATATTACAACAAAATATCTGTTGGCGTAATACAATATGATCGAATTACACATACACACCTACCAAAAATCCATCCCTATTGTGTATTAACATTTCAAATTCGGACGATGTCAACAAAAGCACATGAAATCCAAACTAGAACAGAAACGTATTATGCTTGTTAACCTTGTGAAGTGAATTTTTGAAAATGTATACCTACATATTTCATATACTGCTTAGAATGTGAACTTAACAAGATCAGGACAACTATTTGAAATAAATAAGTAGTCAATAATTTGATTGAAAACATAAAATCAAATCACCGCGGAAATTTTAAACAAAACGCAGCTTCAATAATTGTAACGCAACCAAGCTGAATACAACTCTGCGAGAACATTTCGTTTTGTGTCGTGTCAGTTGATGTTCTAACGACCAATAGCGTTACCAGAATTGGCCATCACGTGGTGGACACCCTGCAAGCACGCATTGATCATCGTTTACATCGTACGTATTTGAAATGTGAATATACTATAGTCTTTTCATAATCAGTGAAGAAAAATGAATATTTACAAAATGAAAATGTTATTGAAAAAGAAATTTGGTCCGACGAGGGAAGCAGATGTATTTTTTTTGTACTGTCACTTGAGGTTAATGTGTGAAATAAACTATTTTTCGAATTGATTTTTGAAGTACACACATTTAGAGAAATTTCAATCTTTAAAAAATATATGAATTCTCCAAAATTTTTCAAAAACAATTTGTATTCCTATGGACAGTCTAGTGTCTTGGAATTGCTACGTTGAATCCTTTGCATTGAATAAACGAATTGAAAAAAAAAACATTGGTTTTCTCACAAAAAACCGATTACTTACATTCTTTACACGAAATTCGAAAATCAGTCGGTTTTTAATTCTTCTGCTTGGCTCTCCTATGTCATAGAAAAAGGAGATTCTGGGTTGGTCCGAAGAAAATGGTTTCCTCTGGCCCTGAAATGGATAGATTGATTGATTGAAAAACATTTTTTTTTCTTTGATGAGAAAAAGTTTGACATTTCATCCCTGTTGGCAGGTAATAAAATACAGTATCGGAAATTTTTCAACTTGGGTATGGTGGTTTTATGAGAGCGTAAAGAATAGCTTGCTATATGTTGAGAGAGCATAACAATTTTTCCTCTACCCGACGTGAGTTGTGTGCCGTGTGTCGCATTGCCACGTGGTCCGTTAATACGACGGGTGGGGTAACAGGAGAGGCGCACAGTAGTGTGTCTTTCATATTCATGTGGTAGTATTATCACATCATTGCGTTCCTTGTTGCTCGCGTAAATTTCTGCCTATACCCCAGACGAAAAGTTTCCGATACTGTATATGCTGCTAATGAAAGTACAAAAAAAAGAATCATAGGGGATGTCGAGGTGCCATATGACTGGTCTACTTTATTAAACATGTTCACCGACAATCTTCACTCAATGTTCTCAATTTTGGCGATCTTTTAAATAATAGGTTGGTTCATAGACAGAAAATGAGCAAGGCGAAATCTCATGGATGCAATTAAAAGGGCTAAAATTTCAATCACAAGTTGACTACGTATTTCATTATAGTACTAGTTTTCGAAGTAATTCTATCAGAGTTGACTTAAGGAGATTTTTTTCTAGAACTAGAAACAAGTCAATTGAAAACCAGGGAACTCCACCACTTGGCTGAACTTAAAGTTAAAAATTTACTGGAGCTTTCACCTTTCATCAGCCACCTTTTAACGAAAATTCACGTGTCTCTTCAAGCCTGGATTTCATTTGAACTATATTTTATTTTTCCAAAGGAATGAGTTTTTCCTTCGAACTTATGGTAACTAGTTGTAGGAAAATGGCCATTGTCCAGTTGGATACGACCAATGTACAATTCAAATTGGCCAAAAAACTTAGAATTGAAAGAAGACCAAGCTCCATCAAACTCAAAAATTCTTTGGTCATAAATTTTTATTATTTGTTAATATTATAAAGCTGCTCAATCATAACACACACTGACTATAATATTTTCTGTTTAACCAATTTTGTGTGCTCAAATACATTTTATAATATGTTCTAACGTAAAGCCGTTATTTTCTCCTTGTCCTTGCCTCGGCCCTTATTCTACTAGTATTTCAATAAAAAAATACAGTATCGTACTCGAATAACTATTCTGATTGGATAGTAAACATTGTACTTACTATTCCAGGAATTTCGTATCGAAAAAGTCAACCTTTTTTATGTTGTACCTTTTTCGGATACCCTATTACGGTTTCAAAGACAATAATGCTTGTACTCGATAAAATATCTTCAGTTCTATAGAACACTTCAGTTAGCTTTTTCAGAATGCGCACACTTTCTACAAATTATTTTATGCTCCATTTCCACCAAGTATTTCTTTGAAAGTTTGGAAAAGCATCGAATTAAATATAGGTACTCGTATATTTTATCTCCTTGAATGAATTCATTTACTCACTCCCAATCAACATAGAGGCCCATCCTCGTTGAAGGTCGAACATCAGTAGTACAGAGCCCATTAATATAATCATTCCAATTATCACAAGAAACAGCTCCTGCGAATGCTTTCGAGTTGACCACAGATTCTGCGTAGAATTGATAGGACCTCCAGTGACTGCAGAAAACTGAAAAAGAGTTGATCGAAATCAAATTTGATGCAAATGATCTGTAATGCAGTTTCGTTACAAATAATCATTTATCATATCAATGGGGCATAAAATTAGTAATTTTGTGAAAAAAATACTAGGAGAAAATCTACTGGGCCATCACATGAAAGACAGTCCATAGTTATATTCAGGGGTAATATAACAATTGGTATGATTATTACCGGTAATTTTTTGGTAATGAAATTCAATCCAGAAGCTGAGAATACAACGAGTCCGCAGGACGAGTTGCAAACATCTCCGTGAAGTGCGACAAAACACATTTAAGGTACTCAAATACTCGCATATTATATTCGTATGAGAAGGTAAGAGTCTTCAGAAACAATATGAACTTTTCCTTTTCCTTCTTCAATCATTTTTAGCAACTCCCATTTCGCATTTCGTAAAAAATTACTAGGAATCATTTTTGTGGAGAATTGAATTGTCTTTCACCTTGTTGAGTTGTTTTTCCGATAATTCATATACTTTCCAAGATTACACCAAAAATCTATTTATGTATTTTTGAACAAAAAAAAAAAATATATATGTTCCATCCCTGGAATTTCTTTAAACAATTTTTTTTCGTGTTTATCATTGTTCCAACAACTAGCATATCAAGTTTGGTGGTGCTACAATCGATCCTCGTCTCAAAACCCAATCGTACTGGATTATCATGTATATGAAATCATTATTGAATGATCGTGTGAAATACTATACAATATTTTTTATCAGTATCATATTTCTATAACAAATCGCCCTAGACTTAATCTTTCTATCTTTCTATTCACATATTGAATATGATGATGAAAGGTAACACTGAAAATAGGTGTCCAAGTCACTTGCTTGACAACTTTTCAATAAGTAGAGGTACTTTGAATAAACCATGGAAATACCGTGTTGAAAAAGAACTAACATGGTTCAATGATGGATTCTGGACTCCTCCTTTTCACTTCGGTTAGTGTGCAACCAGGTTGGGGTGAGATTCCTTGATTCGGCCAGAAGTCAACGTGACCGACTTGCCGAGGATAACCAAATATTCCAGCATCTGTATGGATGACGTCCACGAATTCGGCGTCACCGGCATCCAACTTATGACTTTTCGGCCATTTACTGAAGAGCGGTCCAGCAGGATCCATTCCTGAAATCATAAAGTTGTATTTTTTTTTGGATTGACATGTCGCAAAGACAATACATTTTGTGGAAATTTTAATCGTTTTTTTCCTTAGTGTCATAAAGTTGTAAAGTAGAATTATTTGAAAACACTATGTAATAGATCTTCATGCCATTGCATTGTCACAAAAAAATTTAAAGAAGTTTTCATTTTGAAACAATTCATTAACAAATTTAAAAATAATATTCAGAGTAAAGAAAACAAAGAACTTTTAGATATCCAACGAACCTTTGACAGCGACACAGTATTGATGACTTTATTTGTCATATTTGATCAATTCCGATTGAAAATCAATTGAGATTTTCAAGTAAACTACCGATAATATAAAGATTAACACGTTCACTGCCACACCGAGTGTACAGATTTATGCACACTGAGATACGTCCATACCGATGTACATTCTCATAACCTGATGGGGCATCTCTGCTATAGCAGTAGGAATACAGGGCAATATAATTTGGATATAGGTGTCCCACGACATCGCCTTAGAATTTTCTGAGTCATTCCCGCGTTTTTGTGGGACGTTGCTTGTATCTTGCACAAAAAGCAATAAATTGTGTACTTCTGTAAACGGGTTAAGTAAGAGGTGCCCAGCAGAGTCCGTTCCTTCATGAGATGGTACTCTAATGGACCCTAAAGTGACTAATAGGACTCATGCATCAACCGACCTTCCTGGTGATGAATTGCAAAAATTCATAACTATTTGATCCAACAATTCAGCCAAGTTGCAATGAGAGTGAGTGATCATTCTAGTGGAAGCGGATATGATGTGCAGAATAGTGGGAAAGAACGAGCTTGATCTGGAAGATGAAACAATAATAATAATGATCTAATAACCAGGCTCACATTATATCACCAATGTAGGGCATCGGAACCCGCAGAGCGCTTCATAAAACCAAGCCCCTGAAGCCAGAACAACTGCCACAGGTGAATGCGGATATTCGAGATAAACTTTCCGAAGAGGCTGACATCTGGAAAATCAACTCTGCCGTGTATGACGCCGCTCAGACCGTATCTTGAACGGAGAGGAGGAATACCGCCTCTCTGGTTGGGAGGCATGAGCGACGCATACGCAAAATGGAAGCTAGCGAGACAACACGCATCTCATATACAATGTGTGGTGGACTACGTGGCGGCCTTTCACGCTTTTCACGCCCGCAGTGTGGCGAATTGCTGCTAAATTGAGTCGAGCTCACCACACATTGAATCAAGGAGTGCTGTTCACCATCAAACAGCACTGTCTTGATAGGATACGAATGCTGGTGGCTGCGAAAAAGTCACTAGTGAGGCGCGGAAAACATGAAGTCACCCCGCGATGAACCTTCTCGCGGGGTGAGCAACACTCTGAGTTTGGATTGACCCGTTCAAAGTCGAAAACGAGTTCATTGGCTGCACGGCTTAAATAGAAATGCTCCGATTCCTGCCTTCTCATGGTCACAGACCAAGCAAAGAAGGTGATCTGAAATACTGATAACTTTACAGGCTCCATCCAGTACCATTCTGTTATGTAGTTACTCCAAACCCCAAAAAAGTATAACCGTGGAACGGACAATTTAGGATACAAGCTCCTATTAAGATGCATTTTAGGCTATTAAATGGCATCCAGAGGCAGGCATACCTGAGGGTGACAGGAGCCATGAGAACAACTCCTACGGCTGCTATGGAGGTCATACTGGACCTGCCACCACTACACATATACGTCCAAGGAGAAGCAAGGTCCGTGACACACAGACTAATGCAGGGTCAAGCTCCAATGAGCCAGAAGCACGGAGCTGACTACCGGAAGCTACATGAGGAACTGAGGACAGACCCAGTAATGGGAATGCCAACGGACGCGATGGTTCCCAAATACAGCTTCAAAAAGAACTTCAAAATACTGATACCAGATAGAAAGGACTGGGAGAATGGGCCACCCGTGAATGCAAGATCGGTCTGGTATACAGACGGGTCAAAGACAGATAACGGAGTCGGCGCTGGAGTTTACGGGGCAAAGCCAAGGATTAACATCTAGCTTAGCCTTGGAAAATACGCCACAGTGTTTCAGGCAGAGGTAACGGCTATACAACACTGTGTCGGAGAAATACTGAGACGAGAGATAAGGAACAAAACAGTGGCCATCTACTCCGACAGTCAAGCTGCGCTCAAGGCAATCGGTTTCCACCAAGTCAAATCAAGACTGGTTTGGGACTGTTTGTGTGATCTGACCGAGCTGGGTAGTCGTAACAATGTGACCCTAGCTTGGGTGCCAGGCCACGAAGGACACCTGGGCAATGAGCGGGCCGCCACACTAGCCAGAGAAGGCTCTTCGGCAGCGCTCATTGGGCCGGAACCCTTCTGCGGCGTAGCAAAATTCACCACAAAAGCCCACACCAAACAGTGGGTACAAAACAAATCTCAAGTGTGGTGGGAAACCCGACCAGGATTCAGACAGGCCAAGGAGTTCATCAAAAGACGCTCGCCAACTCCTCAGCTATAAAAGGAGGATCGTCAGACAAGTAGTAGGTCTGCTGACAGGCCATTGTAGGCTTAACAGACATATGAATATTATAGGTCTGGCGGAAGAAGCAATTTGCAGGTTCTGTCAGGAAGAAGAGGAAACCGCAATACATGTAATGCGCCAGTGCGAAGGACTAGCAAGGGTGCGGTTTCTACAACTTGGAGATGAAAAACCGAGAGCGGAAAGCTATCTCGAGAGGCCATTATCAAATCTGCTCAGTCTGATGAAATGGACGAAGCTAGATGATGTGCTATAAGCAATCGGAGCCTCCACAATAGATCTGAAAAGGTCGCAGTGGATTAGGCCAAGGGGCCAGCTCCCTCGTAACATCTAACATCTAAGATCGGAACGGCAAGCATATCAGTTGCAGCAACTTTGTTCTTCCCCGACAGTTTTGACGACCAGATCTGACGGAGTTTGTACTGATACTTGCCGCGAAGAGAATACTCAACCGTGGTTACCTCTTGGGAGTGGCGCCGTTTCACCCCTAGGTAAGCGTACGTCTCTCCGGCATTATTATTATAATTATTATGTATCCGTTGGGATTATACCAGTCGAGCCCTGTCTCCGGAGCTCCGACAGATCTGGAGGGCGCGCTGGTGTCATTTGCCCAGATAGTCACTCCCCACGTCCGTGGGATGACCAACTACTGGGTCCGAGAATTATATGCCCTGAGCAGACGGAATGAACCAAGGAAGACAGCCTTCGGCATTCGTCCGGCTGAGATTTCTGCCGTATTTCGTGCAGCCGGTATGATTTTCAGATTGAAGATTAGCGTGTTCACGTGCGTCCTAAGAGTCATAATTTTGCTTGTTCATTGATCATTTTATTCATAACTGCCAAAACTCAAGAGAGCATAGGTACTTTATAAAGTCATTTCACTTTCTGGCAGGTGGCTGACGGGCCTATTTGTTCTCCTCAGGTCAAGTAGGCTGAAATCGGAGGCCAAGGGATTCATAATTCAGGATGGTGTCTTCACTACATAAAGAGCGGGTCGTGGGGTGCCTAGGACCATAATGCATTTGATGTCTGTGTGTCAAGCTAATGCGGTCTCAGCTTATATTCAGAGGCATAACGAACGCGGCGCTAGTGTTGTACTACCATCTGAGACGAGTACGGTATAGACGAGACACCGGTGTTGCCTCATGCCCTGGGAGATATTGAGTCCGTCGGTCGTGGGGAATGAGAAGTGCCTCCTCGACCATCAAAGTAGGATGATTGTCGTTATAGAGTTTTCGGCTCCTGGCGAAACGAGCATCGTCCGAAAAGAGGATTGAAAATTAACTAAATATCGAAATCGAAAATTTACTCTTTGAACTCCATAGGCTCTTCCTAAACCACTCTGTTGAAATGGTGGTTATAATCATAGGGGTACTTGGTGGAATGATGAACACGCTGCTCTTTCAACTGAAAATCATTCCGATACAAGAGAGAAAACTTTATTGCACTCCGGAATCGAACCGGCCATTACAATAGCGGAAGTTTCAAACAGATAGCGCCTTGGACCACTAATCCACCGGGCATCCCAGGTATTTTATTATATCAACTCTCACACTATCACCCTGTGATGCTATTTTTAGGAGACAGTGATAAAGATTGGATAAAGGATGTTAGAGGACTACCCGATTTTCATTTTCAGTTTGACCTACTAAAAGTACAACGTTTTAATTATCAAAAAAAATAAAATCCTATCAAATAATATACTATTGAAGCAACTTGCATTGTATTTATCATATTGCCCAAGAATGAACTAGCACGAACTTTGTCAGAGAAAGCATTCAGATTAGTCCACCAGATTTGATTATCTGAAATTCTGTAATAATTACATTATTCATGTCAGTCACAGGTCAAATCATTGGTTAATTAGTGTTTAAATGAATTATGCAACTCCACAGACATTATTATTCCATGATATGCCTCACAAATCAATAAGGAATTTTGTTCATATACCTATTTGGCAATATGCGTATGAATAATTTGATCATACAGGGTATCCCAGGAAAGGAATACCTAGGTAATGAATAACGTTGATGGTACCTTTTCGCAAACGAAAAAAATATTGGAAACAATATTAATAGTTTGGCTTCGTTCACAGATTAATATATCAGGGTCAGAAACAGACTGAAACTTCATCAACCTTATAATAGACTTTTAGGGTCACAAAATCACCCTGCATCGATTCGTATCAAGTTATAGAAGAAAGTTAATGAGGGCATCAAGTTCGCACCAAACATCTACAGTTTGAAAGCTCTTCTGGGTGTGAGAGAGAAACTTTTTCTGGCGGATCAATAAATTCTCTCTCACACTGTAGTCTTTGGAGATAACAGCATCAAACTCAAAGTCAAACTCAGTATTGTTGTCCCCAACTGATCCGCGCTTTTTTGAGACACTCCGTATAAATGAAACTTGAACCATCAAAGAGATCACTGGTGTGATCTGAAACATGAATGTGAAGCCCACTACCATCTCTGAGACCATTCTGTGTTGACTGGGATATTTGAATTGGATATTTGAAATGTTTAGTTCCATGGGATTGGCATCCAAGAGCACTTGATCTCACAGTTCTAGAAGGTGCAGGTACTCTCAAACAGAAATTTCAAGTTACCAATCCAAGGAGAGAGTTGGAGAATCAGTTAACTGAAGACTTTCAAATGAAATAAGCAGTTGTTCACCACATGTGATCACTTCTCACATATCGAAAGTAGTACAAGGATACTTATTATATTTTGTTTCATAAACGTAAAGAGATTTCAAAGAAATTGATAAAAAATATTTGAGAAACGTTTTAGTCATTAGGCCACAGTTTGAAATCATCACATTTTGTCCTAAAAGTAGATAACATGTTTTTCACTTTTCATAGAAAAGTAATGATGGTTAAAATTTATAGCATCGCTTATTCATCTTACTGGCATCAGTTTCATGAATCAAAACTACCAACCGATCAATTCCTACCTGTTATCCTCTGAATCCTTCCACTTTTGAGACTCTGTCCACACACTCCTGCCATCTGGGCACCAAGACTCAAACCAGTCAGATGGAGGCTGGGCAGGAAAAGTCCTCTGGATACCAAATAGTCTATGAATTGAGCTGTGTATTGTCCAACGACCATCGTGTTTCTGGAAGCGGTTAAATACCAAGGACCTGCTTCCAGTCTGGGAGCGTTGACCAGGATGATGTTGTGATCTCCTCTCTGTAGGTAAGCTGAAAATGAAGACCACTGTAGTTCACAGTAGAATCACTATCAAGTAATGCATTTCGGATATTATAGCTTCAGTATGTGTTATGCCGAAAACATATCATGTGTGTCATACATCAAGCAGGGTGTTTCACGTTGGCAGGAGTTAAAGACGTAACTTGAGAATCGTCGAGGAAAATTATGTCTAAACTAGTTTAGGAACACATTGTGAGAACCATCGTACATAAGAGGAAAATTTGTGTGAGACCTAGAGGTTGCCATTAACCCAAGAAGCAGCCTCTTCAAAAACTTTGAACGATTCTCCCACGAACAAATACCTGAGACGACCATTCGCGCTCAAGATTCAAAACCATTTCTCAATTACCTGTCCACGACCAGAACTCCTGTTCCAAACATCAGAGAGCATCAGAACCCGCAGGCCGCTTCATAACACTAAGCGCCACAACAACTGGCACGGGTACAGAGGGAGATTGGCGATGTTCTTTCAGAGGCGGCTGACATCTGGCAGATCAATTCTGCCGTGTACGACGCCGAGCTGGCTTTGTCCCAGGGCAGAGAGGAGGGATACCACCTCTCTGATTGGAAGGAATGACGCATACACAAGATAGAAGCTGAGATCAAGTCGGCGAGACAACACGCATCTCGTATCCAGTGTATGGTGGACTATGTGGCGGCCAATAATAGACGCCCGCAGTGTGGTGAATTTCAGCAAAACTAAGACGAGCTCACCACACACTAAATCCAGGCGTGCTGTTTACCATTAAACAGCACCATCTTGATAAAATACGAATTCTAGTGGTCGCAAAGAAGTCACTAGCTAGGCGGGCGAGGAGTGTCGAGGAAAACATTGAGTTCCGCGATAAGCCTTCTCGCTTATTGCCAGGGACGCGCCAAGTATTTTCAGCGCCGTCGTGCGGAATAATGATAGGCGCCTTCACCAATATCATAATATTGACTTAAAATTACCACCCTTCTCCCATAGTTCACTGTCGAAATTTTTGAAGGGAAAACTATACTTTTTAGTACTAGTCATCAGTACATATGTCTATATTTATTTGTGACAAACGAAGAGTACACTAAAAATGTTAATAGATTATTGTTTTTTTACCTAAAGAGGAGCTTGATGTTTGGTAGCATTGTCATGGAAATGTTCATTGAAACATTAAGACCACCTTCAGATCGATTTCTGAACCCAGAAACCAACTATAGGTATAGGGTAGAGACCTACCCTATACTGATGTGGGCCAGAACCCAGAAATCGATCTGTAGGTGGTCCAAATGTTTCAATGAACATTTACATGCAACTAGCAATTGCGGAGACATCCTTGTAGGACTCTGCACGGAAATTCATTAGATGTAATTCAACGTTCGTCGTGGTATTAGCCAGGAAAGTAGTTGTTTTTTTGATGGATTTTCGACCCAATTATTCCTATTGTATAGGATTATGGCAATAAGCGTGGTCCTGGTATTGCTGGACATCTTGTTTCTCTCTTGACAAGCTTATTGTGAACAATGCAATACAGATTTCTTCAATTTTCGAACATTTCATTTCAGCCACAGGTACTGGTCGCCGATCGGCGGTTGGTATTGGTGAATAATGCAATTGTGTTGAAAATTCAACGACCGTAGGTGCCTTTAAGGCATTGGCGCCGTCGTGCGCCGCACGACCTTGCCCATATGGACGGCGCGTCCCCGCTTATTTCAAGAGCGTGCACGTGTTGTGGAAAACTTGCAGGCTGTGGATCAAGTAGAAAACTTTTGAAAGAGTTTCTGCAACCACTTGATGTAGATTCTTCTGCCCTATAAGCGCAGTTTGAAGCTTTCTGAAGGAGGCGATAACCCAGGAAAAAGTTTGATGGGCCTTTAAATGCTCGAAGAACTTTGCTGCTCCAGGGCCTGATGGGTTGGATAACTATCGGTGGAAAAAAATTCCAAGCACCCACCACCATCTGGCAAGAGTTTTCAACTCATTGCTGGATGGGGAGCAGTAGATTACGGATTGGTTTGTTGGGGGGCAAATTGTGCCCATCCCAAAAAACGGAAATTTGTCTGATCCAAAGAATTACAGACCGATAACATGCTTGAACGCATATGTTTACCCGCATCTTATACATGCGAATATTCTCCGCGGTTGATCAAATGTATGAACGGATATATGAGGCTGACATCTGGCAAACCAACTCTGCCGTGAATGACGCTATTTTGCTGCTCCAGGCCGCATATGAGCAAAACGTACCACGTTTCAGTCAGCGGCAGATGTTCTAGCTCTGATTGGTTGTGATCAATCATAGTTGCATTTTGCCCATCCAGACTGAAACGTCGTGCTCTTTGTACAAACATGAATTACGCCCGGTACACATCATAGCTCTCGCTTATGGCGTATTGTTTTTTGATTGGCCGCTGACTGAGAACATGTCGTTCTGTGTCATTCAGTGACCAATCGGAAAACAAAACGCTGTAAGCTCAACTGCAAAAAGCTGGCAGATGTACCCGGCATTAGTTTTTTGCTCGCAATTGACACGCAAACCTAACCTGAGCAAGCTAACCTAGCTTGCGAGTCGAAAATGCGTGAATTAGTTTTTCGCTCGCGATTGACACACCAAAACCTAACCTGAGCAAGCTAATCACGGATTAGCATGGAAAAAATCTTGAAACCAATTGACTCTATCCAGACTTGACCTGAGCAAGCTTATCACGGATTAGCATGGAAAAAATCTTGAAACCAATTGACTTTATCCAGACTTGCATTGGGTGCATTGGTTGCTTTCTGAACAAGCCCAAAGCCTTCACTCTGCGCTGACTCTGGTATGGCCCCTTTGAAATTCAGAAGTAACTTATAGAACCAGAATCCTTCCTCATTTTGAACACCTACTATATAACCATATGAAGGAAAATCCTTCGTACGTAAACCCCTTATTTTTCACCTCGTAGAAATTATTAGTAGGTCTTCGAAATACTTTTGCGAGCTAGGGACGACGTAGCCCTTACCTTTTAACGTGTGATGCCATGCACGACCACCAAAAAAGCTTTTTGAATATGAATTCAGTGATAAAACAACTGAGTTTTTTCAACTTTTATCGTTTCAACGTAAAAATTGTTTTCGCTACAGAAAGTGCGAATTCTTTTCTTTTCGAAAACCATTTTACTTCGGTGGTATGCGTTTTTTTTTTGTGAATGGAAATATTTTTAGTTTTTCGTCCTGTAATGATTTCGACAATTGAATAAACTTGTTGATTCCAAACAAACAATCGACAATGAGTAGCTAATGACGTGACAATACTAATGAATAATTCGATCAAATGTAATGTAATATATCACGATTACAGCGTGCTAGTGCATTTTGGTGTCATAAGCGGTCAATGTCGTCGTCACTTTCACGGATATAAACTGCTATGCACGAAGCTGAATGCACACAGATCATGGGCGTCGGATAACACTGAAATAGGGTATTTGACTAAGATGGAAATATCAAAATGGTAGAGGGACAGAAACATTTCCATTTCGAAGCTTTTATCGACTCAGATCTCAGAATTCCAATGTAGATTGCAAAATTCCGACTTGGATCTCGAAATTCCGATTCAGATCTCAAAATTTCGACTCGGATCTCAGAATTTCGACTCATACTTCGGATATGAAGAAATCTGCAACTATTCACAATTCGCTCAATAATGTGAAGGAACAAAGTATCCTACCATAACTGCTCATTGTATTGATCCTATACTACAGAAATAATTGGATCAACAACCCATCAGAAAACATCTTCGACGAACGTTGAATTATTAATTTATTTATTACATTAGACATTGGGTCTTGAGATGCTGACATTGAATTCTAGATTACCTATTAATTTCATCATTCTGTAAATAATAAATCACGAAATGTCTTGCACACTTTCTGATTGACATTATATAATAACATATGCCAAATTGCGAATCTCAAACTCACCGTTAGCCTGAACCTGTATTCTTTATTATTACGTGCGTTGATGTTATAACAACTTGTCGAGAGAAAGTTCTGAATTTCATGTGTATTAGGCAGTGCTGATTCTATTTGAAAAATCATAATATATCACAGTTTACGTGTTAATTCAATTCCATTCAAACATGTACCTTTTAAGAGGCCATCACGTTTGGGACGCTTTTAAGGGTGAAAGAGTCAATTGAAAACTCAAAAATGGTTCGTCTTATCGATTCCAAACAAGGACAAGCTTCTAGAGGAAGTTTGATTCTACGTACGTGCTGTAATGGAAGTTGAATTTTCAATCTATTTTTTCACAAAAAAAATCTCAAAAATGTCCCAATTATGTGTAGACATATTTTTGCAACGGGTTCATTTTGGATTTTTTTATTCCTAATTATTATTAGGCCACTAAGATCAACAAGCAAATTACACTGCTATTAGTAAAATGTGAATATGGCGCAAAATGCAGTGATTTAAATATTTGGAAATAATTCAAATATTATTACAAAGACAGCTCTTGGCGCGCTGTCATAGACGCGTTCAGTCAGTGTTGAAGCCCAACGTTGCCAACTCTAACTTAAGGCGGTGCTACACTTGCCCGAAGTGAAAGGCTTAAGCCGGCCTTCCACACCAGCTGTTTGCCGCTGGCTTCTTGTCTCTAGCCAATCAGAGTACTTCAAAAATAGCCGCCGCTGCTTCAAGGTCATGCCGCTGTTTGTTGGTTCAAGTTTTACTCTTAGCGTCATGCCGTTGACTATTTTTGTTTATGAATATGATGCCATCTCTTTTTATAGACATATAAGTCATATAAGTGAAACTAATGAAATGATATAAGTCATAAAACCCAAACCAAATAAATTAGAAAGTGTTATCAAACTATTCTACGGTGTTTTTGCCAAAAACTGACAATTTAATTAATTAACAATGGGGAAAAATTATTTGACAGTTGACATAAAGCGTAACGTTTTTCTGCCCTTGTGGAAATGGTCTTATAGAAATAGCAACACTTCTTCCGAAAGAAGTTGAAGCTGAAAGCTGGTATGGAAGGCCACCTTTATAGTTATTGCATTCGTGGAAGAAGTTGCCTGAATCAAAGGTTAGCCGTCAGGTGGTTGGGCTTACTCCAAAATTTTCAAAGGGTAAAATATTGTCATTGTCACATGCTGGCGGCAGATATGAGCTATCACATCCTCACCAGGATACCTATCCCAATTTACCCAAAAATACAATCTCTGGTTCTGCAAAGATTTTTTCTCTGGAGAGGCGTCTTCTGAAATAACTTTATTTGTGTAGGGCCAAGTAGCCCAGTGCTTGAGACTGTTGCGTTCAAAACCATTGACTGCTGGTCGGCTAGGTTCGAATCCTAGCGACTACAGATTTTTATCTGATGGCACGAGAAAGTGCTAGGAATCGCACGTTAAAAGGTAAGACCTCGTTAATCCTTGGCTCGCACAAGTTTGGACTTTTGAGGGCTGCCGTTCGTAAGGGGACGACAGCTGGTTAACGGAAAAAACAATTATAACAATTATAATTATACGGTGGTAGGAACGTAGTTAGCAGACATGTGCGAACAGCAGGCATGCAAACTAATCAATAATGACCCTAAAATCTGATCCCGTAGAAGTTTTCAACAAACTTTACGACTCTTTCTTACATGGGACCAGAGCGTCATCGACAAAACTAATAACATGCTGTTCAAACACAACCAGAAGGGATCCGTTCAAGTATAGATCAAAGAGAATGCATGTGGCTCAGAACACTTTCTTATGGAATCCCAAACTCATGACGTTATTTATCCTAACAGTGTGTTCTATCTCTTGGGCTCCTAGGTTAGATTAGGTTTGGTTTCAAGTGAGTGGGTCTGTTATTACTGAGTTGATTAATTTCGCTCATGAGTGATCTTTCAGGTCCAATGGCAATGTGATGCTCTGCCAAATATAGAAAACCTGATTCTGATTGCGGCGGAGCAGGTACAGAGTGCTGTTTCATCATCTTCTCGGATTTTTCGACAGTCTTGAAATGATGTGATGATTCAGACAACAGTGTCCAGTAAGTAGGCCTGATAGACAACGTGAGTTATTCCAACAATAGTTTGATGAAACTTTTTGAAGGATTTCCAAATGCCTTGGGATGTAACAATTTTGGTGAGTTATGCCAGAAGTACGATACTCTTTTTGCAGTCCGGGTATTCAGAACAGGTTCTGGTCCGACGAAACCTTTCCTTCTCCTTCTTCTTTCACAAGAGGGTCTGCCGCTTCATTACATTCTATGTCAGAGTGGCTAGGAATCCAGACCAGAGAGAGACTGTTGTTCTATTGCGGAGAGTCTTTTCTTATAGTTAATATAATAATAATAATACTCCCTCATAAACACTCGTAGAGTGTACCCAAAGGCATAGCCTGTGCGGGTAAAGGACGGCTATTATTATTATTTGCCGTAGCGCTCCGGGGCGACTTACTGATTTTTGGTGGCGTATTCACTTTTCAGCTGCAGGAAAACCCGGAAAACCTACAGCACCACTTCGGGTGGCCGGCGTGCACTCAAAGCTAGCACTAGACGAGATTGGCATCTAGACAACACACAATACACTTGCTTTCAACAAGGACTGTGGTCGTCCATCGATTCCGATATTGTGAACTTGAGAAAAAAATCCCTCGTACATACATCGGGCTCAAACCGACTACCACTATATTGAAGTTCTGAACGGCCTGCGACTTAGACCGCCAGACCACCAACCACCATACTAACTTGGACGTTGATAGGTACCAGAAAAATGCTTTGAAGCCGCTTGACTGTCCAAAGATATTTTTTTAATGGTTTGTTTGTGAGGTTGGCTTTCCTCCAACCTCTCTGCACATAAATCATTGGCGTCAATTTTGGCCTAGGATACTGTCACATAGGATCCTAGGCATGTTGAAATCTCTGTCATAGGTCCACAACTGTTAACACCTGCCCCAGCACCTCATGGTGGTTTCGATATACTGTGAACCAATAGTTGTATGCAAATAGTAGTCATCATTTAGGAAGAACCACTCGTTTTCATCTGGAATAAGGATGGCATAATGCAGGTCATATGGTTGATTCCCAGAATGCTGTGACTTTTGATGTCAACCAGCAGTCTGCTTTGCTCCATATGAGCCTGTTGTGTGAACGCAAATATCCATCTAGTCTCTCTCTCACCAGAAGAATATGGAGGGGAGGTGAGTTTAGAAGGATTTCTGAAGCTGTTGACGGTTTGGTGCTTAATGCTTCAGTGATCGCCAGGCAGGCCTGTCTCTGTATACTATAGAGCTTTGCCATGCAATGCATTGCTCCATGTGAGTAGTGTTTAGAAAACTCACCCCCTCCAATTCATTTAGTAGATGTACGTGACTGACGGTTCTATATCTAAGAGAGAAAACGAGCACCCTTTCGATTTGAGTTTGGAAGTTACTTACCAGTCTTGATTGTTGATGCCGGTGTAGCTTGTGATGACTCGAAGAAAGCATGGAAGAAGATCATAGTCGGTTCTGTGAAATTGAAATAGGAATTTGCTAGGGCTTGATCGTCACCTATTCTCAACTGTGATGGTTGTAGCGGGTTGTTCCTGAAAGATGAAAACATGTGGGGTTACATAAAAATGTTAGAACCTGTCGGGAGTTTTGAGTTACAATATTTTCCATATCTCATGATCAAAATACATCCAAAAACAACTTCTTGAAATAATAAAAAAATATATATTATATTAAATATTAATAAATTGGTGATTCTTAGTGTGAAACTGTGGAATTATTGTGATAGATACATGATGGACTTGATGGACTGACTACTTAAAGAATAAATGTTGAACAAATATAGCTTCAACCTTAAACTGAGAACTTCAACTAAGATATCGATTAAAAACTAACGAAATAATTTTTCTAATGAATTATGAATTTTGTCTCATTCGATTGGCAATGTCATTTGTAAAAAATGTTTAACTGGAAAATTTGTATAAACAATTGAGCAAATAAGGAATCTTTTGGTAAATATGATGAATAAACAATAATTCGCCATCAAAACATTTTCACTACAATTTTTTTAATGACTATGATGATTTTTACCTGTTGAAAGTTTGAATAAAAACCCTGATACTGAATACTTCTAATGTAAAAATGTTGGTTTGTTTTTTACTTCTTGGAGCTATTCGTAGAAGCCTTCAGAATAGATCTTTGTTGGAATAATTTAGAAATTTTGATTTTTCACTTCTTCATTAACAATCTGAGGCAATGAAAAATTAAAAATGTAAATTGGGCAATCAGATTTGTTTTTTTTCAGTTATCATTATTATTTTGTTTCTTCTTTGCTAAAAGCTCAATACCAATAATTTAAATTCCATTGAATAATTGTTAAAAACGAATGCATTGTTAATAGGATTTTTCAAAAAGTTTCTTTGGGAATCTAATCCTTGATGAAAATAATGATTTTGTAGAAAAAAAATTCTTATAAACAAATAAAGCAAAAAACTCTTTTCCATAATATGAGAGAAGGTGAACATTAATGATGAAAAAATGTCAATCAATAACAATATTTGACAAAAAACAATTGGTAATTGATGAGTGCGTTTTTTAGCACTAACATTTTTTTTAGGAAACTTTTTTTCTCAAAAATCGTTATTTTCATCAAGGATGAGGATCTCAAAGAATGTTTTTCTAAAATCTTATTAACAATGCATTTGTTTACAACAATTATTTGAACAATGAAAGATAAATTTTTTTCAAAATTATTGTTATGTAGATTTTAGCAATAAAGGAACAAATTGATGAGGATAAATAAAATGAAAAATATGATTGCCTCATTAACATTTTTAATTTTTCAGTGCCTTAGTTTGTTTTTTAATTTTTCCAATAAAAATTGGTGCACTGCGTAAAACTTGTTATCAAAATTCTAAATTTCCACACGGTGTACAGGTGGAACAGATAATAGAATTTTGATCAAGAGTAAACTACCCTGGCTGTGATTTCAAATTTGAATATTGTTTTCAATTCTAAATATCTTTGAATGAACTTTTTGATAATGTCAAAAATAAGGGGTAGTTTACACCTGATCAAAATTCCCATTTTTTGTTCTCCCCTGTACACTGTTTGAATATTTGAAATTTTGACAACTCATTTGCAAGTATTCTGCAATTCACCAAATTTTTATGTGGATTAAAACTTTCTGACAAATCGATAATAAAAAAGTTTTGCATATGGTGCAAATTTTTTGAACTCACTGTATATAGTCAAAGAAATAGTTCCTACGAACTATATAATAAATGATATTTATTGGCCAACAGAAATTGAAAGGTGTACATTTTTACAAAATAAAATGAATGCGACTTGTTAGTCAGAATAAATTCGAATTTATTAGACAATATCAAAGGCGTGTACAAGGATTAGGTCAATATTTATTGACATGCAGTGGCAAGGAAAGATATCAGTAACTACCTTATGTAGGGCAATTAATTTGCGCCAGCGAAAAAAATATCAATAATGTAAAACGATATAGACTTGAATTGCTTTGCACCTGACTCGGCAATATTTGAAATTTATTATAATATTTTAAGTTTTTCAGTTGATAAGGGAAAGCTGTATTGCTTTTTCTACCATATGCTGCAATATAGGTTCAGTGTCTGACAGAAACATCGCAGAATATATTATTTATATATTATATATTGAAAAAAAGCACAATTTTCAATCGAAAAAGTTCACGATTTTGTTTTAGATTTTTCAAATTTATCAGTACTCACTTCCTTCCTCGATACCTTGACATTGAGATGTCATTTCGGCTTTCTTCTTCACTTTTGTCAGCTGTTGGTTCCAGGTCAGTTTCGAGTCTAAAATCACCCCGAGATATTTGACTTCCCCTGACAGCTGTATGGGGGTACCTTGAAGTGTTAGAGGTCCTAAGCCCTCTAACTTCCTCCTACGAGTAAACGCTACAATGGTTGATTTGGAGGGACTAATAGTTGGGCCCTCCTCATCTATCCATGTACTAACCCGATTTAGGGCCATTTGCATTCTTTCCCTAACCGTGGTGTTGAATTTGCCTTGGACCATGATGACCATGTCATCTGCATGCCTAAGTATTTTGTGTCCACCCCTTTCTAGTGTGATTAGCAGATCCTCCACTACCAGGTTCCACAGCAGTGGAGACAGGACACCCCCTTGCGGACAACCCCTAGTGACCTTGTCTGCCAGTGTTTCTCCCACTAAGGGGGAGTATATAATCCTATTTCTTAGCATGCAGTCTATCCATCTGCAGGAGGTCTCATCGATGCCTTTCCGTCTTGATGCCCTTGAGATTGAGTTTAAAGATGTGTTGTTGAATGCTCCCTCGATATCCAGGAATGCACTCATCAAGACCTCTTTATTTCCTAGAGCAGTTTCCATCTTCTCTACGAGTTGATGAAGTGCTGTCTCTGTGGATTTTCCTGTTGTATAGGCATATAGGTCCTTGTGTAGGGGTTGGTTTGCCAACACCGTATCCCTGATGTGCCTGTCCAGCAGTTTTTCCTGTGTCTTAAGTATAAATGACATAAGACTTATTAGCCTCAGTGCCTTCGCCCCTTCCTGTGCCGCTCTTCCAGGTTTAGGGATAAAGACCACTGTGGTTGCTCTCCATGCCTTTGGTATGTACCCCAGTACGAGACTGGCCCTTAGTACCATGCATAGTTTGTGTGCTAGTGAGTCAATGCCTTCTTGTAGCATTATGGAATAAATGCCATCCGTCAGTTGACAAATTTGTGTTTATTGATCCTGGAAAGTGTACCCTGTACAGTTATTCCAGGGTTTCTTTTCCATTCTGCGTATAGGCCCCTAATTCTGTCCTAATGGTTCGAATCGTTTGTTGGGGTTCTTTGGAGAGAATTTTGCAGAGTCTTGACCCCTCATGAGAGCCTATCTATAGGTGGTCCAAATGTTTCATTCAACATTTCCATGCAACTAGCAATTGCGGAGATAGGAAATCTACACGGAAATTCAAATCTCGTGGCCGGCCACCCGGTATTGTACCTACCGTTATTTGGAAAATAAGGAAAATTTTCAAAATCAAGTTAATCGAAAACGGCTGGAAATGGCCATATACATATTCGTGTGTCAATCCTACATTATGTCGAAAAATATATTGGGTGATCCAAAAAATATAAGAAAATAAAATGAAAAAATTTCCGATGTGAAAAATAATGTTTAGCCGCCTATAAGGCCGTGAGAATAAACCAGGAATATCACAACCATAATCGTAACGACATGGATTTTTTCGGTATGTATCGGAAGACTATTTCGACAAAAAAAAAAATTACAACTTTCGTGTAGTGGAGGGAAGGTAGTCATTGATATTGTAGGGATAGATGGGGGTTACTGAAATGTTTGAAGACATGTATCAACATTCATGGAATTCCACTTAAGAAGAGGGTCTCGAACCTGTTGATTCATTTTGGTTTGTCCTGTATATTCGGCAATTTTTTCGGGTTATATACTCCGTTATCCAGTTCACTTTGGTTTCTGAATCATCTTTCTAGCTATCATGGAACTCAATTAATCGGACTATGACGCACTATTGCCGAACCATGTATATCAATCTAAAGGAAAACAAAAATCGAGAAACACCATTTTCGTACTTCGAATCATTGCATATCTGAAAAAAAATTGAAATTCTACTTCGTGTACTGACCTAAGCGATAATAGTTATGGTAATGCAATTGCCCCATACAGTCATATCTTTCAGAGGCGTAGGTAAGAGAGAATTCAAAAAATTCATAAGTAGGTCAATATTCAGACACAAAATATGCATGTTGAATTTTTTTTTAAGGAAATTTGGCAATGGAGTAATATCAGTTTATAAGTTAAAGGAGATAGAGCAACAGATCGGATTACAATAAGATAAAGGAGATAGTGGGAGGCAACATTCTCGAAATAAAACCAACGGACCACATGACTCCCAGGTACTTTTTCAACATTAACTTCGAGGTTATTATACAAGATCGAAGGGAATGGACAGATGACAACATCAGGGACAAATCTGGAGAGAGGATCTGGTACACACATCCAAAACCAAGGAAGAAACTGGTGCTCGAATATACAGTGAGGGGAGAAACTCCCAAATAAGCGTCTCACTAGGAACAAACACCTCCGTATTCCAAGCAGAGATGTACGCCATCTTGCAATGCGTGAGATAAATCAATATGAGGGAGATGCACAACGCATGGATCAAAATATGCACAGACAGCCAGGCGTCACTGAAGGCCCTCATGAACCCGAAAGTGACATCAAGACTGGTATGGGAATACCGAAAGGAACTCAATGTTCTCACAGAACACAAATTAGCTTTGATGTGGGTTCCAGCTCACTGTGGAATCGAGGGCAATGGAAAAGCTGATGAGCTAGCCAGAGTTGTCTCATCAACTCCATACATTGGCCCAGAACCAGCACTCGGGATAAACAAATCCGACATTCGAGGATGCATCGGGACTGGGTCAAGCGAAAACAAAGGAAGAGGTGCAATGAAGCCCCTCTCATGCACCACGGGAAAACATTCATTAAAGAACCGTCAAAGCACAAAACTGGAGAACTACTCAAGTTGAGCAGGAATCAAGTTAGAACAATAACAGGCCTTCTCACTGGTCACAGCCCAAGGAGAAAACATCTGCTCGAAATGGGGCTGTACAACGGAGAACTTTCCTGCAGACAATGTGGTAACGGGACATAAACAGCCAGACATGTACTGTTAGAATGCGAGGCATTAGACCGCAAGAGACAGGCAATATTCGGGAAACCTAGAGTATCCCGAAAAACACAGCAGTCAACCGGTGAAGAACCTGTATAGACTGGTACAGGTAACTAGAATTACGGAGTGGGTTCAGTGAAACTAACCCGGAAAACACAAAAAGCCCAAGAGGCTGAGGTGTAGCTGGCGAAGGTACAGCATCCGAGAAAAAAATATCAGTTTTGAACAAAAAGTTCTGCCTCTTGGTTATCCTCAGTAAATTTTCCTATGACTTGAGAATTGAACATCTATCTCGTAACAATCAACAATTCTGCCAAATACGCTGCAATCTAGCTGACAATTATGGGAATGCAATAATAAGATATACGCAGTAATAGTTTAATCTGACTCTGAAGATGACAAATGCCATTACTATACCTTGGACAAAGTCAGAACGGACTGGTTAATATCATATTTACCAGGACTCATTCTTGCAATATGAGGTCAAGTTTTGGAATGCATTGCTCAGAAATATTTTGAAAATTTTTTCCTTTCCATTATTACACTGTTTTCTAAGCTTTTGGAATTGCACGTTGGAAGGTGGGGTCCTCGTCGTCCCAAGCTCGCATTAGTCTTCCGAAGACTTCTGATAGATGATAGAGTAATATTGTAGTCGGTTAATGGAGAAAAGCAATACAGAATAGAACACAGATTAAGAGAACTTTGAATACATCAAAATGAAAAAGGGAGAACAATGAAGCAGTTAGTTCAATTGATGATTCACTTACCTCGTGTACAACTGAAATGATATATCTCTAATAGGATCGATTCCATGGCATTTTTGTTTATCTACAGGCAGAAGTTGAACGTAGGCATCTTCTATGCGTACACCTGGAGGACCTGAAATATACCGAAACATTATATAAATTTCACATATAACTTACATTTCTAGATACAATTCCGTATTACTTATAACAAACATTGGACTGGACAAAACAAATTTCTTCATCTGCTCGTCGTTTCATTTAACATTTTGTTCCAGAATTGAAACATAAAGAAAATGTACTCCTGATTAAGAGACCAGCCAAATCAACCACATCATTTTCAGGGCAGTAGGGGAAAGCAGGACAAGCCGCAGAATTTTTGGTAACATGAGGTTTGAAACCAAAATAATTTACTGGTTATACCAAACTATCATCAAACCCATGATCCTCATTGATATGGTGGCCGAAGATGCAACAATCTTCGACATAAGTCAAGTTGTATGAAGTGCCGTAGCTAGCTTGTTTGAAAATCATAGGGGCGATATTCACGTGCCTTATTGCAGCCTTAGAATCAATGCTAAACCTTCCACCATTACAACAGACTAAGCCAGAAAGTGAACTCAAAACAAGAAATATGGATATTCTGGAACATTTGCCTAGAAGCCATATCTAAACATATAGATAACATGCCAGTTAGGTGCGACTTCGAAAAGTAGGTTGCAGTGGTTATAAACAACCACCAAACTTGTCCAGAAAACGGACCTCAACTGGAAAGGGATGCATCAGAATGGAACACTGCTGGATCCAAGATGAGTGAAAGGGCGTTACAGGGCCAAGTTTCTGGCTCTCGGAATCCCTTGTTAAGACCCCAACCATATTTCAAGAAGAAGTACATGCTATAGAGACATGCGGCCAGGAGTGCCTGACGGAGGCATCCGGAGGAAAAAGCTTTGAAGTTATACACTTGCGAGTCTAAGGCCAACCGCCTTGGGTGCGACTGATTTAAGACAATCTACAATCTACAAAAGATGCGGAACTAATTTTTCTTCTCTCAGATTGGTCTCTGGAGAGCGCGCTGATACAATTTACCCACATAACCACTCCCCACGTCTGCGAGGCGAGTGAATATTGGGTCCGAGAATCATGTGCCCTGAGAGAACGAAGTGAACTGAAGATGACTGTTGAAAAACAAATAATATATTTTGTAACGAGCATGACGTGAGCATTCCGTGCAACTGTACTTTTTCTACGGCCGAATGGAAAAACTATGTACCAAATGGTAAAAAATAGTTTGGGCGTCAATTTTCAAACATGACGCGAGCGCTGTAGCAATGAGCTACTTAGCTTGATAATAGTAGTGTTGAACAAACAGTATGACTAATAACTTCTGGATAACATGTTTTTTTCTGGGAAGGATACGTAGGCTTTTGCATATTTTCCATCTGGTAGTTCTGGAATTGAATTGTCACATGCCTGTTCTGCGGCTACAGTAATTTCTGGAGGAAAAATCACTTTCACTGCTCATCATAATATGATTCTAGTTCTGAAATTTATTTCTGAGCTGTCAGAATCCGTTGCTTGAATTTTGGCATTCCACGGAAAACGTCTTTAATTTGTATAATAAATACACAATAAATTTATTTTATTTTCAGATGAGGAAATGTAATTGAGTTGATTGTTGTGTTATAGTAGTAAAAAATACGTTGAACCTCAGATAACGGGGTTCATCTGGGTCCAAAAATATCGAACACCCGTTGGGTGTTCTAGTACAATTGGATTGCCAAAGGTAGTCAAGCTACTAGAAATCTCAAAAATAAATTTTCCAGAATTTTACAACTTCTAGTTTGTGAGTAAATTCACAGAATACTTTCCTGTATCGACTCCCATAGCTGTCTATGAACTAATAATGTCCTGGTATCTATTTCAGAAATAGTAAAAGTGAAAATAATTGATTAATGCTTAGGCCTCTGATTTCCCAATTATGACTGAATATTGAACAGTTAATTGGTAATAAATTGAGATTAAATAATATATTCATGTATGCTGGTGTAGAATTCATAATGGTTATCTTGTGACATGTAGCGAATTTTAAATCTACTAAATTGTGAACTAGTCGTAAAAGTGGAATAAACTAAAATAGAAAAATGTTGTCAATTTAGTTATTGAAATATCAACAACACTTTCAAGTTTTTTTCTGTTATTTGGAGGAAAAACTGACTAATGAATAATTTATTGCTACTCCTTCCGATTCGTGTTGTTGAATGTGAATAAGAAATTCAGAATTTGTAGATTTACTGGTCGTTTTGTTTCTGGGTCAGAACCGTCCTGGAACTGTCCAAAGTAGTGGCACAGTTGAAGTCTGACAAGTTTTGGGCAATTTGACTTCCAAAACATGATTGTGCGACTGTTCCGAACAAACATACTGTGACCGACTCACAACTGAACAAGTATTCACAAAAACAATTTCAAAAGTGTTTTTTTATACAGGAGGAATTATAAATACATCGATTTTTCGTGTTTCATGTTTCATGTTTCATGTTTCATGTTTCATGTTTCATGTTTCATGTTTCATATTACATGTTTCATGTTTCATGTTTCCCGTTTCATGTTTCATGTTTCCCGTTTCCCGTTTCATGTTTCCCGTTTCATGTTTCATGTTTCATGTTTCATGTCTCTTGTTTCTTTTTTCATGTTTCATGTTTCATGTTTCATGTTTCATGTTTCATGTCTCATGTTTCATGTTTCATGTTTCATGTTTCATGTTTCATGTTTCATGTTTCATGTTTCATGTTTCATGTTTCATGTTTCATGTTTCATGTTTCATGTTTCATGTTTCATGTTTCATGTTTCATGTTTCATGTTTCATGTTTCATGTTTCATGTTTCATGTTTCATGTTTCATGTTTCATGTTGAATATATATTAGTTAGTGAGGTAAATATTTCAGTAAATTAGCTGATTATTTGAAGAAATATGTGAAACCGTCAGAAATGAGTAAGTACTCATTTCCTTTATTTGCAAACATCAGATGATACCGAGGAAAACAAAAAAACCTGAAAATTTTAATATGAGGCGTTATTCCAAGTGTAATGACATTTAACGCATCTAGCTTTTGTGAAAATATAAAAATTTCCAAAAAGTCATTTCAAACATTTCAAATTGAGAAACTTTTAAAAATGGTGAGAAACATCGGGCAGTCCAATAATTTTCATACCTTGGACTGTATACAGATTCCCCACCTGATTCTGATTCACCTGTACTATTTTCTCCCAACTTAAAAAATGTTCAAGAGGTTGACAAATATTCCAGTATGTTGTAAGAAATTAGAGTTAGGCGATTATTGTACAGAGGAAATTATGTTGCTACTCAACACATATCTTCAGTTTTTCTCAATTATCTCAGACTCCTTCACTTTTAGGCAAATGGAATGATGACTTTTAGGTTGAGGTGAGATGAGCCTAACTCATGTCAAAAGCTCACTTGTCCGTTCTCTTGTCCAAAGAAAATAAAAATATGAAAACATGCCAACGTAACTGCGCCACTGGTTTACGAAAATTGAAGATTATTAATTGAAATTATCATGTTGATAAACCTTGATTAGTATACCAAGTTTGATATTTTTTCCATCAGGTGTTTTGGAGAAAAAATAATTAATCTAAATTTTTTTCGAACCTGTATCTCAGAGGAGATGCATTTTAGGACAAACCTTGATTGGAACTTTTCACCTCGAAATGAGGTGAGGAATCTTGTATTCGGAGTTTGTCGGTCTTATTCTGACTCACCTCGTATATTCAATAAAGTAGGGTACCTACCGATAAGTTGGATTGCAAGGAATATCAAACATACGCATGCCACTATTGTACCAACCTCTGGGCACCAGGTGCACTTTATAAAAAGATAATTAAATGAATTCTAATACTAGAAAGTACAAATTCAAACAAGCTTTTATTTCTAAACTATTGCACTAAAGAGTAAAAAATAATATTTAAGAGGCCATGAGCCTGATTACATTTTGGCCGTTTTTTAGGGTAAAAGAGTCGATAAGTCAAAAACGGTCCGTCGTATCGATTTCAAACAAGGAAAAGTGGATTGAAAATTCAATTTCCATTACAGAATCAAACTTCCTCTAGAAGCTTGTCCGTTTTTGAAATCGATAAGACGAACCGTTTTTGACTCTCTTACACTTGAAAGCGTCCCAAACGCGATTGTGCTCATGGCATCTTAAAAGTTTTTTGTTTCCATACACTAAATAATATTTATAACTTTTGGGTTCAATTGTTTATGAATGAAAGCTTGAATAAAAAAAAAGTCACGTTTATTTTATTTGAGGTCAGTTGAAAAGCACTCAAATATTGACAGTTATATAACGATTACACGAGGAAGGTAAAAGCAAACAAACTGTTCGACACAATGATAAAACCATGCATAATCCCCCACACCAGCATCTCTCCTAGACAGTCGCATTACTTTCACATACATACCTAGTTGAAGCAAAATGAAAAAAAAAAAAAAACACTTGGTGAAAGTACTACTATATATGTAAGATGAAAACGTACCGGGTAGAGCACTGATTATACACATGAACAAAAAATCGGACACAGCCATGGCACCCGCATTAGATTCGACACCGTAATAGTGGAGTTGAAGTGGTGAAATGTTATAAATTTTGAATAGGCGGGCAGGGATAAACTGCAATGGACGAGAAAAGTCTTTCGGTGTCAATACCTTTCTGCGGTTAGTTTCGCCATGTTCACTTGCACGAAAAACAGCACATGGTACTCTCTGCGAGGTTGAGTTTACGGCATTATTATTATCTGTACCAAGTTATGACGATTTCATGTTTTTTTTTTCATTGATTAAACTCCTTGATCTAAGACAAAAAGTGTACCTAATGAGTTCGAATAATCTACACTTCAATAACTTTTTATATACTGTAGTCAACAACTTACGGAAACGTAGAATTAATTTTTTTTTATAATTCCGCCTTTCAAATCAGAATTCCGACTTTTATCTCGGAATTCCGACTTTAAAGTCAGAATTCTGACTTTTATATCGGAATTCCGACTTTTATCTCGGAATTCAGACTTTAAGGTCAGAATTCCGACTTTTGTCTCGGAATTCCAACTTTAATATTCCAATATAGATATAATAGTAGAAATAGTAGAAAGGTAGTCTTTGCTGACTAGTTAGGATACAAAATGAGAGGTTTTTGGGTGAAGCAGAAGATGACAGTAACCACTGTCGAAATATCGGAAATATAGTGTTAAAAGAGTACACGTTTTGCTTGCTGCTTCACCCAAAAATCTCCACTTTTACAATCCGGGTGTCCCGGAGCTTTTAGGACAGAAGATATTTCCGTTATTTGCAGAAAAAAAAAATTAAAATCCGTATTGTAGGAGACCATAAGAACTTTCATCCAGCATAGCAAAATTGACCCCCTGGTGAACAACCCCTGAGAAATTTTTGGAGTACATGAATTTTCATGAAAAATTTATGTACGAGATAAAGGACCCCGCACACCTTATATGGAAAAATGGCTCTTCGTCAAATTTCTTGAATTTTTGATATGTTGTAGAATTGATCATTCTGGTGAATTGTTTCAATGGGCGCAACACGATCCCATGACTAATTTTCGTATCTCCCATGTTATGATTTAGTTCTGATTTATCTTTGGTTGTATTATCATCACATCCTTGTATGACAAATTCATGAGATATTCATTCTCAAATCTTTTCGTATTGCAGAGCGATTTCACTTGATAATAATGCTATTCTGTGAGAACAAAAAGTATTGTAACCCCTTCACCACACAAGTAATTTAATTCCTAGATGCGCATAACTAACAGTTAGTTTAGTAATCCTACTGATGAAGGTAACTTTGTTATCGAAATGCGCATCTAGGAATTAAATTACTTGTGTGGTGAAGGGGTAAAATACTTTTTGTTCTCATTGAGTGACACCACAGGCGTCCAATATCCCATTTTCAATGCTATTCTGAGCTTTCATAATGCTTGACATGAGTTATCTTGAGCTCTTGATTGCTAAGTATTGTAAACAATATATAGTTCAAGAGAACTTATGTCAAGCACCCCACGCGTTTTTTACATTTCAGTAATTAGATTGACAATTATTTTTTAATGTTTAGTCCATGTTGGAAGTAAAGCGTGTTCTTTAGTTTTTCAAACTAAAATATTTTGTCGAAATGTACAACTTCCTGAAATAAACGATTTACTATGAATGAAACATTTAACTGAAATAACTCTGACTTTAAAGTCGGAATTCCGAGATAAAAGTTGGAATTCCGAGACAAAAGTCGGAATTCCGAGATAAAAGTCGGAATTCCGAGATAAAAGTCGGAATTATAAAAAAATAAAATTGCTGTCCTCGAAAGTATTTTGGCGTGCTGATTCCGAATCTTTGAACGAAAATGTCGAAAACTCATCAGAAATATTTTTGGCGCCAAAAAAAACATCTGAAAAGTGATTCAGAGCTGACCAACTTGAGAACGGTTTGAGATGGACCAATTCTGCGAACGTCAGTCGATTCAGAATAGCTGAATTAGTATATATCAAGAATTTGAACAAAAAAAATCAACGGACAAAAAAGTCGAGTATATCATGATAGATAATTTTTTGAAATTTTTTATTTTTCATTTTTGGAATATTAAATTTCTGCCCTCGAAAGTATTTTGGCGTGTTGATTCCGAATCTTTGAAAGAAAATGTCGAAAACTCATCAGAAATATTTTTGGCGCCAAAAAACCATTTGAAAAGTGATTCAGAGCTGACCAACTTGAGAACGGTTTGAGATAGACCAATTCTGCGAAAGCCAGTCGATTCAGAATAGCCGAATTAGTATATACCGAGAATTTGAACGGAAAAAATCAACCGACAAAAAAGTCGAGTATATCATGATAGTTAATTTTTTTGAATTTTTTTATTTTTCATTTTTTCAATATTAAATTTCTGTCCTCGAAAGTAGTTTGGCGTGCTGATTCCGAATCTTTGAACGAAAATGTCGAAAACTCATCAGAAATATTTTTGGCGCCAAAAAACCATTTGAAAAGTGATTCAGAGCTGACCAACTTGAGAACGGTTTGAGATAGACCAATTCTGCGAAAGCCAGTCGATTCAGAATAGCCGAATTAGTATATACCGAGAATTTGAACGGAAAAAATTAACGGACAAAAAAGTCGAGTATATCATGATAGTTGATTTTTTTGAATTTTTTTATTTTTCATTTTTTCAATATTAAATTTCTTTCCTCGAAAGTAGTTTGGCGTGCTGATTCCGAATCTTTGAACAAAAATGTCGAAAACTCATCAGAAATATTTTTGGCGCCAAAAAAACCATTTGAAAAGTAATTCAGAGCTGACCAACTTGAGAACGATTTAAGATAGACCAATTCCGCGAACGCCAGTCGATTCAGAATAGCCGAATTAGTATATACTGAGAATATGAACGGAAAAAATCGACCGACAAAAAAGTCGAGTATATCATGATAGTTGATTTTTTTGAATTTTTTTATTTTTCATTTTTGGAATATTAAATTTCTGTCCTCGAAAGTAGTTTGGCGTGCTGATTCCGAATCTTTGAACGGAAATGTCGAAAACTCATCAGAAATATTTTTGGCGCCAAAAAAACCATTTGAAAAGTGATTCAGAGCTGACCAACTTGAGAACGATTTAAGATAGACCAATTCCGCGAACGCCAGTCGATTCAGAATAGCCAAATTAGTATATACTGAGAATATGAACGGAAAAAATCGACGGACAAAAAAGTCGAGTATATCATGATAGATAATTTTTTTGAAATTTTTTATTTTTCATTTTTGGAATATTAAATTTCTGTCCTCGAAAGTAGTTTGGCGTGCTGATTCCGAATCTTTGAACGGAAATGTCGAAAACTCATCAGAAATATTTTTGGCGCCAAAAAAACCATTTGAAAAGTGATTCAGAGCTGACCAACTTGAGAACGATTTAAGATAGACCAATTCCGCGAACGCCAGTCGATTCAGAATAGCCGAATTAGTATATACTGAGAATATGAACGGAAAAAATCGACGGACAAAAAAGTCGAGTATATCATGATAGTTGATTTTTTTGAATTTTTTTATTTTTCATTTTTGGAATATTAAATTTCTGTCCTCGAAAGTAGTTTGGCGTGCTGATTCCGAATCTTTGAACGAAAATGTCGAAAACTCATCAGAAATATTTTTGGCGCCAAAAAACCATTTGAAAAGTGATTCAGAGCTGACCAACTTGAGAACGGTTTGAGATAGACCAATTCTGCGAAAGCCAGTCGATTCAGAATAGCCGAATTAGTATATACCGAGAATTTGAACGGAAAAAATCAACGGACAAAAAAGTCGAGTATATCATGATAGTTAATGTTTTTGAATTTTTTTATTTTTCATTTTTTCAATATTAAATTTCTGTCCTCGAAAGTAGTTTGGCGTGCTGATTCTGAATCTTTGAACGAAAATGTCGAAAACTCATCAGAAATATTTTTGGCGCCAAAAAAAACATTTGAAAAGTGATTCAGAGCTGACCAACTTGAGAACGATTTACGATAGACCAATTCCGCGAACGCCAGTCGATTCAGAATAGCCGAATTAGTATATACTGAGAATATGAACGGAAAAAATCGACGGACAAAAAAGTCGAGTATATCATGATAGATAATTTTTTTGAAATTTTTTATTTTTCATTTTTGGAATATTAAATTTCTGTCCTCGAAAGTAGTTTGGCGTGCTGATTCCGAATCTTTGAACGGAAATGTCGAAAACTCATCAGAAATATTTTTGGCGCCAAAAAAACCATTTGAAAAGTGATTCAGAGCTGACCAACTTGAGAACGATTTAAGATAGACCAATTCCGCGAACGCCAGTCGATTCAGAATAGCCGAATTAGTATATACTGAGAATATGAACGGAAAAAATCGACGGACAAAAAAGTCGAGTATATCATGATAGTTGATTTTTTTGAATTTTTTTATTTTTCATTTTTGGAATATTAAATTTCTGTCCTCGAAAGTAGTTTGGCGTGCTGATTCCGAATCTTTGAACGAAAATGTCGAAAACTCATCAGAAATATTTTTGGCGCCAAAAAACCATTTGAAAAGTGATTCAGAGCTGACCAACTTGAGAACGGTTTGAGATAGACCAATTCTGCGAAAGCCAGTCGATTCAGAATAGCCGAATTAGTATATACCGAGAATTTGAACGGAAAAAATCAACGGACAAAAAAGTCGAGTATATCATGATAGTTAATGTTTTTGAATTTTTTTATTTTTCATTTTTTCAATATTAAATTTCTGTCCTCGAAAGTAGTTTGGCGTGCTGATTCTGAATCTTTGAACGAAAATATCGAAAACTCATCAGAAATATTTTTGGCGCCAAAAAAAACATTTGAAAAGTGATTCAGAGCTGACCAACTTGAGAACGATTTAAGATAGACCAATTCCGCGAACGCCAGTCGATTCAGAATAGCCGAATTAGTATATACTGAGAATATGAACGGAAAAAATCGACGGACAAAAAAGTCGAGTATATCATGATAGATAATTTTTTTGAAATTTTTTATTTTTCATTTTTGGAATATTAAATTACTGTCCTCGAAAGTATTTTGGCGTGCTGATTCCGAATCTTTGAACGAAAATGTCGAAAACTCATCAGAAATATTTTTGGCGCCAAAAAACCATTTGAAAAGTGATTCAGAGCTGACCAACTTGAGAACGATTTAAGATAGACCAATTCCGCGAACGCCAGTCGATTCAGAATAGCCGAATTAGTATATACTGAGAATATGAACGGAAAAAATCGACGGACAAAATAGTCGAGTATATCATGATAGTTGATTTTTTTGAATTTTTTTATTTTTCATTTTTGGAATATTAAATTTCTGTCCTCGAAAGTAGTTTGGCGTGCTGATTCCGAATCTTTGAACGAAAATGTCGAAAACTCATCAGAAATATTTTTGGCGCCAAAAAACCATTTGAAAAGTGATTCAGAGCTGACCAACTTGAGAACGGTTTGAGATAGACCAATTCTGCGAAAGCCAGTCGATTCAGAATAGCCGAATTAGTATATACCGAGAATTTGAACGGAAAAAATCAAAGGACAAAAAAGTCGAGTATATCATGATAGTTAATGTTTTTGAATTTTTTTATTTTTCATTTTTTCAATATTAAATTTCTGTCCTCGAAAGTAGTTTGGCGTGCTGATTCTGAATCTTTGAACGAAAATGTCGAAAACTCATCAGAAATATTTTTGGCGCCAAAAAAAACATTTGAAAAGTGATTCAGAGCTGACCAACTTGAGAACGATTTAAGATAGACCAATTCCGCGAACGCCAGTCGATTCAGAATAGCCGAATTAGTATATACTGAGAATATGAACGGAAAAAATCGACGGACAAAAAAGTCGAGTATATCATGATAGATAATTTTTTTGAAATTTTTTATTTTTCATTTTTGGAATATTAAATTACTGTCCTCGAAAGTATTTTGGCGTGCTGATTCCGAATCTTTGAACGAAAATGTCGAAAACTCATCAGAAATATTTTTGGCGCCAAAAAACCATTTGAAAAGTGATTCAGAGCTGACCAACTTGAGAACGGTTTGAGATAGACCAATTCTGCGAAAGCCAGTCGATTCAGAATAGCCGAATTACTATATACCGAGAATTTGAACGGAAAAAATCGACGGACAAAAAAGTCGAGTATATCATGATAGATAATTTTTTTGAAATTTTTTATTTTTCATTTTTGGAATATTAAATTACTGTCCTCGAAAGTATTTTGGCGTGCTGATTCCGAATCTTTGAACGAAAATGTCGAAAATTCATCAGAAATATTTTTAGCGCAAAAAGAGAACTTGAGAACGGTTTGAGAACGCCAGTCGATTCAGAATAGCCGAATTAGTATATACTGAGATTTTGAACAAAAAAAAAATCACTTCACTGTTTCTGAAAAATGTGATCTACACCCATTCATTACAAAACTGAAGAATCCGCAAATTTTCTGAAACCTGCAGACATGACCCAGAACGAGGTGTTGAGTTCGAAAAACGACACCTCCACACAATACGAATCTGAAGGCCCTGCAAATTTCCTGAAATTTGCAGACAGGACACAGCAAGAGACACTGAATCCGGATAATGAGGTCAAATTCACAGATATGTCTCAACAGAGGTCACTGATCTCGAAAAATGAAATCCCCGAGGTCTCTATCAAACTAAATAATGGAAGCACTGCAAATTCTACCAAATTCACAGACATGATTCAACAGAGGTCACTGATCTCGAAAAATGACATCCACGAGGTTTCTAGCCAACAAAAAACTAAAGGCACTGCTAATTTCTCTAACTTCACTGACAAGACTCAGTAGAGGTCGCTCATCACCAATAATGAGGTCTGCGAGGAATACAAGTCTCGCGCATGCGTTTCCTACATGATTAGTGTGCCTGGTTGCCTAACCCTATAGGATACGAAAAAATGCAGTCGGAAAGGGATTAACAGCAATGAACGAGGAAAGTCTTTTGATGTTAATACCGTTCTGCGGTGAGTCTCGTTATGTTTGCCGGAATGAAAAACAGCACATATGGTACCGAGTACTGGCGACTTCATGGTATTTTTTTTTCATTGACGGAACTCCTTGATCTAAGAAAAATGATGAATCTAACGAGTTCAAATAGTTAACACTTCAAGAATTTTTTATAGGCAGAATATTTGACGTCTTCAATACCACCTTAAAACATTAACTCCTAGTGGTTCGTTTGTTTTCACAACATTATTATTATTTTTTTATGTCTTGAAATGAATACTTTTCTGTTCAATTGTTCGATAACAATTTATCAATTATTATATTTTTTATCACTTATAATTGCACAAGAGGCTTGCAATTCACCCGATATCAGTACAAACATCGGGTGTAACTTTGTCGGGAATTCCAGTTTTCGCTAATTTCATAAATATCGACATCATGGTCAACCGTATCAACACTTATTGGAAATAAAAAAAAAACTATGAAGTTTTGAAATATTTTAATTAAAAAAAAATCTCTATGGCGTATCAATTCATTGCTTGAAAATGGATGAAATATTATTAACAATTTGTGTGTGTTGACTCGGCAAGTTGGTAGCATTAGAGTTTCTGAACTCCCATCTCAGAGAAAGTTGTTTCCAGACTCGTTCGCAGCTCATTCCCATAGGAGTTTGCAGTAAGTTCTCCCAATTTGGACACCACTCTCCAGACAATAACTGAAAGAATGAAATATTAGCTATTACTTCGCAAATGGTTAGTTACTCTTGATTCTGAATTTGTGAGACTTGTATATATTGCAATAATTTAAACTTTTGCTATTGTATTTTCACGGTGGGGTTTCGTTTTTCAGACATTTCCGGCTTAGGAACATTAGTCTCCCAGGTAACATGTTGGCTGAATCTTCTTTTCATATTGGGCCAATATGGATATATTGTGAATGTAAAAATAATTTTGAACCAATACGGGTGCATATTGGAAACACAATATTTCATTAATAATAATGGTGGAATATTGGCTCAACTTGTTCTGAATAAAATAAATAAAATATTGGGTCAATAATTTTCACCAATATCGATACATAACGTTTCCAGCATCTAGCTCCATTACTGCGATTTCAATATTACTCTCATATCGATTTTAGAGATAAAAAACAATATTGTATACTTATACAAGTTTGATAAGGCATTGGTGGAATATTATTTAATCCATATTCGAAAAATTATATTGACCCTACATTGATTAAGATTGTTACGAAAACCTCACGCCAATATTTGAAAGACAATATCGATACAATATCGATACAATATTACAAAAAAACTCATCACTATCACTGAAATTTGTATATTGGCCGAATGATCAATAAACAATATTGAAATGAATTATGATCAAACTAGGGTCAGAAACCGCTAGGTGGCCCCACCTATGGAACGGCAGCTGATTCATAGTAACATATATTAAGTGAAGCTTCTCACAATGCGTTTACAAGTCAATCTACTCAGTGGTTAATTGAAGTAGAAATTGTAGAATTTTCTAATTATTCGACATTTTCTGGAAATATTTCATCAATGTTTCCAAGGCAACATATTCACTTTGATTATTTTACCAAAATATGCAAATGCTATTGTAGGAATATCGCTAAATATTTTAAGGCCAATATTGCTTCCACAATATTTCACATATATGTCCGAGTAATATTGAACCAATATCCCAAAATAATTATAATTTTATCTCGCCAATATTACGTTTTTTGAATATTTTATCAATATTTTACCAATATTATTCCAATATAAGCGATATTGTACCAATATCGCTTAACATTTTGAGGCCAATCAATATTGCTTCGAGAATATACAACAATATCATTTTTCAACTATTGGACCAATATCGCCGAATGTTTTTTCTCGCCAATATTATTTGAATATTGTGCTAATATTTTCACAATATTGTCATATATGAACACTAACTGATTAAGTGCCTATCATGATATCAGTATAAATCCAATTACAAGAAATCGAACCTGATCAAACGGTCGGTAGCCTATGTGAAACATGGTATGCAGTAAAAACAATGGCCTTTGAATTGCTCTAGTTGGTGCTGCCCTCTCCTTCTCCTCACTAACGCCCAACTGCTGGTACAGCCATTCGCTGTTACACTTCAAGAAGTGATGAAGGGTCTGATTGAGAAAAAAACGAACGAATTAAAAATGTATAAATGAATTGAAGAAATTTTATTCCTGAAATGGTCTGATAAAATTCTACTCGTGATTAAATGTATCTAATAAGTCTGCTTTTATTTCTGAATTCAACTGAATTATTTCGAAAAAACATCACTCGTCCTTTTCGTTCAGAAATAAATTGACAGACTCATTGAAAAAATTCAATCACTCGTGGTATTACTACGGACTATTTCACTCATCTTAAAATTACAGACATTAAAAGACAACTTGGTGTTGTCGGGGATAATACCACAAGAGCTCAGATTTAGCCGGATATTTGAGATCGAGCTAAATTACCTATATGAAAGTAAGTATGAGAAAACAACCGTAAAATATCCCGCTATATCTGAGCTCGCGTGGTATTTGTTTGGTAAGTTTGTCGAGATTTGGATTTGGTTCTTTCTAAACATTATTCTTCTACTTATTTGTTCTTTTAGTTCGTTAAGTGAAGTTTAATTGAATTGAATGTTCTTTTCATGGGATTGTCTTAACCAATACCACGCGAGCTCAGTTCTAGCGGGATATTTTTTACGGTGGTTTTCTCATACTTACTTTCATACAGGTAATTTAGCTCGATCTGTTCTGACAAATCACTCGAGCTACGCTCTCGTGATTTGTCATTTTATCTCATAAGTCTGTCTTTTATTTCTGAACTCAACTGAATTGTCTTGGGAGAATACTTCTCGTCCTGCGGACTCGTGGTGTTTTCTATACTACTGGAAATCTGGCGAAGGAGCTGATATTTATATATTATTACTGATCAGAGATAGTTAATTTTTTTCCCCGAAACTATTGTTTTTTTGTCACTGGATAAGAATACTATTTTGTCATAAAATTGTTGACAAACTATACCAATTGCACTAAAAATTTAATGAACATACTAAAAATCATATAATCCGCAGTCTTTTTATGACAGCGACAAAAGTTTGAGCTAACTTTTTCAGCGACAAAACGGAATCTAATTTTTTGAACGGTCAAATTTCCACCTTGTTTGTTAATAATTAAGTGTTTTCTAAATTACCTATTATGTAACTTGGTATGCATTCTTTAAATTGTCATATACAATTACATTCAATTTTTTTATCGAAGTAAACTCAACATTATTTATAATTCGAGTTTTCTTGTCTTGAGGCAATTAGAAGTGAGAAGTTAATTAATATACCAAGATATAAAAAATATGTAGTCAATTACTATAATGGAGCTTCGCACGCTCTTGAGTTTTCGTTCAAAATAAGCAATCTTCTTGATGAGGCACTAATCAATGGCAATAATATGTGTTTGTTTTTTATGTGAAATATCTTTATTACAAAATATGTTGTTGAAGATAATTGGCCAATAAAAATATTATCTCTTGTTCTGTTAGGCATACTTCAAAGCTATCTTCCAACCTGCCCATCTGGGTGAATAAAAAATTTCAGTTTCTTGACATGGTCTTTTCGTGAGTTCAACCTTCAACAGTCTGAAAAGAATGGTAAATCACTAAAACCCTAACATCTCCACTATAATCCGAAATATAGTTGTCATTGAGTTTTTCCATACAGTCTATGGAGAGTGAACATTTTTGAGAAGAAGAGAAGTAGTATTACTCAATTTAATAGTTATTTATGATACAAGTGTTAAAAGTGGCATTTTATTTTGTGAGTGGGGAATATTGCGAAACGAGCGTTAGCGAGTGGAGCAACCCCACGAGCAAAATAAAATCACTTTTAACAAATGTATCATACAAAATTTTTTGTTCAACAGTTACTGCTAGTAAGAAAAAAACAAAAAAAAAATAAGATCCATAAGGATTCGAACACACGATCTTTGGATTACAAGGCTGACTGACAGATACTTCAAATATAATAAACCCCAACGCACTTTATTTATGAATGTCATTATTTGTCAGTGATGAAGGACATTCTACAGTTGGACTAAATACTACTTCGTTTGTAACTTCAAAAGGAATTAGTATTATCAATTGCGCAAACGACCAAATACATGTGTGAACTTTTATAAACGATTCCTCTTGAGTAGGTGTTCTGATTATAATATCTGATTGAAGTGTTTCTATTAGAGAGATCTATATTACTGAGTATCCATCATCTCATCTGTCATTTTACTTTTAACACTAGTGTTAAAAGTACTTTTAACACTAGTGTTAAAAGTGATTATGTGAAAACGTCAGTTTTTAGTTCATGTGTCAATGAATTAAAAACGTCATTTTTAATGTCAGTTGTACAAAAACTTATTTTTTCAATCAGGTGAATTCAGCATATGAGAAGTTAATGACAAAATTAAATATTGTTAGAAACTAGATGTCCTGGATGCTCATTGCAATTTTCCTATACAATATAAGAATATATTTGGCTCAAAAATCCATCAGAAACCAACTACTTTCCTGGCTAATACCACGACGAACATTGAATTACATCCAATGAATTTCCGTGCAGAGTTCCTACAAGGCTACCTCCGCAATTGCTAGTTGCATGGATAGATCGATTTCTGGGTTCTTGCCCTCATCGGTCTAGGGTAGGTCTCTGCAGACAATAGCTGATGTCTGCAAGTGGGTGTTGTTTAGTTGGGCTGAGGTTGAGATGGCGCTCGTGGTTTGGTTAACACCGATCTACGGGTGGTGTCTCAGCTTTTGCCTTGACATGGATTGATAACTGGACTGTTTGTTGTAGACATTAGTTATTGTCTCAGTAATATCTATGATGCCAACTTGATTTGGAACAGACTGTATACTTCTGCTTGAAGAAGCCTTTGTGTAGCAAAACATATGTCGCAGTTTTGTGAACAAAAAATTGTGAAAGTCAATATAAACTCACCTTCAGGCTTTTCTTACCACTCGTGGTGATGAGCACTTCACTGGCAAGGATCTCATTCATTTGTTGGTTCGACTCAACTCTCACTGACCCATTTCCTCTAACATCAACATCGCTTCTACAGAACTTCACCTGCTCCAAAAACTCCTCAATTTGATCCGTGTGTTTATTGTCTTCATCGATACTACAGAGAGATTCGGCTGTGGCAAGAGCTATAGCTTCAGAGGGGCTGCTGCTGGCGTCAAAACTCGATAGTGACGCTATTTGAGATGATGCTGGTAACCCGTCAACGATTCTCACTTCTTTTTTGGTGAACTCGGATTTTTTCAGCAGGTTGCTGTACAACGCGCACACCTGTGAGATACATGATTTTATTCGATGGAATATCAGCTGGTGTACCGCAAGGATCTCATTTCGGACCTCTACCCTTCAACCTGTTTGTTTATGACAGTAATGTTATTCTCTATGGTGAATTATCTAAGCTGATGAATCTGATAGAGACTTATTACAGTATGATGGTTAGCCATTCAACCAATTGAAATGTTGTTTACGAATTGGTTCCGTTATAATTTGCCCGAATACGTGACAGTATGCAACATTTTGATTTTTTTAACTCGCTTTTATTCAACTTGCCCTGTTAGTTAGTAAGAATAAAAAAAGTCAAACGTTCTACTAAAGACGGATGTGAAGTTATCCACATCCACAAATATACACTGAGAAAAAGTTACCTCGGTTGGTAAAATTTTTCTTTCTTATTTGAATGATGAATTAGACATTTCTCAATGGCTCCATCACATTAAGAAGTTTGAGTACCATGGGATATGAGTATAAGGGTAATTTTTTATGCTATGAGAAATGGTGAAATGGGGGTGATATTTTTTAAATGAATAAATTTAGTGGTGGGGGAGAGTTTGTCAAAAAAAATCAATTTTCTGGGAAAACGACATTGTAGAGTTTTTCGAATTGAATATTCTTTTAGAGGAGGTCGAAATACATAGTTGTGGGTATATGAATTCATTTGTAGCTCCGTCAAAGGGGGTGTGATGGGGAAGAGTTGTCGAAAAAATCAATTTTCTGGGAAGACAACATTGTAGAGTTTTTTGGATTGGACATTCTTTTTCAGGAGATTGAAATACATGGCTGAGGGTATATGAATTCATTTGTAGTCCCGTCAAAGGGATGTGGTGGGGGAGAGTTGTCGAAAAAAAATCAATTTTCTGGGAAAACAACATTGTAGAGTTTTTTGGATTGGATATTCTTTTTCAGGAGATTGAAATACATAGCTGAGGGCATATGAATTCATTTGTAGCCCCGTCGGAGGGGGTGTGGTGGGGGAGAGTATGTCGAAAAAAAATCAATTTACTGGTAAAACGACATTGTAGAGTTTTTTGGATTGGATATTCTTTTTCAGGAGATTGAAATACATGGCTGAGGGCATATGAATTCATTTGTAGCCCCGTCGGAGGGGGTGTGGTGGGGGAGAGTATGTCGAAAAAAAATCAATTTACTGGTAAAACGACATTGTAGAGTTTTTTGGATTGGATATTCTTTTTCAGGAGATTGAAATACATGGCTGAGGGCATATGAATTCATTTGTAGCCCCGTCGGAGGGGGTGTGGTGGGGGAGAGTATGTCGAAAAAAAATCAATTTACTGGTAAAACGACATTGTAGAGTTTTTTGGATTGGATATTCTTTTTCAGGAGATTGAAATACATGGCTGAGGGCATATGAATTCATTTGTAGCCCCGTCGGAGGGGGTGTGGTGGGGGAGAGTATGTCGAAAAAAAATCAATTTACTGGTAAAACGACATTGTAGAGTTTTTTTGGATTGGATATTCTTTTTCAGGAGATTGAAATACATGGCTGAGGGTATATGAATTCATTTGTAGCCCCGTCAATGGGGATGTGGTGGGGGAGAGTTGTCGAAAAAAAATCAATTTTCTGGAAAAACAACATTGTAGAGTTTTTTGGATTGGATATTATTTTTCAGGAGGTTGAAATACATAGCACATAGCAGTGGGTATATGAATGCATTTGTAGCCCCGTCGGAGGCTACGTCTACTAAAGTGGGTCAAAATTCACAAAAATTCACACGAACGTACACAATAAACGAGGCATGTTGAATGAACCGCTGAATCTTTCTGATTTCTACCAGAATTAGTATTTGAAGTGGGTTATAAAGTTATACAGTGTTGTCTTATATCTCCTGTCGTTCGGAGGTTTTCAGCATTTGCAGAGGGTAATTCGTAAAAATATACTCACTAGTATCTGAATCAAACAGGAATTATTCAGAGGCACCGTGTCTGTAAGTATATGCTCCTGCAGAAGATCAGCAATCTTTGGTAGAGAAGGATGGATACTATCCCAGAACTGGCTAAAACAGACCAGGATGAGCGACATGGCTTGATACATCGTTGCACCAGTCTGAACTGCATTCACGACTGTTTCTGCTGTTATAGTTGTGAGTGGATTGACGAAATTCAGGATGGCTTCATACCAAGGGGGGCGAATTTGATTCCATACCTAGAATGGATAAGTTTTAATTTTTTTGTTGGATTAGTTATCAAAATTAAAGTAAGTGAAACAAAAATGTGAAAGAATCATTAGAATATATCCAAAAACGAAAGAGTTGTGGGACTTTAAAGTTGCACTTGAAAGAATAATTTCATCTAGTGTGTGACGTCACGCTAAATAAACGAAAACCCTGACGCGGCTAGTGTTGTAGCGATCTTGGATGTCACATTTCGTCAAAAGCGAGCAGAGACCATAGAGGCTTAAATAACTTAAATAATCTATTACTCAGTCATTAATTGGTGGATTTTAAAATCGTTTTCACTGATGTATTACTTTTGATCTATTTTTCAATTCCATCGCGATGAATAAACTTAGTATTAACATCATTGAACTTGTTCATGGTGAAAATTGTGTGTAGTGTTTTCTAAGTTATATCTCAATTTCGATGTAAATAAAAGGCAATGTGTGTATATATACAATGCTGCTTATAATTTCCCTTTATTTCTTGAACTGGTGGGTTTGGAAAGATAAGACTGGGTAGGTCCACATAAAGAAGAACATGGTGACGTTATCCTTATAGATATATTATGATAGATACATTTGTTTTCTCATGGAAATGGGTCAATTTCTTGAATTATTTTGAAGTTGAGATTGAAAACTTTGTATGCATACAATGTCACATCGAGATATTCCCAAAGGGTGGTAATTCCTCATATGCTTTAGTATAATAACTTTTGTGGCTATAGAGTCGACGCCCCCAAGCTTCTGCAACGCATTCAATCGAATGTATCTGTAACTATTGGTGGTCAAATTATTATTATTTTGTTATTAATTCTATCAAGATTCGTTAGCTGGGTCTTATTTAGGCTGCAGAAGACTGGGCAGGCGTGAAGGATTTATTTGTATATGAGCAACTTGTTTTCCAGACTCGATTTCGTTGCTATGAGGCATTAGGTGCGTTTCACTCCGAGACTGATATATGGAAGTAAGTTAAGCTACCTGATCAGATGGAGTCCTAGGTATGTCACCGAGTTAAATTGCCTTATGACTTCAATCCTCAACTCTCTAAAGGAATTTGTGCAATGGGATTTTGTCGTGAGGTTCGTGCCTACGATTTTAGATTGCCTGAAAAAAGTATATTAGGAAACCCGGTAGAAATGGCCACAAACTGGGCAACTTTCTTAAAAGTGGACAAGATTCTCGTTAAATGCCGTCTGGAGCTTGAGGATGATCTCAAAATGACCCCTTTTACGGTTCGGTATCCAAGTGTGCTGTGCACAAAGTGAAAGAGCCTTTCTCAAGAAACAGATCCTGTTATAGTTCTGCTGGAGGTGAATGAGTTACTCAATATCATCTGGATTGGAGGTCTAGTCAACAAGTTGTAGCGCAGAGATTCATTTGTATATAAGGTATTTAGTGAAAATGAGAATTGAGGTGAATACGATTAAGATCTTTATTATCCTCACGACAAAATCCTATGAAAATCCTGCTCAAACTGATTCGTCATGCACCAAATCGAATTTTCCGGTCGTCCAGTTTTCCTGGCTCATTTTTCCAGACCATGTCATATGTTTCTTCATCGACTCAGTGAATTCCAGTTCCATGCGGAACATATCCTCCTTGCTGACTGAGAGACATTTTTGTTGGCCACCTTTTTCTGGTATCTCTGTTATTTCAAAGGTTCGTCCTGGTATTAGCTAGGGAGTTGTCATTTCTGTCAGATACAGAAGATGTGAAAAAATAGTCATCATGCGGAACACTCATACAGTGAACACAAAGACATACATAGCCTGTGCGATTATAGGAAGTTTATTACTTTCCCTGGTGTTCCGACACACTTTTTAGCTATACGAAAACCCGGGAAATTCACATCACCTTTCCACATCTCGCTGGCAGATTGGCTCAGTGGTCTAGGTGTCGGCCATTAAAGTTGCAGCTAGCATTGGACGCTAGTATGGGGGTGAATATTTTCAAATATATCAGTAACGATAGCTGGTCACACGGCTCGTTGTGAAGCAAGTGCGATGTGCGTATCCTCGAGGGGCGAACTGCTGATGAATTCTGGTGTACAAAATCAATAATTCCCGATGAATTACATGAATTACCGATGAATTACATGAATTACCGATGAATTACATGAATTACTAATGAATTACCGATTAATTACTAATGGATTACCGATGAATTACCGATAAATTACATGAATTACCGATGAATTACATGAATTACATGAATTAATGATGAATTACTAATGAATTACCGATGAATTACTAATGGATTACCGATGAATTACCCATAAATTACATGAATTACCGATGAATTACATGAATTACCGATGAATTACATGAAGTCCCGAAGAATTACTACGGTAATTCAGTGAATTACCATGAAAACGTGAAGTCCAGTGTACAAATTTCACCAGCGGTTCACCCCCTGAGTATCCTAGATGCCAATTCCGGCGTCTAATGCTTGCTGTAAGTTTTCCTCAAGCCGTGACGATAAATACGGTAAATAATAGTAATAATAGCTGTCCGAGTTATTATTATGGAAATGAAAAAAGGAGTTAGCATCTGTGAAAAACGATTGTCCTCGATCAGGATTCGAACCCACGACCCCACGAGTTTTAATGTCATTTGGTTGGTTAGTTAGTTCAGTTGGTAGAGCACTGATTGGCAATCTAGAGGGAGTGAGTTCGAATCCTGCTCGACGAAAATACTTTTTCCTAAAATTTTTAAATTTGTATGTATGCGGTTCATGTTTGGCTAACTTTGTTCAGTGGTCAGAGATGTACACCTGATCCATGCTGAAAATCGCATTATGTCGGTGATGCTAGGTTTGAAAATGAATGTAAATAGGATCTTGATGGGGATTGACAAACAATTGACAAACGCCGTAGTTTCTAGGTGTCACTACTAACATCAAAATTCTAGGAAAAAGCTGTATCCCGATAAGCAGTTGAAACGCATGACTTCTCGGTAGCTCAGTTGGTAGATCATAAACCGGAAATTAAAAAAAAAAATCCGTATCCGCTTATTGTTAGACGTTAAGATAATGAACAACAAATCGTATTGGATAAATGAATGAATTTCAACCCTGCCTCGGAATATTTAAATCAAATTATGCTTTTCACACTGAAAAACCAAGTAACGATAATTTTAACTGGAAAAGTATAATTGTAATTTATCTGAACAATTATCATTCACTTACTGCAGGTTTCACCTGAATTCCGACGATGTATTACCATGGAAAGCGGTGAACCGTAAATAAATAAAACGTTTTCAAGACAATTAGAACAGAAGTTTTTCTTCGTGGAGGAGAAAAATTACGGTAAGAGAGATGCTGACATCGTTACGAAACACGACACAAATTAAAAATAAATTTCCCAAGTTACCCCCGAGTTTGACCTATCACGCGGAAATAGCTGTTAAATTTCCAAAATTTACTAGTATGATGGTCGGAGACAAATGCAGTAATATCTTTTACCTACTCTCAATATATAATGACAGTCATTACGATACTGATATGAGTTTCGTAATGAGATATTTTACGGCACTAGTTTACATGCACATGCAGCGTGTCAAATTTGAAAGTTGCCTGTGGAAATATTTTGGAAATGCGAAAATATACCTAACATGTGTCGAGTCAACATAGGGGAAAGCAAAATTTATGAATGAACTCTCACACTGACCAGCTCCCACTTGATCATCATATGAATGCATATGAGGATTCTTCGAGAGACCCCAGCACAACATCTTCTACAATTTTTTTAATAAAAAAAGTGAAAACACTGCCTATACTTACATACCATGTTACCTCGAGTTGGGGTACGCCCCGTAATTTTTATATAGTTTTGAATACGTATATTTTGAAGCCACTACTGGTTGGTTTTTCCGGATATGACATCAACTTTCGATTTTCAAACGGGCCACGATCGGTTAGGGATGATCATGAGGAATCCAACGATACCAAGTTTGATGCTATCACCTCCAAAGACACGGAGATATCGCCTATTATTTTATCCATAAGACCAATGAGTGGAAGAGAGAAACTCTTTATGGTGTGTCCATCCAAATCTCTCTCCCACTCATTGTGCTTATGGATGAAATTAATGGCGATAATTCCGTAGTCATTGGAGATAACACCATCAAACCTGGTATTGTTGGATTCCACATGATTGTCCCTAACCGATCATGAAATAATAATATAAAGGGTGTCCATTTGAAAATCGAAAGTTGATGTCATTTCCAGAAAAATCAGAGATTTTTTTTCCTAGGTTAAAAAGTGACACCTAGTGAGCATATTCAATGTTCCAAATTTCAGAAATATAGCTAGAGACACAACTAAAAAAATGGGGGCTTTTCTACCTTGTGATCACCCGGTATATGCTTTTTAACGCATTGGCAGAAACTGTATCGCACCCCAGAAATTCCTAATATCGTTGTTAGTTTTTTCTTCATGTCCATCACACATGTCTTAGTGAAACATCTAATTATTATTGTTGAAATAGAACTGTTCAAAGCACTGTCCCATACAAAAAGGAGATTTTGTGTACAAAACTTCATCGTCGAGAGGACCGCCAAATAAAACATAATTTTTTGTACCATTCAACTGACTTTCTAGGACAGTTCCAGTAGAAGGTTAGCTGTCCACATCTATCGACTCCAAACATATTGAGATTGTATTGGTGGTGTGTATTTCTTCTATTCCAATTGAATTTAAAAAGATATCAAAATGTGATACATTTGCAGAAATACTAATTTTTTTATAAGAATTTATATAAATTTTTCCATTAACAATGAAAAACATTTCTGGGATTCTGATTTTTATAATGATGGTTTATGCTAACTCACATGTCTCCTCTCGAAACAGCTAGCCCAATTTGATTGCCTGACGATCAAAGGAAGTAGAATATCGGACATGTCGTTTTCATTCCCAACAAACATCATAACCTCCGTAGTCGAAGAGATAAGATCATAGTAGTGCGATGCTTCCAAGGTGGTCGACGAAAATGTTGCATCTTGACAGGAACCGTCTCCGCTGCAGAGAAACGCTCCACATTTAGAAACGTGTGCACAAGTTTTTTGTACTCCGCCTGAGTGTTCATCGAACATCGATCTGAGGATGATAGAGATGACTTGGCATTTCTTCATACATAAAACCTAAAAAACAAAAATAGCTGAATGATACCACAATGGCCTGCCAGGATGGTGTCTTCAACACCCTGGGGGGCTATTTTTGACCGTTCGCAATATTAGCGAAGACACGTATCGTTTTTTTGTTGACAAAGCGAGTACTTAAAGGTAAATAAATCAAAGGTTAATTAACATAAAAAATAAAATATATAAGACATATCATACATATAAAATATATTATAAATAGTCACACTTTAAAATTTTTTGCTGATATTCCTATCTGAGTATCTAATCAAATCAAATTATACTTCATTGTCGAAAGATGAGTATCTTGTAGGCAAAGTCATAGTAAATAAATATAAAAACACAAACATAGGTACTATCGACGAACAAACACATCATCAAGTACAAATAAAAATATCTCTATCGTTCAACATTCAACAGAAGTAAAATAATTTTAAATAAAATAAAGCATATATACATATGTATATCCAAGGTGAGGCAACGTCACACGTTAACAGAAAAATGAGAGATTAAATGATTAAAACATAAATCAAAACTATACTAATTGAAAACCATAGCCATTGCTAGGAACTAATAGATGAACATATAGCAAGAATCAACTTCAAGTCATTATAGTAACCATATCTTTATCGATGTAGTCTTGAACACTATAAAATACCTGTTCAATGAGTACTTGCTTTACAGACTTTCTGAACTTATCATGTGATTGGATATCTTTGAAACATGTCGGTAGGTGGTTATATATTTTGGCTGCATTATAGACCCGCGACTTCTTTATCAAATTTGATGATGGAATGGGCAGTCTTAGCTTGTCATTTTGGCGAGTGACACCAGCAACAACATCGTAAGATGATTTGTTCTTATGTACTAGGCACACAGTTTCAAGAATAAATAATGAAGGAAGAGTAAGTAATTTTTGCTCCATGAACAGGGGTTTGCAAGACACTGTGGGCTCAACTTTGCACAGATATCGAACGGCGCGCTTTTGAAGAATAAAAACTGTATTGAATTGCTGTTGATTGCAGGTGCCCCAGAATGCTATGCCATACCTTAAATGTGATTCAACTACAGCGTGGTACACAATTTTTGCTGTTACAATACCCAATTCTTTCGACACCGTTCGTAAAGCATAACATCCCGAAGCAAGTTTTTTGCTCAGTATTTTTATGTGGTTATTAAAATTGAGGTGTGTGTCCAAATTTATTCCAAGAAATTTATTGAAATCGGTATGTGAAATAATAATGCAGAGCGTGTCGTGGGGCGCCTGAGACCATAATGCATTTGCTGTCTGCTTGTCAAGCTTATGCGGTCTCAGCCTATATCCACAGACATAACGCGGCGCTACGAATGTTATACTACCATCTACGATACGGTATTGACGAGACACCTGTCTTAACTTATGCTCAGGGGCTTATATTGAGTCCGTTGTGGAGAATGGGAAGTGCCGAATTTATTGTAACTACTCATTCTTCACCCCCAGGCAAATACAAGCAAATAAGCCCGATGTAGTCCTAGACCATCAAAGTAGGATAATTTTCGTCGTAGAGTTGTCGGCTACTGGCGAAACGAACATCGTCCGAAAAGAGGAGGGAAAACGGACTAAATATCGAGATTTACTGTTTGAACTCCGCAAGCTGTACCCAAACCATTCTGTTAAAATGTTAAAATAGGAATTCTTTTGGTGGAATAATGGACACGCTGCTCTCTAGTCTAAGAATCATACCGGCTTGTCGTAATACGACAGAAATCCTAGCTGAACGAACGCAGAAGATCCTTGGTTTACTCCGTCTGCTCAGGGCACATGATTCTCGGACCCAGTAGTTGCTCGTAGTGTGTACCCAAAGGCATAGTCCGTGCGGGTAGAGGGGGGCTGTTATTTTCATTTGCCGTGGCGCTCCGGGGCGACTTACTGATTTTTGATGGCGTATTCACACTTTTCAGCTCTAGGAAAACCCGGAAATTCTACAGCACCAAGTCCGGTGCTCGGTATGTACTCCAGACTAGCACTAGACGGCATTAGAATTCAGGCAACTCACAATACACTTGCTCTTCAACAAGGCACGTAGTCGCCTATTGATTCCGATAATAGGTACTTCAGAAAAAAATTGTTGTACACTGGGCTCGAACCGGCTATTGCTATGCTAAAGTTTCGAACGATATAGAGAAATATCATACAAAAATAATCGAAAAGTAATAACGAAGCGAAAAATGCAATGATATACATGGTGTGCTATTTAAAATATCAAAGTTGTTGCTACTTTTCTATTTAAGCGCAGCGCTGAAAATAGTTTAGGTCAATAGAACAGAACTAATTTTATTAACCAAGAAACCAAATTTTCATAACAATCCTATATTCCGTTCTCCAAAAACGTATAATAGACCATCAAGTTTGATTAGCCTTTATATTTTGGAAAGCTTTCGAAAAATAAACTAGTTTTTAGAATTCAATCTTGATCATGACAGAGAACATTAGTAAATAAAACGGTCTTAGGTTTTTCTCACCTTCAAAACAAGCGCCCAGTTGGGTTGGGGTTGAGCCAGTAGTACCATGAGCTCTAAAGCAATCAGAATTTCTGGATGTAGGTCTGCCATTCGCGAAATTTGTTTGGGGTGGATACGGAATATGTTTGGCAAAGCAAAAATCACCCACGGAGCTACACCTGAAGCTCTCGATTTGAATATTTCCACATTGTCCAATCCCTTTTTGAAAACCTTGAAGACGAAAACAAAAAAATGCCGAGATAATATTTTTCAGCAGTGCATCTTGTACAATATGATTAAAAATTGCAAAAATTTGGGGTTTACCAAAAAAAGTGGTGACGTTATCGTCACTTTTAATTATGGCATACGCATAATTGTATTTGAAAATTGGTTGATATTAATGATATTAATGTTACTGATAAAGATGTAATTTTTTTTGTTTGTGAACACAATAAGTGCATAATCACTAGAATTTCGAGGGCATAGTAATTCAAGAAATGAATTTGGATATCATTTCACCTTATAAAGATCATCGAGTGGAGCTCCTCTCATCAACAAACAACTCATCAATTCCTGGCATTTGGTATGTATATCTCTCAGAATTTTACTGCTGGTATTGTAAGAAAATCCTATGAGTTCCTTAGCAGAGTCACAAATCGATGGTAGTAACTGGGCAACACACATGAGTAAATTACTGATGTCTACTACAAGAAGCTGGCTTCGAGCTTCAGATGGTATACTCTGAAAGTTAAAAAAAATAGATATGTAAATAATTCAATGATTATACTTTCTTTTGCTTTTGAATTATATATCCATTTCAACTCTAACATCCCGAATATTACCAGAATCACATTTTCTCAAGGAGCCCTACCTTGAACTTTGGATAAAAATATGCAGATACGTCTGTTCCCTGTAACGAAGCGTTATTTTGCATTATTCCGGGTAACATATTGATATGTTCTATCTGTATCACCACCTGTTCATAGTTGAGTGTTGAACCAGTCACACATCTGTCACCCTGTACGAAAGAGGCAAAACATCTCAGGAACAACTCAGGGACATAACCTCAAAGTTAATTTGAAATGATTATTTGCTTTTTTCATTTGGGATGGTAAAAATCCTGCTTTGCTTTACCACGAAATGCTTTTTTTGTGGCCGACAGTTTCTTGTTCAAAAAATTTTTACTTTATAGAATTTTCGTGCTCTCGTTTACGAGGACTATATTTTTGGTAGGTTATGCTACGACTTGCTATAGTATAGCAAATTTGCGAAATGCCGGAATATTCATAACTCTTGGTACTACATATTGCTTTCAGTATAATTTTAAATTCATTTATATTATTAGGTTTGATTTTGTATAGGCACCTAGTTTTTTCCGAAATCCCTTTAAATAAAATCGAATAATGTCTTATCTGGTATGAACCACGAGCCACCTTACAAGGTTTTTGTAGCATTCCATCTGTTTTCAAAACAGCGCGGCAACATCATGATTCATTCGAACAAGTAAAAAATAAAATATTTTGAACTTATTATGAGACTGATTCAGATACATGGGTGCTCACCCAGGGTTTTCCACCCCGCATGTCCAGTATTAACAAAATTAATACTTCTGAACTAAAGAAAATATGACTTTTTGATAAAAAGGAAGTAAAAGGAACGTATGTGAACTGTCTTGCAGTTTACAGGCTTATAAATTGCATATGCTTCAAAAACCCTGCATGGACAACATACAAGCATATATTTTTGACCCTTATGCCTGATGTGAACTGCAAAACAGTTCAGATTATGTATCATAATATACTATTATTATGAAATACTTTGAGAAGGCGACAGTCATCTTTTTCTTCTATAGAGATGGAAATTAAAAATGTCAGTAATTTGAATGACATCTTACCTGGGTATAACGGATGGTTAGGATGGTAAGCGATTCATTGAGCATACCAGAAAATACTCTTTGGGCCATTTTGGGAGGTACAGTATTCCACAGGTCCTCTCTAGTTCCTGTAAACCATTCATTTGATTGGAAAAAGACATATTCTGAATTTATCATTATTAATAAGTTTTCTCTTTATTTATGCGTAGCACTAGCTTTGAAATAGTTTTTATATTTCAAGTTATTCAAATATATTCTGACAAACTTATTGTTATCACAAGGTACACTGAAAAAAATCATTCTTGTCCTATAGGAATGAGCATCATTTTGATATAAAGTGAGGGAGAGTGATATTGCTTTTTTTCAAAACAGAGATTCTGTTGTAATCCTGAAGCTGTGTCCACAACCTACGAGATTTTTTTACAATCAATAAAATTGTTTTTAGTGATTGCGATGAAAAGGAAGAATAAGGAAATGTAATTATTTGGCATGCAAAAAGTGAATGACAAAACCTATTTTGAATGAGTATAACCTTTCATGTACAACCACCATATCTGAATGATATACGATCCTCTCTCCGATTCAAAAAATGGCCTTTCGCTTTCCCAATCTAAACATTCTGCGTCCTGGAGAATATACAACGACAAAAGTCTACAATGCAGATCTAAAAGTCGTTCGGCTAGAGCTTCGCACATCTCATAATATCTCTTATATCCTTTCTGTAATTGATCCACGTGCTTGTTTTTCGAATCGTTCATAGCTTGAGTATAGAACCACAGGCAATTTTTCAGGAGTGCCGCTGCCCCTATTGTACCAGTGAGAACCGACAAGTCTGCATGATCGAGAGCTTCTTGGGTGAGTATATGTAGATGTTCTGAAAATAATACAAATGTATTGAATCGTAGCCAATAATAATAATAGAGAAACAAGATGTCCTGCCATTCCAGGACGACGCTAATTGCCATAATCTTATACAACTATGAACATTACATCAAAAAACAACTACTTTCCTGGCTAATACCACGACGAACATTGAATTACATCTAATGGATTTCCGTGCAGAGTTCCTACAAGGAGTTGGAATGGCGCCCGCGGTTTAGTGAGCGCTAGGCTGCGGGCGGTGTCTCAGCTTCTGGCTTGACAAGGAGATTTTGTTAAAGCATTTGTTGCAGACATTAGTTATTTTCTGCAGAGACCTATCATATACTGATGAGGGCAAGAACCCAGAAATCGATCTATAGGTGGTCCAAATGTTTTCGAAGAACATTTCCATGCAACTAGCAATTGCGGAGACATTGGATGTAATTCAACGTTCGTCGTAGTATTAGCCAGGAAAGTAGTTGTTTTCTGATAGATTTGACCCAATTATTTGTATTGTATAGGATTATGGCAATGAGCGTCGTCCTGGTAGGCTAGGACATCTTGTTTCTTTCATGACAAGTCCATTTTGAACAATGCAGATTTCTTCAATATGTGTGATCTTGACAGAGGATAGATTGGTACAGTTTTTGTTAGCTTGCTGTAAAGGGCCAGCCAGTGAATGTTGTCTTGTTTTCGACAAAAAGATTGATGGAACCTATTCGCGGAAAGCCAAGCCAATCATTCCTAGGGCGATGATCAGAGATACCCCTAAGATATCAAACCTAGGTGCGGAGGTGGGAACCCCGTAAAAGGGAACCGAAGGAACCGGAAGTACTTCTAAAACCAAAATCAATAGGGGAACCTCTCAAGGGATCTCTGATACTACGGCTGGAGGACCCTACACAGGTTATTGGATGAACTAGGTTCAAAAGACTTGAAAGATTCCTCGTAAATCCAAATATCCTATCAAATTATTTGTAGTGAGTTTCTTGAGTTAGTTTTCAAAAAAAGTCAGGGATGGACTAGATGATATACAACATTCTGTGATATTTTCTTGATGTACCGTGTGGCTAATATCTGATGTGTTGGAGTAGATTGCCGAAAATGTTTCTCACGAAACTTTCGGAAGTTCTTGAGACCTAGTTCGTTAAAAGTGGAATGATCGTGTTTCATGATAACTTATTATGTATCCTGTCTGAATGTTTTATGGAATTATAGGAGAAATCCTACTGAATTTGTTGTATCACGTGGAAATTTTACAAATTATAATAATTCTTTCGAATAATGTAAGTGATAGTCTATATTAGAAGGTGTTTCCGACTCATAAAACGATCCAAAATTGGGAAATCCCATTTCAGATTTCTGTATATCTTGAAAGTTCGTATACTTATTTAAACTCCGATCAACTTGTTTTCTTAGTGAAGAGAAAAGTATAATGTCAAATTAAGTATAATCATTTTCTATGATTTTTGAGTTTTTTGATTGGATGATAATGTTAAATGCTCTTCATGAGAATAGATTGCGAAATATTTCAACAGATTGATCAGCATCATTGTCCTTGTATTCTTCCGTCCAGTTTGTATCACTTACCCGGCAGTATCTTACGAATCTTCCCCACCAAGACAAAACCAGAAAACACAACAGAATCTATCGAAAACTGTATTATCTAAATCGGAAATTGCTGACCACGCCTTGACAGAGCAATACCAAATTCTATGGGATACGACTTGTACTCTGCATAGAGAGGAACATTGGTTCACACGGAAATTTATAGAAACTACCTATATCGAATTCAATGGTGCCTTCAGTCGACTGAGCGTGAGAATTGGATACCTATGGGGACCGCCCGTGTGCCATTTTCTTCCGAAGGCGATTATCGAGTCAATTGAAAGGAATACAGCTTGTCAAATCTAGCAAGGAATGTCGATGAACGTATGAGATGCGAGAATTATAATGAGAAAATATATTCGGATGACGATAGAGAGGGTAGTATGAATTGTACATTCAGTTAGAGTGTATACTGAGCTCTGCTGCTACCGCGCATCGAGAGGCGTGCCGATTTCACATGCCTTGCTAGATTTGCCGAGCTGTAGAAATATTCCAACCGTTAAGACGATGGACTTCCGAAATATAAGTAATCAAGTTATTACATTGTCTACAACCTTCAAAAAACTTACTTTACCATCTTTGTTCACACAATCTGATTCTCTGAACTTAAAGTTCTTGTATGGCAATTTTCTATTGAATTGAAATACATTTAGTTCTCTTTTAATACATGATGAAGAATAATTTGAATCCCCTATTGAACACGGATGCATAATGCGAGTGTCCAGTTCGCGGTAAGGTTTCTAGTATATTGTATATTGATAACACTCTGTAGTATTAGTTATAAGCCTTATTAGCATGGTGGGAGGATTCGTTCTGAAACTTACCTAATAACTGGTCAGCCGATTTGCTGATTAAATCGACGAATTTGGATGGGTCTGAGTCTTTAACCATGCCCTTGCTCTCTTCTACTGGAACATTACTATCTGCGGATATATCCTCAGTTCTATGTAGAAAACCGGAAGGTTTTTTATAAGCAGCACAGAATTCTTCCTCCCACCACAAAACCAACTTTACCGAAGCAAATGAAGCAGATCTAGGAAAGTCGAGTTTTCCTCCTATTATTCCTGGGCAAATGGTTTCTTGTAATATGGATTGCTTACTCTGCAAAAGAAGAAATCGATTCATAATGTGTGTGGAAACTGTTGAGTATATTATTTTATTTTACTGTTCAGGTATCTACGACATACCATGATTGTTATAAGTATTCTTAACCAAAGGAACTCCAAAGATAATCAACTATATAAACAACAATCGCTATCTTTGATAATGGAGGATTAGGAAAAAAAAACGAAAAATAATCAAAAAAAAACCGAAGACGGCGTGTTGTCTCTATTGAGACACTGTCGAATATTCTCAGCGCAACAAAATATTAAAGGTATGCTCTTATCCTGCGAGACCGAGAAAGTCGATCGAAGATTCTTCAAAATAAAACGTTATCCTGAAGAGCTCATCAGACATAAATCCAAATGCGAAGTTCTACTGTCACACAGCAAATAATAATAATAACTGTCCTCTACTTGCAGCAACCCATAATCTCTTTGGACTATATGCAACAATTTTAGAGTAGTTTGACAGGTCCTACTTATACATGCCAAAAAAAAGTTTGTTTTACTCCTGCCTCATTTTCAACGTACCCATAAAACCGGCATTCTTTTCAGTAAACATTTATTGAAGAAATTGTCGGGATTACCTATGGGTGAGTTTAAAACTGATGAGGCAGAAGTAAAATCCAGTTTTTTTTTTGGCATGTATGATTGAGACTTGTCTCACTAGTCTAGAATCGTTGCATATGGTCCGAACAGGGTATTGATTCCTGCTTCAGTATAACTATTTGATATCAATTAAAATATCCATGACTTTCGGATCCTCCGTAAATATCGTAGAAGGGTACATTTTGGGTACTCAGATACTCACATATTATATCTACATGAGGAAGTAGAAGTCTTCAGGAACGATATACACTTCTTTTTTTTCTTCTTCTTCTTCAATTTTTAGAAAAGTTATGACAAATCTAATTTTCGGTCCTGCCGGTAATGGCAGTGGCGAGTTAAAGCGAGCTTGAAATTTGATATCGGAATTCAATCAGGTTTTCTGAGAAAACGAGCGCATTTTGTGAGAAATTACTAGGTATATTTCTTGTGGAGAATGGAATTATCTTTCATCTTGTTGAAATTGTTTCTTGATAAATCTTATACTTTCCGAAACAACAGCGAAAAAAAGTTATATTTTTTTTAAATAAAAATTTGTTTTGGTTCCACCACTGATTTTTTGGTAAACAATTTTTTTTCTAATGATACATGATGTCAAGAAGTCATGTGCCCAGTTTCAGTTGCTACGATTCATTCTTCATTCGTGGATTACATTTGTCTGTGGTTGCTATACTACAAAGAAATGAGAGGATGACAACCAGATTGTTTTCCATACCTTGTAATATTCCATGTCTCTTTGAATGAGTATAATCACTTTGTCCATCAGATTTCCATCCTCCATCACCTCCATTTTGCCACAAATAATTTTCGTCCACAATGTGTTCAATTTCTTTATTCTATCCCTTTCAATCCACCACCATGGAAAACAGTGGATATTCATGAAATGATTCCTCTTAACCGTGGAACAGTATCGATCAAACAAAATATTGGCTGGTAACGGGTGCATATCTGTAATGCGGGATAGATAGTGATAAATCTAATATTCATGTCGATCTGAATTCAGCAATGAATATGAAATGTTCTCATATGATTTACGACCACTCACTTAGATTTCCAAATGTTAGAATCGGAAATATTCGTATATGAAAATATTTTATTGAATCAAGCAATATAGTCCGGTAGCAGGGAGGATTTTTGTAACTAAGGTGAGGGGATCACCCAAGTTATTCTTATGTATTTTGACCCGCTGAATCCGAATTCCGAGGATGATAACGGTTTATATGATTTCACCGTTGAAATCATCCGGAAAATTGTTATGGACGATTTTCCGAAGTAAATCGAAAAATCCATATTTTTCAAAAACAAATGACGTCATAATATTTTGCATAGAATTCTCTACAAAAAAGGTATCTACAAGTTTTTCTGCAAAAAGCACCGTTTTCGAGTAAAAAGTGCTCGAAATTCGAAAAAAATATGATTTTCTCAATTTTCTGTGCTGTTTTATTGAATCACATAATGATATTTTCAGGATAACCTTGTCCCAAACTATTTATATATGTCTCGACTATGAATAACAATCGTGTGGATTTTCCGGCACTGAATTTCCCGATACTTTCACCTTGCATGGAAACGGCATTTTTTTATTCGCAAAGCTCAAGTCGTAGACGAATTTTTTGTAGTGTCAATCAAAACGGGTTCAACACATATTTTTTCATGATCACAAAGCATTTCAGTAGCAGAAAAACGGAAAATTTTGCTTAAAAGTAAAACAATTTTCCGAGGAAAATCGAAAAATGTATTTTGTACAAAAACAAATGATGATATAATATATTCCATGATATTCTCTTCAATAAAGGTATTCACAAATTTTTCTTTAAAATGCACCGTTTTCGAGTAAAATGTGCTCGAAATTCGAATTTCTCAATTTTTAGTGCTCTCTCATTCATCTCATTCAGTAACAATGATATTTTCAGGATCTCTTTGCCCCAATTATTCATATATGTCTCGACTAGCAAAACAGACATTTCTGAATAAAATCATTCGTGTGGTTTTCTCGTCACTGAATTTCCCGATCCTATAAAAAATTTAAAAAAATTGAAAATTTAAAAAGTACGCGCTTCTAACGCGAACTCTTTTGTTTAGACGTATTTTCACTTGTTTAAAACATCTCGCGCTGCGCTGTCATGAATTTTCTTTAGTTTCACTTCGCTAATGGGATATTTTTCTTTTGAACCCATTGATTTTGATCCACCAAGTAAAAAAAAATGTCATGCTGCTCATATAGTTTTTGTCACTACGGAAGATACGGGGATGTTTCCATGAAAAGTGAAACAAATTGGGTATTTAGAACTGAAATTGGTGTCCTGATTGCGAATCAGATGGAATTTTGAGTTTATATTGCCCCCTAATGTAATTTTTCGCAAACATGGGTAAGTCCATCGCTCCTGGCGAGAATTTTATTTCACTCAGATCAACCACAGGTAAGATTTAGACTCATCCTGAAATTTACAGAGTTTTTTTCATAAAATTACATAAGATAGGGGGGTGTTTCCATGAGAAGTGAGATACACTGTATGTTATTCAGGAGAAAAATGCTTTACAGTTTTCCTGTTTCAACACCCTGTATTTCTGCAAGAAAGCAGCTTCGTGAAAAAATACATGTTAAAGTAGCATTGATATTTTTGGTAGAATATCCAGTACAAATTTGAAGCAGTTATTTGGATTGTACAATTCACTTTAGCAAAACAACTTTTTTATTATTAGAATGTATTCATAAAAGCGCAATTATCTTGAAAACGATTGATTTTTCCGGGTTCAAACAATTTTACATGTTTTATTTTCCTGATTTTACCAGTGGCATAAAAAATAGGGGAGGAAAGGGACAAATATACCCTCTTTTTGTACGCCACTGGTGGCAACTAAAAATGTAATTTTTCTTTTAAAATAAAGCTCTTATTGAACCAAAATATTTCTTCGAATTAAACTGTGAAATTTCCAAAACTGTGGAAGTTATGATTAAAAATTAGATTCAATTTTTCATATTCAACAACCTGTATCTGTGCAACCCACCGCTACTCAAGGGTCCGACAACTGATTTCGTGATTAGTATCACATGATCTACCAACGATAAAAAATTCAACGTGCATACTATTACTTTTTAGTTTAGTTTAGTGGTATGTGTACTATAATAACTAAATTGCATCGTGCATACTATGATGTATTCCAAAGTGACAGTACCTCCCGGACTATACCGGTAATAGTTCGCGCAAAAATTGCTAGTGGTTGAATTCTCCTCCAATTTTTTTTAGGAACAAGTACCATAATAAAAAAAAATCAAGAGCCCTTTTTCAAGCAGTGTGACGTGTAAGTATTTGAAAAAATAAAATAAAAAATCACTAGTGTAATTTCCTATCATCACACAACATGCTCGACTAGGCCATACCGAATCCTCCCATAATCTGTTCAGCGTCCCTATGTTCTCTCAACCGAACGAAATCAGATCAAATTCACTTTGTAGTCGATGATACAGTACATTTGCCTGATCACCAAACCAATTAGAAGACGATTGAGTGGTCAAAGAGAATTTGCCTGTTTAAAATTCACAATGGTTCCACCGACTATCGAGTGCTAAAAATAACGGGGGCCTTTATGTTTATGGCGGATGTTCTACATGAGTTCGTTGGAGTGTTAAATCAATTCATAGACCAGTTTATTTATCGAGCGAGCATTCTAAGGATTGTGAGTTGACACCCTTGTTATTGGAGGCAAAGTAAGGCGATGGATAATTAATAGATAGATTTTATTTGACAAATTAAAAAAAAATGGGGAGTGGGGATTTTCCTTTTTGAATTGGAGGATTGTGCGCTGAATCATTTGGCTCTTCTTCTCTTTCTTCTTCTTCTTCTTCTTCTTTTTCGTCTTCTTCTTCTTTTTCTTCTTCTTCTTCTTCTTCTTCCTCCATAATGTCTGTGTGACCCATCCATGAAGTTAGGCAATTCTTCATCTATTTCGATGGTAGGCGTCTCAACATTCGCATTCACTGGAATCACAATGTGTGTAAACACTCGAACATTGTAGAAATTGCTTTATGCAGCCACAGGTTTTTGTTTTGCAACCACTGATACAGCTGCATGAGATTTTTTCAATATGTCATCTGGTATCAATCAGTATAAACTGGCATTAATGCATTATTCGTAATTTTTCATCCCCACTGAGTGATCCTTTTGTCGTTGCCTAACCATTTTTTCAAATGCAAATAAACTGTGAAGGTATGTTGTTTGGCGGCTCCTTCAGTAGAAGGAAGATTTGCTAATTGAAAAGTTGCCTTTGGCGTAAATCGTTTAATTTCTTTTTTATTATTATACAATAAAGAAATAATTTTGCACATATCATGAGTCACTTCTTCAGAAGGAGCAGTTTCTTCATAAAATACATCCAATAATTGAAGGTGGTCTGGATTCGAATGGAAAATTTTCAGTAATTTGTTCTTCTCCTGTTTGTAGATCGAAGATACTGTATCACAGCCTGATACAGCGTGAAGAAAAGCTACATATTTCGATAGGTGTGGATATTTAAAGCTGCTGTTGGAATACCAGCGATTTACTTCTCGTGCTTTTCCTTTTTTCAAAAAAAAATATGTTCTCTGTACTGGGAACCAATTGCGCGAGAAGTACAATCAAATCAACATCTCGCCTCCTAGTGATCGTAGGAAGTCAATTTTTTCTTTAAATGCATGAAATCATGCAAGAAATCTGTTTTCATAAAAGTCATTTCTATAAAAACAAAATTGAGAAATTTATTTAGAAAAACCCTGTAAAAAAATTGTGCACGTTTAACATTGGGCCACTTCCTCGTTCCTTGGACTAAGTAACTAAAATTGAATAATTTCAACATAACAGATAATTTTGGTGGAACATTCTACATGCCATTTTCGATCACCTGACAAGTAGAATGTCCCATCTAAATGATCTGCGTTTTTAAAATATTCATTTTGAGTTACCAATACCACTCTGCTAAAATCTCAACGAGCTTCAACTATACAGTGTGTCCAAGATAGGAATGAACAGCATGGGCATATCGAAAACGGTTGGTGATATGGAGTCGATTAAATTTGAGAAAAATAGCGCATTTATGCCTAATAATATGTCACTTAGAAAGCTTCAATATTCCTAGTAGTTTCGGAGATATCCGATAAAAACCGACATTTGAGAATTTTGTTTTTATTTTCTCCTAGCTTTATTTTCGGAGGAAATGTAAATTCGAACAGGGGTAGTTGTGACGCTTGTGACATATGTGACACTTGTGACGTTGTGATACTTGTGGGACTTGTGTAACTTATGGGGAGTTAAAATTCACTTAAAAAAATATCTCTTGTTTGTTTATTTATTCGAAAATCTCAATAACAATCATTCGCAAAAATCTGGTGATTTTCTCTTTCAAATCTTTTTTGTTAGTGACATTTTTGGCACTTGGCACTTGTCACTTGTGGCAGTTATTTCACTTGTGGAACTTGTGGCTATTGAGACACTTTCGGCAGTAGTGATAGCACTTATGGCACTTGTAGAATTCTGTGGGGGTTGAATTTTTTTGTAGATAAACCAAATTCAAAATGAATTTCTACTATCGAAGATTTCAATGGGTTCTTACCGAATTTCGGTGATGACAAGAAAAAAATTTCATCATTTACTAATTTTCCTATCCAAATTTTTTGACTGATATTTTTGTCACTTGGCATGGCACTTGTGGCACTTGTGGCACTTGTCACCTTTCTGACACTTGTGGTCCTTGTACCGCTTGTGATACTTCTGACTTTTGTGACACTTGTGGCATTGTGGCACTTCTGAAACTGTGACACTTGTGGCACATGTGTAACTTTTGTCAAGTTGAAATTTTCAATTCCAGAAAAAAAAATTTTCCATTTCTTCAAAACCCAATAATTTCAGAGCTGGAAAACTAGATTTGAAATCGATTCCGACTAGGTTAAAAATTTCATGGTCTCTTTACGAAACCTTTGCAATGACAAAAAAAATAACCCATTTCGTTCGCAGATTTTATTCACATGTGATCCGGCATTCTGTGGACTTGGGTTAAGCTCTATTATTAATGATATAATCTGCGATATTGAAATGAAGGACAAACGATTCGAATTTTCTATTAAGACCAATATACATGTCTGACTCTGTGGTTGGGTGATCTGTGAATGTATGACTCATAATCAAATTTATTTGAAGAATTTCTGTATCCTTTACCAAAATCTGAATCTCACAATGTTGATATCTCCCATTATTCTCAGAGTCAGAGTCACTTTTTTCAATCGACTGAAAACAGTTCAACGTGTTGAAATCGTGATTGGAAACAATAATTATATTTGTCATTTCTTACAATTCATCAACGAATTAATTTCAAATTTCTCTCCTTCCTGGAAATTCGTGAATACAATTCACTTACAGAAAAATCTTTTTATTTCACAAGTACGAAACCAATTATGAAATTGTCACAAATGATGTGCCGTCACAGAAGATTTACAACACTCAGCTTTAAAGTACTTCCCGCCAAGAACGGAACTGTCAAGTCCTTTTTCGAAGGCATATTTCAGATTTGGGAGTTTGCAAACCACTTTCGGAGCTTTTTACAATGTAATAAGGAGTTTAGGGTGAGCCCTTCAAAAATGTCCCCACTAATTAGGAAGCTGTTTCCGTTCTAGGAATTCTTGTGGACTAAGGGGTTGTTGCGAAACATTAGTTTGAGAACATAATGAACTGTTTTGTGGGTTGCACAGTTTGAATCAGTCAGGATCAGACAACAGTTACTGGAATTTACAAGGAGTATTCTCAAACTATTATTATCAGGGTTTCTTGGAAGTTTGGTGGATTTTTTATATCATCTCATTGTATGGATTAACCTCTTGCCCTCCAAAAAAAGGACGATATTTGGTAAAATTTGGTGTGCAAAAATAGAATGATAGAATATTCAACGAACAAGTGCATTAATAAGGGCGATTAACAATCGATATAATTTGTTAGAGATTGTTAATCGCCATTTTAATTCACGAGTTTGTTGCAAAACTTTTCCTTCGACCGTAGTTTTCAAAAATAGAGATTTCTTACTTTGAATGTTTATTAATTTAACGATACTATAAAAAACAATCACTAGTTCCTATCTGTATTATCTCTAATCATAGATAGTTTAATTTTCCTCAGTGGTAGTTTTGTTTTATTTTTTTCGGATTGAAGAAAAAAAAATATTGCTTTTATGTGGATTTGAACTGTCGACCTCAGTTTCATCGCTCGAAAATTTTCTGAAATTTCATTTCAGAATTGACAAATAAATAACTAATGATAGAGTACTAAGAGTTGACAGAGTTGCATATAATAAAATCGTTGATTAATAGAAAATCATTCATTAACAGGGGTCATTATTCAACGATTTTAAGTGCCTTAAAATACATCATAAATAAACGGTCGACGGACAAGAGTCATTAACACATTTCAAGTTCTCATTTCATATAGTCTAGTTTCTAAATTGTAGATAGTGACTCATCGTACATTTTCATGTTTTTACGGAATGGGGAAGAAAATAAGAAAACTGGAATTCCACAGCTGGAACTCATTGCCGGTTAGAAAAAAAACATGGTAGGAGTTTCACAAACAAGTTTCACGCAATCAATTTCTCCGTTTTGTGAACGCAACATTTTGCTGCACCTTGTATAATGCAAATAATTTTTTTTCTTATTATAACTGGCTATTCGAAAATTTTCTTATTCTTATGTAAATAGTTCTAATTATCACCCTCGAGAATAATAAATGGGTTAAATAAATGACTACACTTCATATTGAATTGAAATAGTTATTTATCTAACAAATGCGGAAAGTAGTACTTTTCCGACGAACGATGGAGAGCGGAGTTCGGGCAAGCCGTTAAGGGCGGAAAAGACATTTTCCGTAAGAGTTAGGTACAATATTTTTTGTCCGTCTTATTTATGAAAAAACAAGGGTTTTAATAAACAAGTTTTTATAATAATGCTATACAAAATGACTTATAAGACAGAATAGTCACATAGATCATTTAGTTAGTCCTAAATATCCTCAGTTTCAACAATACAAATATCGTGCGGAAAAGTAAAAATCGTACGGAAAAGTAAATATCGTGTGGAAAAGTACAACTTTCAAAACGAAAAATCGTGCGGAAAAGTTACTTTTCCGCACGCTCGGAGGAAATAGTTATTTACCTAACAAGTGCGGAAAAGACATTTTCCGTAAGAGTTAGGTACAATTATTTTTTCTACGAGTGTTTTTGCTAATTTTATTTATGAAAAAACAAGGTTTTTGATAATCAAGTTTTTATAATAATGCTACAAAATGACTAATGAGACAGAATAGTTTCATAGATCATTTAGTTAGTCCTTAAAATCTTCATTTTCAACAATACAAAAATCGTGCGGAAAAGTAACTTTTCCGCATGATTTTAAATCGTACGCAAAAGTACAACTTTCAAAATGAAAAATAGTGCGGAAAAGTTACTTTTCCGCATGCTCGTAGGAAAAATGAATTTCATCTACTATATTTTGCGGTTGTGAGCATTCGAGAGAGCCGCTAGTTCAAATTATACCGAAACAGCTTCTGAAGCAGCTTGTTGCAACTCATATCAATATCCAAAATTATTTCAACGGCTCTCCAACATAAACGTGATTAGATCCCTACATCCTGTCACGAGATTATGTTGGCTTAAAGGGTAAAGACCCACTCTCGCGTTTATCGAATAGCGGTCCGTCGGTGCATGATATTTTCTCCAGAGACATGGTTCACTTGTCAAAGAGGTGCCCTTTTCACGAGCCAGTGACACTGTCGCACAAATCGGTTTAGAATACGCCACATGTTTCCTCGAATAATATTTAACTGGATGGAGATGGTTATCTGTTAAATTGTCCGTTGCTTCCGGATATTTGGAGGAACTATTCTGAGAAGCATTTCACTTCAAAGTGAACTAAGCAAGTAAAAAAAACACTTCGATATAGCTTCTGTTAGTTCGGTAGTTTTACCTCAGATTCATGAGTGGCGCAGTCAGGATTTCAGTTTTGGGGGGGCTGAACATACAATTTATCAGTAACCGGAGCTTTTTTTTTTCGTCAGCCGGATGTTATGAATAACACCTACAAGCGAACTGTTAGGCCAACAAACAATAACATCCTCTTGTAGGAAATTTCCTTAGCTTTCTTTCTATATACTTATGTATTTAACGAAAGTGTCTCGATATGGTCGCAAAATGCGATAAATGTGAAAGGTGCGCTAGGATCCGGCATCCTAGCACATAAATCCGCCAACGAAAAATACTTCCAAAGAATCTAGAATTTTTTCAATATTTTTTCCGTGTTCTACGCCATCAATTTAACATGACACAGCATTCAAGAAATGAAAAATAATAAATTTAAAAATTGGTCTAACTCAAAGTGCACACGTTCGTAAAAACGCCTACCAAATCTACGTTTGACTAGCAATCGATTTGAAATTTGGTCAGCATATAGAAAAAAGATTGATTCTGATGAATATAATAATAAAAAAAAATTAGAAAAACTTTTGGCTGTGAAACGGCAGCTGCAACCTCTAGGTAACATTTTCAACCGACGACCGAATCCAGATAGAGAAATTCTGTGAACACCAATCGATTCAGCATGTCAAAATTAGTATAATCTGTGATTTTTGAGTCGATCGGCATAAAATGAATTTCCAGCCGAAAAAACCTCAAAGGTTTATATCTTAAAAATGGCCAAAAATCCAAAGTTTTCAGATTCACTCGAAATTACCACCGATATACTCAAAATTTTATGCTGATTCCGAAAATGTATGATTTGCATATGTTCTGATACACGGTGTACCATAAAACAAAGATACATGACAGGTAGGTATTTAGGCAGGTAGGCATGCTGATGGACAAGCGGAAAGAGATACAGACAAGCGGCCCACGATGGACCTTGTTGACTTCGAGAGTAGCTACTTTCGGGAGAATAAGCCGGTGTGCATGTAGACAGGTAGGCATGTAGTAAGGAAGGCATATAAGTAGGTAGGGAAGGAGACAGGTAGGCATTTAGGCAGGTAGGCATGTAGGAAGGCATGCTGATGGACAAGCGGAAAGAGATACAGACAAGCGGCCCACGATGGACCTCGTTGACTTCGAGAGTAGCTATTCTCGGGAGAATAAGCCGGTGTGCATGTAGACAGGTAGGCATGTAGTAAGGAAGGCATATACGTAGGTAGGAAAGTAGACAGGTAGGCATTTAGGCAGGTAGGCATGTAGGAAGGCATGCTGATGGACAAGCGGAAAGAGATACAGACAAGCGGCCCACGATGGACCTTGCTGACTTTGAGAGTAGCTACTCTCGGGAGAATAAGCCGGTGTGCATGTAGACAGGTAGGCATGTAGTAAGGAAGGCATATACGTAGGTAGGAAAGTAGACAGGTAGGCATTTAGGCAGGTAGGCATGTAGGAAGGCATGCTGATGGACAAGCGGAAAGAGATACAGACAAGCGGCCCACGATGGACCTCGTTGACTTTGAGAGTAGCTACTCTCGAGAGAATATGCCGGTGTTGCATGTAGACAGGTAGGCATGTAGTAAGGAAGGCATATAAGTAGGTAGAAAAGTAGACAGGTAGGCATTTAGGCAGGTAGGCATGTAGGAAGGCATGCTGATGGACAAGCGGCCCACGATGGACCTTGTTGACTTTGAGAGTAGCTACTCTCGAGAGAATATGCCGGTGTTGCATGTAGACAGGTAGGCATTTAGTAAGGAAGGCATATAAGTAGGTAGCAAAGTAGACAGGTAGGCATGTAGGCAGGTAGGCAGGTAGGCATGTAATAAGGTAGGCATATAAGTAGGTAGGAAAGTAGACAGGTAGGCATGTAGGCGGGTAGGCATGTAGGCAGGTAGGCATGTAGGAAGGCATACTGATGGACGGGCGGAAAGAGGTACAGACTCACAGACAAACGCAATTTGTACTTGATAATTTTTAAGAATAATAAAAAATAATGTTTCCTAAAATAAGAGAATTGGATTCGCGAATCGGCAACCTGAAATTGAAGAATAATTGTGTTCATCTTCTAAAATATGGAAAGAGAATTTGTTAACCTCTCAAACGAATTTTTCTTATATACGCATCCTGATATATAAGATAACTGGTACAACTTCAAGCATTAATTGCTCGTCGACCCTCTTGCTTCTGTCAATTCTGAACTCGAGATGCGCGTATGAAAGCGTATATTATGAATAGTATCGAATTCCATTTGTTGCCACGATACAAAGCTCCAAAATATCATCTTTCACATAACAGTAATAGATATTGCCGAGTTGTATCTATGGAATGAATACCTGAGGGAAGACTATATCGACTATTCTGGTGTGGCTTTTGTTTTATTTGCGAACATCGGCAACGCTTCGATTCGTGCATTATTAAATTTTGTTGGAATACCACACGTTAGTTTACGAGTGGGATTCGAATGCACGGATATGAAACAATGCTTGAGTGCCTGACACGTCTGCCGTACAGAACGAGAGTTCTGATGTAAAACTTTGAGGTTCCAATCCAATTGTCACCAGGGAAGAGGACAGATTTTGTCAGAAAAAAACTCGAATCAACAGAATAGCTCGGAAGCAGCGTTGCATTTTTATAGTGATTACAGGTCGCAAAATGTTGTGTGTAGGCGATAGTCTAGATATAGCTAGCCATCAAAACAAGCGTCAGCCCTCAGAGTAGTGGTGGACCTGGTTGTGAGAAAATGACAAACATGTAAAAAAAAGAACTCGAAAAGTGACTTCAGGTCACAAAATTTTGTGTGTGGGTAGTCTAGATTCCTATAGGTAGGCAATTCTAGGATCAAGCGTCGGCCCTCAGAGTAGTGGTGGACCTGGTTGTGAGAAAATGTGAAACATGAGAAAAAACGAGTCAAAAAGTGATTTCAGGGCGCAAGATTTTGTGTGCAGGAGATAGTCTAGATATAGCTAGCATCAAAACAAGCGTCAGTCCTCAGAGTAGTGGTGGACCTGGTTGTGAGAAAATGACAAACATGTAAAAAAAAGAACTCGAAAAGTGACTTCAGGTCACAAAATTTTGTGTGTGGGTAGTCTAGATTCCTATAGGTAGGCAATTCTAGGATCAAGCGTCGGCCCTCAGAGTAGTGGTGGACCTGGTTGTGAGAAAATGTGAAACTTAAAAAAAAACGAGTCAAAAAGTGATTTCAGGTCGCAAAATTTTGTGTAGGCGAATTTTAGCAATTTTAACACAAAATAGTCTAGATATAGCTAGCCATCAAAATAAGCGCCAGCCCTCAGAATATTTGTGGACCTGGTTGCGAGAAAATGTCAAACATGTAAAAAAAAACTTCGAAAAGTAATTTAAGGTCGCAAAATTTTGTGTAGGCGAATTTTAGCAATTGTAACACAAAATAGTCTAGATATAGCTAGCCATCAAAATAATCGTCAGCCCTCAGAGTATTGGTGAACCTGGTTGTGAGAAAATGTCATACATTTAAAAAAACGTCAAAAAGTGATTGCAGGTCGCAAAACTTCATATGTAGGCGAGTTTTAACGAATTTAACAAAAAATTGTCCTAATATAGCTAGCCTTCAAAACAAACGTCAGCTGTCATAGTAGTTGTGAGAACATGTCAAATATGTGAAAAAAAAGGAAAGCAATTTTTATTTTTGGTTATTACTTTTTAATTGGCGTTGATGGTTCTTTTTTCGAGTGGTTCTCCTCTGATGATTGTTACTTTTTGAGAAATCAGTTTCCCTTTTTTGCTGATAGCTGAGGTACAATTTTACTATATATAATGTTAAAAAATAATGTAAGTACTGAAAATTTCTTTAACATGAAATGAATTGAAAATAAAATTGATGATCCTCTCCCCTGCATGCAAATAGCTGACGTACAGTTTCACTTGTGATAATGTTTAAATAATCTTTCCTGAAAATTTTAATGGATTCAAAATAAATCGAGAACTAAAATTTATACATTTATTTTGTGATGTTAACGTAAAATTTATTGTAATCGAAACAAGTATGATATTTGCGAAAGGCTGGATTAATATTGATGTTTTTTCACTACATGGAGTTTTCATTGCTCCCAGTTGAAATATGAAAGTATTTTGGAACTTTTGGAGTGCGGTTTTAATATAAACTCCCAATAGAAAATATGAAATATTCACTTTCAGTTTTATACGAGATTGTGCTTTCGTGATCATATTCTCGCCTTATTGAAAAACTGAGTTCTGGTTGAGGTATTTCAAAAATTCTAAAGAAACTCTCATTCGCTGTTTATTCAATAAATCCATGGGTTTCACATTCACTCACCCCAGCACTGAGTCTGAAGCTATTGATTTTCACAGGTTGAATGAACATCGAGAGCGTATGGAGCTAACAAAACGGCACTGTTAATTTCAGTTTGAATTCGACCTGACCAGGTAGTTGAATATCGTATTATAACCTTTCACATGTCGATCAATCCTATCTGGTTTTGACAGGCCTCTGCTCGTAATAGATGATCCTCTACGTTTTATAACAATCGAACTATAATAATCCCTTCGTGTAAAGGGTTGAAATTACGCACAACAAAAAGGTTAATTATTATTATTTTCCCATCGGCAATAACTATAGTAGCCCGAACTTTTTGTACGTCAGTATGTTCTATCTTCCGAAACTATTTTTGAACTGCCATATTATGATTTATTCACTCAGATTAGAAAATATTCAACAGGTTGAACCCATCAACGGGATACGTATATTCATTCATTTGAAGATATTTTTTTATTTGGTGTAGTGCTGTAGGTATTCCGAGTTTTCCTACAGCTGAAAAGTGATTACCACACTGAAAATCAATGAATAGCCTCAGATGGCACCACTGAAAATTAATAGCCGTCCTCTATAAGCTCAGGCTGTGTCTTTGGGTACACTTTACTAGGGTTTACGAGGAAAATTATCATTATTATCAGTTATTATTTTCCTGTCTCCGGAATCTGATACCTCCGCATTGGATCATCAACCCAAATAACCACTACCTACCGTGGAGTAAGTAAGTGATAATTGGGCCCAGGAATCCTGTGACCTGAGTAGACTAACTGAACTAAAGACCTTTCTTTTCTGGTAAATGGCCGATGTGGGTATTTTTTGGGCAAGATATGACTTCAAAGTCTCGTAGAAATCAAAATTATAAAATTTGAATCAAGTTTCGTTCGATTCGATAGAGCAAAAGATTCGAAAAATTAAAAAGATGGGAAAAAAATCGAAGTGACAGTAGAGAGTCCAAATTTGTAGCAAAGGTATGAAATTGGAAACTGTGGATTTTCGAAAAAAATGTCAAATTTGACAGGTCTAGAGAAGCACATGACAAAAGAAAAGTGGCTGTTTTCTACTCATTTTTAAAGTCAAAGTCAAATTTTCATTATAATAATAACAACAATAAAAACCTTTATTCATCGATAAAATACAATACTCAAATACTTAAAATATCACTAATCAATAAAATGAATAAAGTTAGCCAGCCATAAGTGCTATTTCACTTGTTTCGCAGAATTATGATAAAATTCATATTCGATAAAATGTCTTTCATAAAGATACTGGTGCGGACATATATCAGTACCTGACAATGAAGTTGTAAAAAAGTATATACACATCATGAACAATACAAATCTATGAGTAAGTTTATAAAATAATGATAATTAAAATTCATCCTAATTTAGGAAGTACACAGCAATCAACTAATCAGGATTTGTTTAGCTAACGTGAGCATCAAATTGGCTGTGTACTAGTTGTCTTGGATTCTCAAAAATAAATTTTTTCAATGCGTTTTTGAACTGAGACGGACATATTAATGTTTTTAGTCGTTCAGGTAATTTATTATAAAATTTTGGTGCCAAATAAATGAAAGAACGTTGTGTTATTGTCTTGACGTAGTTTGTTTTTTCTAAATTTACTGTGAGTAGTTTACTATCTAAAAATGTTTTTATTTTACCAAAATCAATTTGCGTTTTTTCTTTAAGTTCATCCCAAGTATCAGCGGTATACAGAATTGCTGTATCATCAGCAAAACCAAGAATGAATCCATCGCTTTGGAGAGAGTATAGTTCGTTCACGTAAATGTTATATCTATCAATAAAAAAAAAACTTCCGAATGTCGCGAACTTTATGTGGGACACTGTATATCAAAATGAGAACATTCGATTGGTCGAAAACTGCTGGTGTAAAATTTTCAGTTGAATCATTTCAATTATAAAATTATTCACGTATATCGGATCAGAGTGCTTTCCTTTTCAATGTGTACAGGGGAAACCAATTTTCAAAAATAAAGAATTCTCTTCTTATGTGTACAAATATCACTAAGTAACGTGAGCTGTGCAACAATTTTTGAATTGACATGTTTTTGAATTGATCATACTGTTCTCAAGGTGTATCGAAGAACTGGCAATATGGTGATTTCCAAGAAAAAAGACGACATTTTGAATAGTGTTCAACATTTTTTTTGGTTATCTTAGATTTTCAATTTTGCCTGGGCATTCCTTAGAAGACATCTCACAATTGTTCAGAGGCCTAGAAGCAGATATTAGGACGTGGTTCAGTGAGTACAAGGCTACTTGACGTCCAAAATTATAAATTTGAAGGACCCTTTTCGAATCTTCAATATACAATAGATTTCAGATGTTACCAAGAATGTTTTGAGGCCAAATTAGAAGAGAGAAAGGAGAGGAAACGTCTAAGAGAAGAAAGATATGCGGCTACAGCTAATACTCAAAATAAAAGAGTCAAAACAGATTATAAAAAATAGCAATTGTTATGTGTGTAGAAAACGTATAATTAAAAGTAGTCGATATTTCACATGTAATATTTGTAAAAATATTTGTCCATCATCGTTGCATTCCAAAAAAACACAACGAGCATTTTTCAGATTTGGAAGACAATGATCTCTTCCTGTGTCATGTCTGCTTCAAAGAGGAAAGCGATGGAGAAGCTGAGAATGAAACAGCTATAAATGATAAAAATGAGAACATAGGCGTGGAAGAGAAAAACACCATGAAAATGGAAACTGAAGAAGATAAAAAGGAAGAAATTGGTGAATTATTGAATATTTGCAAGGAAGAATATGGCAAATATAACTATCTAGATAAATCATAAAGTGTTCATGATATTCGAATTTTTATTCCTAATTACTTTTTTGAATAAAAAAAATCAAACCATTGAAATGAAAAAAATGTCCAATAACAAATTTTCGTGTCAAACATTTTTTGTTTGTCAAAAAAGTGGTTTTATTGAAAAGTTAATGTGGATATTGTTGCTTAAAGACCACGAAACCAGCACTGTATCGGTGATTTGCTGGCATCCATAAATTTTCACGAGTGTTTGAATTAAAAAAAAAAATCTCAACTGTCCAGTAACAGGGAATGTCACCATATACAATATAATGTTTGATTTCTTTGAATTACATCGCTGAAAAACGCCATAGCTGTATCGTTTATGAGAAAATACTTCTCAGAAAAACGTTACAAACTCTTTACATGACTGACTCGTTTCGGAGTTCACCTGTACCACCCCAATGAAAGTTCTACCTCCCCAATGAAAGGTCTACCTCACGGATTTGTCGAACAAAAATGCAAAGTAATCAGACTTTGCACATAATCGGTTTTTCATCCCAACCCTATATAAACCTTCGCGTTCAAATCGAAACATTGCAAACTCGGGCAACTGTCAACAAAGAGGACTGATAGTTTATGTTTGTCGAACAGATAGGTAGCTGTGCACGACGACGTTGAAATCCAATTTCCCTGAATTAGTTCTGTTTGAATACAGATTCTATCATGTATAACATGAAATGAACATCGCATATCGAACGTTTTTGTCCTCGCATCCTGAGATATGCAGTCGGTCGTCAGTTTCTGTATTGAATATAATTTCGTCGATGGCTGCTTGATGTGAAGGTTCATAATCAGCCATATTGAATGGATTACTGATAATTTAGATTGTGAGGTATCTATTTCATCATCTGTTTTTGATACTTTTTTATATACATGAAAATAGTAAGAGAGATACTGTTGTACTTGTCATCTACACATATTTTTCAAAGGTCTTTCATCAACTCAATATTTTTGCACTGCACTGTTTGGAACCTTTGTTGTAGTGATAATATACTGGAATTTCCACTGAAACAAGTGTTAAATGGCGGTTTGGTGTCTAGATCAAACACCAGAATATTCCAAGCAATTATTTGACTAATTACAATAAGAATAACTCTTTACTATTGCTGGCTTTGATATACAAGTAATTGTAATCATTATTTACCACTACTACATCCTACTATATTCGTATCGTAAATACACATTACGATAATTTCCCATCTCATATAGTGATATGACTCTTCACAATATATCGTGATCATCTATTATGGATAATCCAGAAAATGAAGAATTCCGGACTTGGCTCTGGTCATGATATAGCCATAGATAGATAGAATAAGGTATGTGGGCGGACGGAGCCATAAGCATGTAGGCCTCTCAATCGGGCCCGTTCTGCACCCACCACTGCTGGGAGATGGTTCAGTTTTGAAGGTAGCCTATCTCGCGACCGAAACCTAACCGATACCCCCCTCACACTCTCCGGGTTCAGTACGATACTCCCGAGGTGCGCTTCCCGCGTTGCTGCCACTGCTGGGCATTCCGTGAGGATGTGGGTGGCTGACTCCTCATCCTCCAAACATCACCTGCATTCGGTATCATCCGTGAAACCTAAAATGTTGAGGTGCCTGTTGATATGGCAGTGCCCCTCAGGAGCCCTGTCACTGATCTGATTTCCTTTCTGCTCAGTGTGAGCAGAGTCTTGGTCCTCCTAGTAGAAAGGCCTCCGATGTGGAGTTTCGATTGCCTCATGCCCGGTGCATCTTTCCATGTATCCTGGAATTTTATTTCCAGAATTTCCTTCATGGTTGAGACGCACCATGATCTAGAAACTCCTAGGATAGGTTCTGGTCCAATCGTTGGGCTTTCCGCACCTTGTCTGGCCAAATAATCAGCCCGTTAGTTTTCAGGTACTCCGTTATGACCAGGGACCCAAAGTAGCTTTACTTTATTGGCGGAAGATAGCCTTTGCAGATCATCGATGCATTTAGTCACCAGCAGCGAGGTGACTCTATATGATGTGAGAGCCTCGATCGCCGCTTGGCTATCGGTGCATATCGTGATTTGCTGGCCGCTGGCCTCTGTTGAGATTTCCTCTTACACAGGCGAGTATGGCAAACATTTCTGCCTGAAATACAGTGGCAAAAGTTCCTAGAGCGTAACAGAGTTCCGCTTTCTGACACTGCCCGTATACCCCGGCGCCGGCTGGAGCCATCTGTGTACCAGATGATCCCCTTGGTGGGAAGCAGGCGGTGCCCGATCCGCTCCCAGTCCTCCCTTTTGGGAGACTGTCTACGGCCTTTTACTGAATGGTATGGCAGGTAACGAACTGTCACCCGGCATTTCAAGAAGGGGCAATCCCTTACCGTCTGATTCCATAATCGAGAATGTCCATACATTCCCTCGCTCCGCCATTGGTTAGAACTTCTTAGGCAAGCTGCGGCTTTACGAGCCTCATGTTCGATAAGGAGGTACAAGGGGGGCAGTCCTACGAGCGGCTCCAGTGCTCTGGTGGGTGCCGTCCTCATTGCACTTGTTATCGCAAGACAGAAAAGTCTTTGTACCCTTTCTGATTGGGTTTTCGACTTGCCGGATGCTGCACCTTGCCACTACACGATGGCTCCGTACGTAATCATTGGGCGTATGAGAGTTGTGTAGATCCAATATAGAATGAGCCCCCTATGATATAGCCATTGACGCCTGCTACAGACCTACTACGGTGTTAGTATTATTCATAGCATCCTCATTCTCAAAGTGTGGAATCTATTGTGGATTTGCAAAAGTCAACAGGAAAATGAAGTTTGCAGGTATTTTAAGATAAAACAAGTGCTTGGAAAAAAATAAAATTTGCCTGTCTTCCAAGATGGAAAAACATGGAAAAAGGCTCGAGGAAACAATCCGCCGATAAAAAAAGGTATTCGCGGAATTATAAGATGGTTGTCAAGAGAATTGAATTCTTTTTTCAACGATGTGACAAGTTTTGTGCCCTCTGCGCCCTCTGTTGAGCGAACAACTTGTCTTTGATTTCAGTAAGAAGTGTCGATGATACTCCCAAACCGTTTTTCCCATGTTTGTACGTCGAACCGGTCAAAAGTTAACAAGGGGGCTCTAAATGAAGAGCCGCAGTGTATAACTTTTGAGAAGGGTTTTGTGAGAGGAGCCGATTTTTACCGACGAACACTGGACTATTGGTCTTCTCACTCTTTTCACGTTCTGACATTTCCAAATTCCATCGAATCACAATCTCATACTCGCTCTGCAATACCAATTCAATTCATCGTTTAGTTTCCTTTATCTTCGAATCCTTTCATCTTTTTACTTGCCGTATTTTATCCAAACAGGGCATCAAATATTGTGCTGAGAGTTTGGTGCACTTGATTTGGCGCGGTTTCATTACTGAACTCCTAACTCGGCTAACACAATAAGGGTAACTTCTCATAATTAGATTCAGTCAGAATTCATTACAATCTCGCGAGAAATATGAAATGATACACGTGATTGGTTCAGAATTTGAAATTGAATCATGCATTATCCATATGCCAAATTTTCAGTTGGATTCCCTTTGAATTTGGATTTTCAATAATGGTTCAAAGAAAGATGATGAATTCCAGTTGAAATATTTAATTATTTCCAATTTATCTTCTTGGAAAATATTGGACACTCAACTCAACATCGTCTGCGTGGCCTTCAGAATTGGCTTCAAGAGAAATGAAAATTGTGTGATAAAAAATTGATGGGATACAAAATTTTATCCATAGGTATTTGATATGGTGAATTGCAAAACAGACATGGTTTCTTTTTTTCGCACATATTTCAAGTTGATATAGAAACATGTACAGGTTACATCACATTGTGACGTGCGACATCGTATCTGTCCCAAACATGTATCCGAAATACTGATTCAATGTGAAAATATCCGCCTCAAGAAAAATCGTTGTGATGTCACATAGACAGTCACTAACAGGTGTGCACATTCGAATGGACAAATGACAACATCAGGGACAAACCTGGAGAGAGGAAGGGAAGGAACTGGGAAGGACTAGTGAGACAAGTCTCACTTATACATGCCAAAGAAAAAACTGGGTTTTACTCCTGCCTCAGTTTTCAACTCACCCATAATCCCGGCAATTTCTTCAGTCGAAAATAATCGCTCATAATCATCCTACATAAAAAATGAAGTATGTGATTTCAAGCTTGAGGTTTGCACTTCACAATAGTGTTATTGAATATATATATATGCACGATATGAATAAGCGATTATTTTCAAGATTTAGTGAAGAGAATGCCGATTTTATTGGTAAGTTGAAAATGAGGCAGGAGTAAAACAAAGTTTTTTTTTGGCATGTATAAGTGGGACCTGTCACACTACTTTAAAATTGTTGCATATAGTCCAAAGAGGGTATGGGTTGCTGCTTCAGTATAATAATTCCATATTTACTAAATTATTCATGATTTTCGGATGATCCGCTAACATCTCCTTGAAGTGTGACAAAACACATTTTAGGTATTCAAATACTCGGATATTATATTTGCATGAGAAACGATATGAACTTTTTCTTTTTCTTCTCCAATTATTTTTGGCAGAGTTATGACCAATCAAATATTCGGCTCCGCCAGAACTTCCAGCGGCGGTTAGAGTGAACCTGAAATTTGATGTCGGCGTTCAATCACGTTTGCTGAGAAAACGAGCGCATTTCATAAGAAATTACTAGGAATAATTTTTTTGCAAAATTAAATTTTTTTTCACCCTGTGGAGTTGTTTTTCCGATAAATCATATATTTTTCAATATTACAGCAAAAATCTATTTATATATTTTTAAACGAAAAAAAAAAAATATGTTTCATCCCTGGAATTTTGTTAAACAATTTTTTTTTCGTGTTTATCTTGGTTTCAACTACTAGCATACCAAGTTTGGTTGTGCTACAATCGATTCTTGTCTCAAAACCCAATCGTACTGGATTATCGACCCAGATCACTTATCCCAGTTGGGTTAAGTTAGGTTAGGCGTAGAAAATTGCGTAATAATTTTCAATGGATACTGAGTACTATTCAATGTTTACCCAAAAACAATTGCCATTCAAATGAGCCTATTTAAAATTCTAATATTCCGTTAGCCAAAAAGAGATAGACTGATTGCCAAGAATCAAATAAATCAGCGAGTTTGATTAACGCTACACCTCTTTCCACTTTCCGATCTTGAACTGCTCGAAAGATTCCTTTCCAACTCTCTTCCATTTATTTCAATTAACGACCAGTTTAGGGAGAAAAGTGAGAGTGCTCCACCGTCATCATTGATATCGTTTTCTCTGGAGGGCTGTGAAATATTGGGTTGTAAGGGATTGATTTTGAGATGATCAGTAACCAAAGATGAAATACCGTGCAGGACAGAAATCAGTGCTTGTTTCCTCTTCAGTATTTCAATAATACAAAATGAAAAAAATATTATATAAAATGAAGATGAATATCTGAATAAAATCCAGGATTGCCTATTCGCCATTGGAGAAGAAGAAAAACCCGGAAAAACCTACGTCGTTACAGAAAATTACTCAGGCTATTCGCGAGATGAAAGAATCCACATTCAAAAGTACAGGCGTCATCGAAGAGGTGCCATATGGATAATAATAATTATAATAATAATTTATTCAATAAGGATTCAACTTAAAAAATGGATACAATATATGCCGTGTACCGTCAGTTGCTGAATATATAACCTTAATCCAGTACGATGGGGTTTTAAGACGAGAATCGATTGTAGCACCCAGACAGCACATCAACATTCAATAGACGTTCATTGTACGAATACTTCTGGACCTTTGGGCGTCCATGTGAAGACCATTAATGGACATAAACATTCAATGGACGTCCAATGGATGATACAAAGTTCACACTTTTGGCTATCCATTGGATGTCCATTTGTGGACCTTATTTAAACATCTGCACAACCAATGGACCAACAATGGACGTCCAAAAAATATCCAGAATACGTCCATTTATATTCATTGTTTTGTTTTATGGACCTTTGGACCACAGATGGACGTCCAATGGACATATTAAAGTCAATATTACTATGGTCCAATGGACGTTCACATTTGGACCAAGTGTGATTGAATGTATGCACTTTAATTAATTAATTCATCAAATGAATCTCTCATACACAATACAACTTATCTTAAGGAGTACAGAGGAACTCTTTGTACAACAGGTTCTATTGGATATGGGAAATTGTAAAAGTTTTTAGCAGTTCATTAAACATAAAATGCGAGAAATAAATACAAAAACACAAGTTTTAACAAATTTTACTTATTGAATATTATATAAAAAAATAATTACTACATAATAACTAAATTACTGACTAATTCATTGAACTTATCTCTCTACAATACTAATCTATTCTCAATCCCACTGCAAGCAAAATCCAGAGATTCAATCTGAAATAAGAACAGCATGATGTTAAAATTTTTGTAGCAATAAAAAATTCAAGTAACAACCATTTTGCAAAAATAACAGGGGAAAATTGGTTGTAGTAATCATCAAAGAAATGATTGGAAATAATTTTTAGAAAGCTCTAAAATATGTATTAATTTTGTACGATTTTTGATGTTATATCAGCATGATGAATATAGAGTTCCATTACAACTCTTAGCTTATTTTGGTAGAAACAATATAATACTGAGCAATCAGAATTTTACGAAAAACATCTACGGTTAAGCAAATGATCTAAAAAAAAAATGAGCTTCACTCTAACGGTATCAAACCAATAGTGCGAGGAAAAATGTCTTGTTATTCATAAATAAATATTAAATTTTATGGCTGAAGGACCTCGGTCGATAGCCTTTCGGCATTACATAATGTCGATAAATAACGATTACTACTACTACTACTATTAAATTTTATTTACCTTACTTTTATCCAAATACTTGTGATGCCGGTTTTTCTCACCCAAATAGACACTTTCAGAGCATTGAATTAGTAAACTGACGCTAACAAATAATCACACACACATAACAATGGCTAACATTCCTTGTTGGCGTCTGTTATTCCACAGTTGACATGAAGACAATGCGCATGCGCATTACTCAATTGTGACGCAGTTTCAAAACGCGAAACAAATTTGGTTCAAGATGGGACGTCCTTTGATCGTCCACTTGGATGTCCAATAAATAGTCTGCACAGTATGTCCATTGGACGTCCTTTTTTGTCTATGGACGTTAAACGGACGTCCAATAGATGAAATGTGCTGTCTGGGCACGCTTCTAGGCGATACATCAAAAACTGGTATCATCTCCCGATCTATCAGGAGCGTTTGTTCGAAATAGGGAATGTGGAAAAAAATCTGAATTTCCATTTACAATTAATAAGAGATGATTGATAATTACAAAATTAGAGTACCCTCAGGTTATCATGATGATGCCGTCGGATCAAAAAGCTATCAATTGTCAATTAATAGAAATGATATTTGAAATATTTCGCATGTAATCCAACCTCAAAACCCATCACAATGGAAATTTATAATCCAAAGAGGATTATTACCCAGTCTATCAGATATATAGCTACCAATATTGAATTCAATGAAAAAGCTGGAGTAATGAATAATCATTTCAGCAGTTCAATTAATTAAAAGCTTCATTTGTGATCATAACAGCATATACTGGGAATATATAATTTATTTTCATCTGAGTATTTGATAACCATCAATATGATTGTTTCACTATGGCCGAATTTTTACGTTATTTTAAAACACATGGTCAATAATATACATTTCATGATCCTGAAATGCTTTTTAGCAGAAACACCAAATATTTTTTAAGAAAACACTGCAATTTTTGAACAAAATATCTCAATTATTACACAATTTTCTTGAACTGAAAAAAAAAATGAAAACAGTATGATAATTTGATGTATTATTTATTCAATGAAGTCCAATTTCATGAAAACTACTTCTAATTGCAATATATTCCATAATCTTTCCTCTCTCAATCAAGGTGATGTGATTATTGAGTGTAATAATAATTGAATGATGAAAATATTCATTTGCATTACTCTAACATGTTTAATAATACGGTTCAATACCATAATGCGAGCTGAACTACCCCCACTACCAAAATTTAAATGAGGTATTTATCACGTAAAAGAACGCCTGTGAAATTTCAGAGAATTCCGAGATAATTTACATAATTATTTTCTTCGCCACTGAATGAAGCAGCTCTATTTTGTCTCTTCGCCTAGTACGAACTCTCGATCAAACCTGTGGTTCCCTGCAAATTAACAACTGCAATCTGTCAGTTTCAGTACATTACTCGCCGTGTTTACTGAAACATTTATTTCGACGTATTTTTGTTAATCGATAGTTCAAAAGTCCTCGATAGCTGGAATCGAATGTGATTTGAGCTCAAAAGAACATTGTGTTCGCGTATACGAAAAGATAGACCCTAATATCGTTCACTCATTTTTTATTTCATGCGATGTGTTCTCAAAAATCGTCTATTTTGCAACCCCCTGGGAGTCATGCTGATAAAACTTCATTTCAAATAACCAGCTTCAGTTTGATTAAAGAGAATGAACGGAGGATCACCTATTCTGCCTTTCCACGGGTGCTCATCCAGGAACGGTGCTTTCGTACACTCACAAAAAGTAAATGTTTTTCCTTGGCATCTACTTCTTTTGGTGGGGAAAGCACACTGTATAATTTCCTATAAGTAGTTGGTGACGGCATGGTGATTCGAACCCGCGTACTTTTTGGCTTAGCAAGCGGGAACACTACCTACGCGCCACCAAGATCCATTGTAGCACTCTAAACGAATTTGGTTTTCTTTTGTCCAAAAATTGCTCCGGCAGCTCATTTATTAATGAAACAGGATATTTTTCAGATGTACACCCAGAAAAATCTAGTTATGCAAGTATTTTTTCAAAAACATCTTATAGCTGCTAATTAAAATAATGCAACCACTAAATTTTCTCGGATGAATGCAAAATGTAAACATTTTCAAAGTGAAACAGGTCTTTTTTTCAAAACATTCCTTTTGTCTCTAAATGTTACCTTTTAGTTTTGACAAAGAACACGATTGCAGTTAAATGATGGTATTGAAAAAACAATATTTAAATACGTTATCAAGTGAGAGACTTTTAACGGTAATACAATTGTTTTGAAAAAAAGACGTTGTTCATACTGAAAAGTGAACTATGTTGGCGCCTATTCAATTCAGAAATCATTTATCGGTTATACAATTTTATTACAGCTAATAGATATTTCTCTCAGTGTACTTTTCATAACAGACCTATCATATATTATCCAAATTGATAAGAGCCATTGTAAATTCAAAGTTATAAGCGGGCGCTACCGGAAGTGTTAAACAAACCAGTCCTCAATCTAACCCCTATCAAAATCCTTCTCTTCCAGTAGAAAATTTAATATAATATTAATTCGTTTGTTACCTGGGAAGGAATAAATAAAATCGACATCAATCAAACCAAACCAAGAAAATTTAACGTGGGTTACCTCCCTAATCCCAAATGTCTGACTTCCACGACACACAAGTGTATTACCAGTTGCCAACTCTATGAATATGTGAAAATTATTATTTCGAAACTAACCAGTCGCAAGACAATGGAAGTACGGTTCACCATTATTGTTAAAAATATTACAGTGGTATAAAAATTTGTTTGTAAGATCTAAATATATGATCTATCAACTTCCATATAATAAGTTATGACTAGTTATCTTCCTATACAAAGCCTTGTAAGGGACGCACAGGTGATATTACTCAAATTTTATAGGTAGTGGCAACAAATAGACATCACATAACCTGGTATGTAAACACTATCAATCACGAAAAAATGACAATGAAACTTGTAAAAGTAGTATTTTGTACTTTACCAGAGATGTGTTTGAACCCCTTTACTGTCCTGTTTATGCGCATGGCTAGGTCTCCCAGTAGTGTGTATCGAGTGCAACTCCTGTGGAAGTGCAACGTGCTAGTTTCTTTTTTTTTACTGGATCAAGTTTGGATAAAATTGTGGTAAGTAGATTTACTTTCTGTGATACAACAGTGGACTTAATGATCTATCATCGGTATAACTGCCTCCATGAGCATACAATAATAGTTATTTGTTTACTAGGCTGGTGTTTCATAGCCGAGCGTAGCGAGGCTATTAAACCAGCCAAGGCATTAAATCTGCTTTTCTGCCGTGTGAAACATAATTTTTTCTTCAAATTTGTTCCAATTTCACGCAAATTTTTCCGATCTTTCAAAGAAAATGAAGCCTTCAACGTTATGGTCTACCTATTCGATGTTGAAAATAACATTGACTTGGCAAAATAACTGAAGTTACAGGCTTTTTTGAAACGCCAGTCAGACGGTTTCCATGCAAAAAAATCCCGAGTTTTTCAAAGAGAAGAAATCGAGAAAATTTTATCAGATGCCTCAGATGAACTGTATTTGTGTACGAAGGTAGGAATATATTGAAAATGATCTATTATGGATTAAAGAACTAATTTTCAATTTATATATAGGTTGTACTTATTGTTGCAGTCGCTGGGGCTTGTAGATGTGATGAGCTTTTGCAAATGAAAACAGATGATATAAATGATATGGGCGACAAATTGCTAATTATGCTACCAAATACTAAGACCAAAAGATCAAGATCTTTTGTAGTAACGGAATATTTAAGCGTTTACAGAAAATATGCAGCCTCCAGACCCTCGAATTTAAATAATCGGCGTGTCTTCTATAAGTATGCGAACGGTAAAGCACATCATCAATTCATTGACATTCACAAATTCGGTAAAATGCCAGAAGAAATTGCTACTTTTCTGGGACTATCGCATGCGAAAGAGTATACCGGGCACTGCTTTCGTCGTTTTTCCCGTCACAGAAAAAAATTGTGTATTATGCACGGAAAAAATATTGGATTTTAGCTGTCGGTTTTTTGGACAATACAACCTCGAGTTAAAAATCTAATACATTTTTCCCTTGGATAATAAATAACTATTTTATTCCACTGGAGTGATGGTTTGCATTCCTTTGTATTTCGAAAAGAAGTACGTATTGTCGCCATCTAAAAATATCGGATAAAATGTAATAAACCTAAAATAAACTTTGGTGCGGAGGTATTTCAATTAAAATGTTTAACACTGACGGTCTGCGAATTTGTAGAATGGAAAAAGTTCCATACATTCCTGAAATTTTTTCTATTTCGATATAATTCATGTCGATGATCTCAACGAAGCATTGTTCTAAAGGTATCTCTAAACAAATCAGAATGAAAGAATCTGCTAATTTATAAAATATGTTGATGGCAATTGACTTTTTTTTATATTTATATCCAATTAGACCTGATGGTCTAATTACCTACTAGGGATATAATGTGTTCTGGGTAGGCCTTGTTACTAACTCCATACGCCACCTTAGGAGCAGCACTGTTAATTATTAACGCAACAGTGAATCGTGGAGGATTATCCCCAGCCAGCAATTAGATTCAATCGCTCAGATTTATATCTGACACTGAAAAAAATCTTGCCCTGCCTGGGGTTCGAGACCGCGACCTTTCGATCACGAAGCTCCGACGCTACCACTGCGTCAATCCCCGCTTGTCTGCTGAAAATACTGATTAAAAAGATTGACTGATATTTGTGGAACATGTGGTGATTACTATACAGGGTTTTACCATAATTGGGGCGATAAATACAGCGGGTAGTAGAAGATGCAGAGATTCATCAAGCCAAGTAGCTTGAATTTTTTTCCTTGACTTCAAAACCCAAGGTTTTGAAAATTTGATATTTGACTTGAGTCGATTCATGGTGTGAACTACTTGACTTGATATCAAGTAAAGTCAAACTACTTGATATTACTCAACAGCGACCTGTGAAGTGTACACCGAAGCGTTAAAATAGGGGATTCACCGGGGTTATAGCAAGCAGGCCCCCGATTGCTCGATGACGACGTGCTGCTAAATAATAGAGCAGCGTTGATCAATGATAAACAGTGGCGGCTAGAGAATAATCGTTTATGTCCGATTTAAGTGATTTGTCCGTAATGGAATCGGAACCTTTTCAAAGCAGCGGCTCACTATATCGTAGATGAAAAAGTGTCAGAAAGTGCAGGGTTAATATTTAGTATCACAGCTTACTAGGTGAATTATCTGTAGTCTATTTTCAAGCTGTGTGGTGCCCAACCAAACTGTTTAATTTCCACCTTATAAAAACTTTGAATTTTTAATTACCCATAGTGTTCTTCGACGTAAAGCTGCCGTTTGCAATGACTCTTCCATAGAATTTTTTATTCACTTTAACTTATTAATTTGAACAACAAAGGAAGAGGTCACAACTTCAAAAAAAGTCACTCAGAATAATATCAAATGTGTGGGACCTAGGGAACATTGTCAGCCTCTATTTATTAAACACCGAATAATGCCTTTTCCGTCACTCATTATTTGGAAATTTGGAAATTTCAATTCAATATGATGCGATGAAAAATATGGTGTGGTAAACAACAATTTCTTCGACAACCATTCCATTCATCTAACATCTAACGAGGTGGTCGGTCATCTATCAAATTTTGCCGGCCATTTCAATGCTCAGAACATGTTTGCAGACCAAACTATAAAGTGAACACTTTGTCTGAACCTATTAGTTCTACAACATACCAAACAACCCTTGAATAATTACTATGGATGCAGATATAGACATTAATGTGAATTAAAGCGTATAATGTAGTAGACAGCTATTAGTTTCGCGGTTTTGGGTTAATTTACGAGCAAATGAACCACATTGATGCTTGCTTGGCGTATAGTGATTAAATTGATGATTTTGTAGAAGCGAGACGTGAGAAGGATGAGTGTGAAAGTAATCAACTGAAAATCAAATATTTTCATTGCAGTAACGTTCAGTTATTCTCTCTTTCACTATGGGAATATTGCAATTTGAGGTTGTGTTTCTTAGGTATTGTTTGACAAATGAAACGACAAACAGAACTAGCCCCAAATAGTATCAAACTTCTTTCAAAGTGGTAAGAGCTATATTTGTTAGATCATTAATTTTGTTATTGGAACAGAAGGTATAGTATAGTTGGTGATTTGTATAAAGATGAAATAACTTTTTATTGTGATGATAGAAGGGTCCATTGAATGAAAATCAGCATTTTTCTGAAATAGAATAGAAACAAATGTTAACGTAAGAAAATGATTGAAAAAGTTGATGTGGTTCACTTTTAATTCAACAATCTGTTAATACAGAAAATGTGTTCTGTTGATAAATAAAATTTTAATTCAATCATCAATGGGAAAACAATTTTCTAGTACTTACGAAAAGTGAGGTTATAGAGAAGTCAGTTAATGTAGCTGATTTCTCTAAAACCTCACTTTTCGTAAGTACTAGAAAATTGTTTTCTCATTACTGATTGAATTCTCATTTTTTCTATTATACACCAGTGTTCCTGATGAAGACAAAATTCATTCTCGAAATCTAGAACTGAATAAAGAGCTCACACAATCTCAGTGTCTCCGACTGCAATACCCGACAATTCTCTCTGTCGTTTCTATATATATATATATATATATATATATATATATATATATATATATATATATATATATATATATATATATATATATTGAATGCTCCTGGACATAAAATAAATCTTGTTATATGTATTTTGTAACAAAACTTTTTCTTCTGCTTCGACAGTTCCTTTGAAAATTACTGTAATTGGGAGTGTGCAGTTCGTGCATTTTCCGCATCTGCATTTTATTAATAACCTGAATCGAAACAGCGAAAAGCACTCTTTCAGTTTGAAACTTTGATTCAGAAATAATTGGGTGTCTATCGATTTTACGTTTCGATTGAATTCAAATAAATATGGCACCATAGGTGTTGGCAGTCTATCTGAAAATAATCTAAACGACTATTGACCATTTGAAGTGATATATGATTCTAAAGGAGATACGATGATAATTTCCTCATATCTTTCTACATTGACCGCCGAAAAATATGTACCCTATGGGACTAGAGTTTATTATTGGAGTATTGGAAAAAAAATCTGAGAAAAAGTTTGTGCATGTCCGATAACCTCTATCGATTTTGACTCATGTCACGTGATCGCTGGTATGGCGGCAAATTGAAAAAAATTGCTATGAGAAGGAATAGTTTGTTGAAAAAGTTGCTTGGAATTGAATGTTATATGCACAAACAAAGTTTGAAGAGTTAATATAGAAAAAATTAAAATGGAAATTTTTTTGGAATATTTTCTCATCTATATGAAAATATCAAATTTTTTCCTTATGAATAGCTTGACTATGCTGAAACATTTGTATTCCAATGATGATAAAACTTTCTTCTATTTTCCATACCAGGGAGCACTAAAAATAATTCATGGACCATCGACTTACAAAATTATTTAATTTTTTACTTTATGTTGAAAAACTTCAAAACTTCAAATTGATTATAATCTTCTTTGTGAATACAATAGTCCGTATTGAGGTTAAAGTAATGTTTGAACATAACTATATTAAAATAAATTCTTGTTTTAATTTTTAATTGGTCGTAGAAAAAACAGTGTATGCAAATATCATGTAATGGCTATAATACACTTGCACGAGATTTACATGATCGTTATACTATTTTTTCGTTATTCCTGAAATAGAAAAGTTACTCATTGAATTGACAGATATTCCTATGCCTTTCACGTCTAATTGCGCTACTCATTTTTTACACACAAGGAAATTCGAATGTTTCGTAGGTACGTTAAAACAATTATGTCTGATGTTCGTTTAAACCACACATATTTTCATTAGTTATATCAATGCCAATCAATATACAAAATATCCATCCTAATGAAGGAAACAAAAATTTTCAGGGGTATGATTATAGATCATACCTCGAATTATATTTAGGTCGACAATATATCGATTTGAAATAAAGAAAAATCGTGTCACCTGGTAATTGATACTTTTTTTTCCACTGCCTTATCTATGATACCAATGGTCATTTGTCCCCAAAGTTCGCTCATATTGTTGAACAGAGATAACTAGTCAAAAACATAAATTTGACAGTTAGTAAAACAAAAAGTAAGCAGGTATATCACCGTGAAAATACAGCGACAAGCTATATTTTCACTGTAATTCCGATTCTATTGGCTGACTTTCAAAATTTGAAATCCACTGGGCTTCAAAATATGAGAGAAGTTTCGCTTACCTTGCACCTAAATGAAGTAATAAATTTAATGGATTGAACGAATGGAAGCTACAGAAAAAATATAAAATCCCTCCTTATTCGCAGTTTAAACATTGATGGATTCAATTACTGTAATCTTGATTATTATATTTTGAGTACTGATGACAGCGTAAGTTATATATACGCCATACAAGATATTATAAATAATAGGAGAGGTGAAAAAAAGCATTTATGCTAACCTTGTCCTTATGTGTTCCTTTAATTTTATTTCTGTACATTTCTTGTAACACACTGTAACTTGAGCACAATAAACGTTATTATTATTATTATTATCATTATATATTCATCAAGTCAAAAATCAATATTTTGAATCAAATGATTCCTCTTTTTCTCAATGAAACAGCACAGATCATGATACAAATAATTTTTCAAAATTTATTAATAATATAAAGCTTCAGAAAAACCTCGGCTTTCAGCTGCCAATTACTACCGTATTGGTCCAATTTTAAAGTTGGAGGTAGCGGACGCAGAATTTAATGCTCTTTAATTTGTCTTTTGCTGAGGTTCTCGATGAGAAGCGGTCTATAGAAAGTCCAAAAATTTCGAAATTTTTGGGACACCAGAAGTTATTCGCAACCCCTGGAGGGGTACAAACTCAAATTACTCGTTTTCAAGACTATCTCAAGATTTTGGAACGAGGTACTTCCCCTTTCAAGTCTAATTTTACTGAACAACTAGTGAATCAACATAGTCTTTATTACATTATCAAAATTGCAAAGGTTGAAGTAAAGAAATCTTCACTGAATGATTGGTAAACATACTCTGGCGATATATTGTCTGAATATCCTTCAACAGCTCTATGAATATCAACTACCTCCCCTATTTTGTAATGCATATGCTTCAATTCCCCCTTTGACCGAATCGTGGGAGAGAAGCAACTCCGGGTCAGCAGTATTGAAAACAATCCTGCCGCGCCATAACTTTTAATTAACCCCTTTTACTCCCCTTCGCCCTCCGTACAACGCTACGCGGCGTCTACATTGTTCACAACGAGGTGTATGATATGTAGTCCCGTTTCCCTTAGGATGCAATAATGGAGACAGAATTGCACACTGCGAGCTTTTCAGATATTTATAGCATTAGTTGGAGGGTACAGAGTTTCACCCCGATTAGCGTAGTGTTGATGAAAACGAGGTCACAAGTTTTAATTATGATGCGAATGAATGGGTTTCACATTATAAGATTATGCGATAACATTCCATCGAATCAGATAGGATTTTGAATAAAAATTTGCTGGTTTTAGCGCGTGACGGGCAATGTTCAATATTATTAGTTTTTTTATTGGTGCCCCATTTTAGCCATTTCAAGCACGCCTATGCGTGTTTAAATCAAACTTTCAAAAACGCGTGTTTTTTAAAGTTACCATGGCAACATCAACAACTCGAGAAACAAGTCTAAATGACAACTATTGATGAATGATCTGACAGCAGTACCTTCTAACGTCAAATAAAATATTACTAACAAAAACAGAACCTTTATTCAAACATAATTCAACAATTTTAATTTTATAAATGAAAATGGAAAGTACAGTTAGTATTGTTTGAGACATTAATATTTCGATTTTTCAAATCGGAGGAAATGACATTTAAATTAATACTGTTAACATTCTGAGAACTCAATGAGGTTGAACTTCCATTAATGGCACTCCCAATAACGTATGAAATATTCTTCTTATTGCGAATGCTCTCTTTAACGTAACCACTCGCCACAGCTGCCGATTTCTATCCTACTTGCCCTAAAAACATTCAAAGAATCACCTTCCGAAGTTTGTCAACGTACCTAATAGGTAATAGGCCTTTTCATTTAGATGACAAATGACTAACTTTGTTTACCTGACAGCCCCAACGGCAGTGACGGCGAATATGTTTTCCTTTTAAAGGAAATAAAATAATTTTCTCATGGATATTTAACTTGAATTTATATGAAGAAAAAAATTCACCATCAGAAAAATTCGTGTAGGTACATTATTTTGTATAAGAATGAAAGGTTTTTGGTGGTATAAAGTAGGTGAAAATTACCTAACTATATAGTTATTTATTATACAAGGGAAAAAACATTAGATTTTAGCTCGAGGTTTGAAATTTGAAAATTTCTCAGGATACAGATTATATGTGCAAATCCTCTTCTGTTGTGGCATTTTTTATTTTATATTTTTTTATTCAGTTATGGGGTAGTAGCATTAATCCATCAATGTGGATCCTATGGTTGGAAATAACAAAAATTAAGTGTCCAAAGAATGCTACTTTCCTTACTTTTTAAAATTATAATAACTGCAAGATAGACACTTTGAACCCATTCCATGTATTCGTTCGACTTTTGAATTTATTTTCAAAGTAAACTAAAACTTACCTGTGAAAGGTTCGAGTATGGTTTTTTCCCACAAACACAGCATTTCCATACCATTGTAACTTTCACACAACACAGTAAAGTCGAGAGTCGAGGTAATAAATTGAGTCACTTTTTTCGAATTACACTATAATTATTATCACAAACGCACAAAAATAAAAATAAACTACAACTATCAGTAACAAATAACGAGAACGAACGCCAATGGATCATTTTGTTGGGGCCAAAGCACATTGTTGTCGTCATGAAATCAAGGTTGACAGACCGCGAATTTTGAACTGAGCCAATCTCAAATCAATGTTTCAAAACGTAACCAATGGCTATTTACTTTCCGAAAGAGCCACAATAGGCCATTGGCCGCAGTGGAGAGCCTGATGTATGGGCTCACTCACATTTAAACCTAACCTAACCTACTTTCCGAATATCCAATAAGACTTTGGGGCTCAAAACGAGCGCATGCGCTTTAAAAACTCATCTAAATGAAAAGGCCTATTAACACCCTGTATATATCATGAAATGAGTAGTGTACTTCCCAGCAAGCACATGAGAATGGAAAAAGGGAATCAGAGCCAGAATATTTTTTCGTCATTTCATTCCCCATCAGTTTCAACTGCTCTTTTCAGAATAGTTGCTTTCAGTCATCATCAAATATAAAAACGAAAATTGTCCATCATTTCGGATATCCATTGGGAAATCCACGCCTTTGTTTCGACTTTCGGGCATATTAGCCTCTGTGCCACACTAAGTGCTAATATATGTATATACACGTCAGGCCAACGTGTGATAAAGGCTGAATGTTTCATGAGACGGGACGCTAGGACGAACCACAGCATTGTAATCCTACCTATTCATTTAATTATTCACACCCTCATTTCCGCAGATTATTATAACATCCATTTCTCATTCGTTCGAATGACGCTTCGTGATTCGTTTTGTCGCCGGAATCTGTTCATTCATATTTGGGCAGGTGTCGTAACTACACTGGGGATGTATTATTGAATTATGAAACATTTTCAACGTTGGAAATTTCATCTACCAGAACTTCCGAAATCAAGTTTGCTAATATCAAACCGAAGATTCCTATATAGGTGAACTGAGACCAGTTACAAAAAATTGTAGTGTGCTTACTCTATAGGCAAACTTTTGTTCAAATGCGCTAAAAAGTAAAAAATTATTTCTTTAGATGTGAGTTACAGGTTGAAAATCCTGTCACCTGAGGTTTTCTGTTCGAAGAAGTTCATAATCTCCAACCCCGAAAACCCCCATATACAATTTAGAATCGAATTGGACAATTATCACAAAACTCGTCCGCTATTTTGAAGTCGCCATTTCGAATTTCTCAATTTTGATGAAGGAATCATAATTTCCGACCCAGAAAACGCCCAGGTACCAATTTTTGATAGAATCGGATCCGTGTGCCATGAAGGTTTGCTACAAAAAATATACCCCTACGGTATAAGAGGTCTAACCTACAATCTACTGAAAGATTATCTGTCAAACCGCAAACAAATAGTTGAGAATGATGAGACTAGAAGTGACTCGAAAACCGTCACTTACGGAGTTCCACAGGGGTCGGTACTGGGACCACTATTATTTTCCCTTTACGTACACAGCCTATATAAAGACATTTGGATCTGGGGGTAAACTCATCTGCTATTTATGTATTGAGGATGAAGAACTAAAACAATAATTGGGTGTAGAAACTTCTTTATTGTTTTTCAAAATACTCTCCTTTCAAATCTAAACATTTTTGCATTCGATTAAACCAATTGGCATAGCAGTTTTTCCCACTCCGAAGTGGGTATCTCCAAAGCATGGTTTTTGAATGCATAAACAGCGTCTTGTGGTGTCGAAAAGCGTTGACCACGTAATTTTTTCTTCACTTGAGGGAACAAATAGAAATCATTGGGTGCTAAATCAGGGCTGTACGGCGGATGACCCATCAGTTCAACATTTTGAGTGCTCGAATAGCGGGTTGTTTGAGCCGATGTGTGTGAGCTTGCATTGTCATGATGGAGAATTATCCTTCGTCGACGGTTCCTTTTCCTTATTTCATTGATGACTTCTGGCAAACAAATAGAGTTTACCGTTCTACGTTGCTCTAAAGGCACGGTTACCACATGACCGTTTATTTGAAAGACCCATACAGTCAACTGCTGTTTAGTTTCGGGCTCATAACAATAAATCCAAGATTCGTCACCTGTGTATATGTTATACACTGCATTTGATGCACCGCGGTCATATTTTGTAATTATCTCCTTGCACCATTTCACACGAGTCTTTTTTTGATCGATTGTCAAATTGTGCGGAATCCAACGAGAACAAATCTTTCTGACTGCCAAATGTTCATGCAATATCTTATGTATACTTGTCATACTAATGCCCAGGGATGCCTCGATCTCGCGATATGTCACATGACGATCCTGCATTATCAGTTACGACACAGCATCAATGTTTTCTCGCACAACAACCGATTTTGGACGTCCATCTTTAACATCGTCCGCCAGCGAAGTACGGCTACGTTTGAATTCACTAAACCATCGATATATTATGGCCTTGGATGGTGTTTCATCAGCAAAAATCGCAGTAAGTGGATCGGCACACTGCTGTTGAGATAATCCATGTCGAAAATCGAAAAAAATCATGGCACGATTTAGCTCCATCTTTTGGACGAGATAAAATTTTCAAATGTCTATTAACAATACAAATAGCGTATGTATGACGAAAAGTTCTGATTACGTATACTGTTAAAAATGTCAAATTTTGCGACAGCGCAGTTGGATCGTGCCTAGCAACACCAGTGTTGCCAATTCTCAATACATAAATAGCAAAAAGTATCTGTAAAGGAGAAACCTGGGCAGATTTGAAGACAATAGCAGAACACAACTTGAAGCGAATATGTGACTGGTTGAAATTCAATACGCTGACTATGAATAATCAGAAAACATATTACCTTCATTTCACCTCCTATTCTAATCACTTACCCGATCTAGGCCCTCTGATGGTGGAAAACAGAACGATCATTAAAGAAAAAGACCGATTAAAGTACATAGGAATAACTATAGATGGATATTTGAGATGGGATCTCCACACTGACAATAAACAAATTGAGGGGTTACTCAGTAAGTTCAGATACCTTGTGGAATACCTGAATACGAAAAATTTTAAAACATAATATTATGCACTAAATTAGGAAATACAATGGGTAAGGGATGCGTGGCGGAAACAAGATTATCCAGTGACCTGTTATATTCCGAGAATGCTATTTTCGATATAAGGCAATTATTTTGCCATCGAATACTGACGACTATTCATAAAAATAAAATTAAATCACAACCAGATGGACATCAATACGACACTCGAACAAGAAAGACATCCAGCACATTTGTACCAAACCAAGAAAAAACTATAGGCCAACGATCCGTTAAATTTCTAGCTAGTTATATAATTTACTACCAGAAAATTTGAAGAATTTGAAAAATTTCAAATCACCCAAATATAACGTCAAAGTATGGACGATTATTGTGATTATGGTGAGAATCGATTTAAAATTATTGTGGGTGTTTTTGAGGTAGGAGATTTCGATTTTTTAGTCATAAAAGAATAATAGTTCAAAAAAACTAAAGAACACGCTTTACTTCCAACATGGACTGAAAGGTTAAAAATAATCAACAATTTAATAACTTAAATGTAAAAAAGCGTGGGGTGCTTGACAAAGTTCCCTTTAGCTCTTGAACGCTTAGTATTGTTAAATTAAACTATAAAATATGAGAATATATATCGAAAAGCACGCTTTTTTACATTTGAGTATTGAATTGTCAATAATTTTTTACTCCTCAGTCCATGTTAGAAGTAAAGCGTGTTCTTTAGTTTTTTTAAACTAAGTATTATTTTTTTCAACAACAATAAGCATATCGAGCAGACTTTACACTGTCAAACATAATCAAAATATCAAACTTTTCGAAAAAGCTTCCACCGACAAGGCAGCCTTGATATCGGCTTCATCTATTACCGAACAGGTAGTGGGCCGACGCAGATTGCTTATTGATTTAAACGTAGAATGTGATTGATGTCGGTAAACGTACGCGGTAGGCTATCGTTAGCACGACCTCCGTATGAAATTCTGTCATAAATTCAGTCCAGATCTCTTTTGTGACATTGGATTCAATTTTCAATTTCGAAAATGTACAATAGACAGAAAACTGAGAGTTTGAATATATCCCGCGAGCCGGCAGTATCCAATTGCTTATTCAATTATAGAGCGCTAGTTTGAACATTCGAGAGTCGGTCAATGTTGATTTTTAATCGAATCGAAAGAGAAAAAAGTTTTTATTTTGCCTCGTGAATTTCGAAGTTTCATGTTTGCTCACTCATAACTTTTTATTAGCCAGGAATCACACTGATCGACTAGGACCGACCGTCCGCGACCGTCCACCTACGACCAAAATTTCTAACACGTATATTCTTATCGCACAACTCACACTGTATAATCGTAATTGACCGTCCTCGACCGTTTTTCAAAGACCATGTTCGAAATTGTAGTCTGCTGGAAATTTTGGTCGGTGTCACACTATCCTGACGTAATGTCATTTTGACACACATTTATGATGAACTTTTGACTTCAACGAAACTCATATAATAGGTATATTTCCTACCGGAAAAATAAAATGTTCTTTTTCAGTATCATTACTGCTCATTATTTTAAGCAAAACTATTGATATTATGAATTTAACTTATTTTCAATAAATGAACAGACAATTCACATAACCTTTCGAATGTCAAATTAATGTCAGATGTACAAAATTATTCTAGTGGTCGGTCGTGGATGGTCGATCAGTGTGACTTTGAAAGTTTTCATTGATCTACTTCTACTTTTGGTCGCGGACGGTCGGTCCTGGTCGATCAGTGTGATTCCTCACTTAGATTCATAGATTTTGATAATTTCTGTTTTCAGAAATATTCAATATAAATTTCTTACAATTTCATACACAGGAGACCATGTTTCTAGATATCCTAGGTAGAATTTACTGCAGGATGACGTTCAACTCGCACTTTACAATTGGTATTGGTATTGGTAATTATGGATGGTGACTGATGCGCTGCGACCTGATTAGATCTATTGTGCCCCATCTTCTTCTGTTATCACAAGGTGCTCTTGTGACAGCAGCCCTTCAAGCCTCAATTCCTTCAGGAATTTTAGGATTTTGAGGGGGTCTACTTGTGGTATTTCTCCCAGTCAGCTGGTGTGATCCCAGTATATTTAATATTTTACGATGTACAGCGTAACACTCCATCAATATATGGTGGGGTGTTTCTGGATGTTCCCCCCAAAATCTGCAAGTGCTGTCCTCCTCTAAGCCTGGCTTTCACAAGTGTTCTTTGAGTCTGCAATGCCCCGTTAGAAATCCCGTGATTGTCTTTAGACTAGTTTTGCTGAGGTTAATCAGTGTCTTCGATCTTGCTCGGTAGAATTTGGCGAGGAGATCTTTGGCCTGCCTCAGCCCTGGAAGTCTCAGCCAGCATGTTGCTCTCATTGCTTCTTCAGCTTCATTGAGTTCTTCTCGTTCTGGCCCGTTCAGTGGCGTTGCTGCGCCTTTTCCTGCCTAGATCCTAAGTAGAATTTCAGTTTTTCTGCTCTCTCAACTGATGTCGTATAAACTATATGATTATTGAATAATTCCAGGATCCTTTAAAAGAATGATATATTGACCGACTCTACTTATTGTAAACTTCTATACGTTCTGATACACACATCAAACGATCAAACTTGGTTGGAGAAACAGCGAAACTTTTCGAGACTGATATGATTTGACGTTCGATAAAGCCGCTCAACCTAAAAGGGACTCTCTATCGAATTATTATCTGAGATTGACGTTAATGGCTGAGGATAATCAGAAGTGAATGGGGACTGCACAACAGCGAATAATGAAAACTTTTCCAATTAGGACTTTTCTCTGTCACTAATAAGCTATCGTTATTTATCTGAAATGAAACTTCATTAGTGATTTACGGTGCCCAGAAGAATATTATTTTTGTTGTTGTTTACAAACATTTCAAAGCTCAAATATTTAGAAGGTAAAAATTTCTCCTTTTTATCATACTATATGGCCAAAACAGTAGCTTTTGACAAACACCAAATGTTCTTGATTGAATAGATTTTAGACCATTTCTAAAAAATAATGGATCTATTTTCGACACACGGATTTGGAAACAGAAGAAGTGTTGAACGTTTTTGAGGAGTTCATTGAGATATCTAGACGGAACACATTATTAAATAATTTGATGAGATGAGATTTTTGAACATTCGCGGACAAATAATCCAGTAACAACAGACAAACTCGAGCAAAAAGTGAAGAATGAATTGTAGCAGTTTGAAACTCGGCACATGACATCTCGACATCATGTTTTATTAGAAAAAAAATTGTTTACCAAAAAATCAGGGGTGGAACCTAAAAAATGTTTCTTTAAAAAAAAATATAATTTTTTTTGTTGTTATTTCAGAAAATATAAGATTCATCAGAACATGATTTCGATAGGTTGAGAGATAATTCAATTCTCCACAAGAATGATATTCTGTAATAATTCATGAAATACGCTTGTTTTCTCAGAAAACGTGGTTTAACGCCGACACTGCAAGTTCAGGCAGGGCCGAAAATTAGATTTGTCCTAATTTTTTTTTAGCCTAACTGATTTGGAACTGGAGCAGGAGTCTTTGGGCCTCGCACCAAATACTCCTCTGGGTGCCGGGGCACGTCCGAGTGGAGGGCAATGAACAAGCAGACACCCTGGCACGGAAAGGCGCAGCAACGCCACTGATCGGTACAGAACCATTCTGCGGACTTGGAAAAACTTACTTCCGAGAAGAACTTAATGAAGCTGAAGAAGCAATAAGAGCACATGCTGGCTAAGACTTCCAGGGCTAAGGCAGGCGAAAGATCTCCTCGCCAAATTCAACCGAGCAAGATCGAAGACACTGATTAACCTCAGCAAAACTAGTCAACAATCACGGGATTTCTAACGGGGCAATGCAGACTCAAAGAACACCTGTGGAAGCTAGGCTTAGAGGAGGACAGCACCTGCAGATTCGGTGGGGAACATCCAGAAACACCCCACCATATATTGATGGAGTGTTACGCTGTACATCATGAAAGATTGAATATACTGGAATACAACCAGCTGACTGTGGGAGAAATACCACAAGTAGACCCCCTCAAAATCCTAAAGTTGTCGAAGGAATTGAGGCTTGAAAGGCTGCTGTAAACAAGAACAGTTTGTGTCACCATCCATACTTACCAAAACCAATACCAATAGTTTTTCCGTTTATTGATATATTATTCAATACAGTAATATAACCAATAACACTAGTTGATGAACTGTAATAATTCTTGTCTAACTTCTCCGCAATACCGTCTTTATATTTTATCTAAAATATCAGCTACGTGGTTCGACTTCCAGAGAGCCACTACCTGCACTATAATTAGTATAATTGAATTGGTTCCTGATGAACTCCAAGAACTCAGGAATATAATTGCATTCTCCAAATACTGGGAAGTCTAAAAACGATCTCTCTCTAATGGCAACCCGTGATTTCGAAGAGCTACGAAGTAAAATCCCAGCAACATCAAAGAACCTCTAATGGAAACGCACTAAACTCATTAATTATTGTTTGATGCATGCTGTATTCTGCTAATTGAGGTTCATAGTGGATAGTAATCCCCCGTAAGTAGGATGTGAATATTTATGCGTATATGGAGTTTTTATCCATTACAACCAATTCATTCGCTTCCCACCAGTACGTGGACAATTGTTAATCCGAAGGATTACAAAGAATGGGGCTAGCTTATGTGTTTTATGTGCCTCTCTCACAAGGTATGCTGAGCTATTCCACAAAATATTACCAGCTGAATATTCGCGTTGTACAGACAAAAGAAGACAATAAAGTGAGAGAATTTTCAATGTGTTATTACGTATTTATCATTAACGATATTGTATTTCTGTATTCCATGTTTGAAGATTATACTTACAAGTATTTGGGATTATATTACACCGATATGTAGATTTTTTTATACTTGGAATATTTATCATTTGAAAATTCTCAGAAAAGTTGCTTCTCAGGAGAGCTGATCAACTTTTTCAAACTGAAAACATGCTCTGCAGAATTCAGATATCTCTTTCCATGAACAAAATGTATAATAATCTTATTCGAAAATAAAACCTATATTGGAGTGGGACAAAAAACAAAGTTTTAAGAGGCACAGGTTAACATCCAATTCTTTGAACTTTTGTTACCAATGTGTTCTTGTGTGACTATTTTTATTTCGATTTGAATTTTATACATTGAATGAAGTTGAAACAGTCTTATCGTCATTCTAATAAAATATTTTTATATTCCAAGAATTTATTTATATCGAATCAGATTCCAATCGCCTGTAATATCGTTTGGCTTGTGGGATGTTGGGTTTGTCACTAGAGAGTACCTGAAACATGAAAAAAAACTTGAAAATACAGATAATGTCGAAAAGGGGAACATTCTCCATGAAAATTGAAAAATGAAAAATGTGACTTATTTGTAATATCTAACAGAAAACAACTACTTCCCCGGCACAAGATAATGTCATGCACAAAATTACGATAGAAACGCTGTTTTTTGTAACTTCAAACGGTTTTAATTATTTTATTATTATTCATAAATATATCTTGATGTAGAGATAGAGCAGTGTAACGTTAGGTTTAATGTTAGCAGTATGAAAAATATTGGTAATACAAACAAAAAACACACAAAAATCTTTATAAATGCAAAAACTCATAGAAACAATAATGGTGAGGAATATGGCGAGAATTCCTGCTCTGTGATGAAGAATATTTGCATTATGCTAAGACTCTTGAGGCTTCGGATCACATCAGGGAGGCCTGACAAAAAAATTATTCGATTCAAAAGTAAACTGTTCGACTGTGTAATGTCATGATCTAGGTAAGCACGGATCTTCAAATGCTGCTGACCCAACACTCTAGCAAGTAGCAAAATATTTATTCCTCTGGATAAATAAACAACAAAAACGCACAGAAGCTTACACCTGTTTGTCTCTGATAATATAGAGATCTGACTCCGCGTTGCTTTTGACTTTCAAAATCTTTACTCTTATAAAATATTGCCTTTTGTTGGTAAGGAAAATACATACATTGATGTGAATGGAGGATAGTATTGGTCCCAGAACTGTTCCCTGTGGGACACCATATTATATAGTCTTGTAACTACTCATTTCTCCATTGATCTCAATGTTTTCCCACTTGAGTTCTTCTATATACAAAAATGCATATTGATAACATCTGAATCTAATTTAGTATCAAATGTTGGTAATGACACTAGGAGTTTATTGAATGTTTTAGTACACTTTCAAACACAGTACTCAATATCCTTTGATAACTGATAATCACGATGTTTACACAGTACGTCGTTTCTATGGAAGGACTCCACCTGAATATCGCAAGATCATTGATAAGTGTGGAGGCATTCAACTGAATAAATATTTGATTATTTGATAGATAATATTATAAAACAAATAACCACTAACGAGTTGAATGATCAGAACAAAGTCCCAAATTCAAGGACAGCTTCGGCTTGTGGTCCTTGTTGGTTTGTAGTACTCCAAAATTGGTATATTAATAATTAAAATCATAATAATAATAACCAACATATGGAATAAATGCAAACAATCTTTAAAAAATATTAAAAGACAAAGTTCAGCTAGAGCTTCAGATTGAAATTTATTGAGATTCTTGAAAAATTAATATTAGATGTCTTTGTGGATAGTGAATAGTAAAAGAAAGTACTGAATTAGTAAAAAAATCCGTTCATAATTATGTTGTTGATGAAATCCAGTTTTACAATACTTTCCAAGTTCCAACATGTCAACTGAGGACATTGCGGTATTGAATTGAGGCTACGAATGACATTCACACTAAAGAGGGCCAAACCCAACTGTCAGTCATAATTGTGTTTGATTATACAAAGGGATTCGATGTGATTGATCACTAGCTTCTGTTTGCAATTTTATATCTTATGGGATTTTCTGCTGGTGGATGGTGGAGCATTGGGTTCCGCAGGGTCTGATTGTGGACCTCGTACCCTTCATTCTGTACACACATGAATTTCATATCACTTGATCAATATTTGAATCTGATAATCCACTGGAATTTTACTTAGATTATATCAATTTCAGATGAGTTTAACTCTCCATAAGTCCAGGAAAATCTGTAGTAATGTTTCTTGGAGTGAAAGTGAATCGTCCTCCGTTCCCATGCCTTACATATCGAAATCAAAGACAAATTGACTCCTGAATTCATTATTATTTTTTTTTGCTGAGGTGGAGAAAAATATTCATAGAGAGGTAATGAGTCTAAAAACCTGATCATCTGATACTTCTGAGATAAAACTTCCACAGCTTTGTTGAGTCCTTCGACTGTTGACACTTATGCCTATAGGCCCATTTCATCTTGCCTATATTATGTACTGTCACAGTAGCCAATCCAGTACTTTCGTGCCTTGTACGAGTTTGTACAAGTTCTTCACTCCAAAATTGGATACGGAATTCCTGATACAGACCATCGAAACCTGATTTTACTTTCTTCATACGATACCCAATAAGATTATGAATTGGGAATTTCCACACATGCTTGTGATTGAATCTCATCGAATCTTATAGTCTCCTTAAACAACCACCGCCTGATGCAAACTCGTATGTATTCGGATATGCTTATAAACTGCATCTACTTACAAATCCTCATACAACATTTCAAAAAGTGGTTACAGACTTTCCAGATTTCATGTGGTATTTTTGGCAGGGTTATGTATCGCTTGACTGTCTGACAGGATGTTGCTATGCGCGTTTTCAACGTTCTTTTCTATTACCCTTCTTCGTCAATTGAAGGATGGTGTCCAGTAAAAAGTTGATGCCAGTAGTCTTGGATCCATCAGATTCTCCCATGAAGAATATCCTTGAGCTGCGAGCCGTTCCACTCAGTTCTACCTTGTACCAGTACTCTGAATTGGTTATTGAAGCTGTACCGTTTGTTGATGTGGTCCGTTTTTGTTCCCAGCGCGTCCTCGATCACAATTCTATTGATGCTCATGTGACCTGAGGTGGGATTCTGTGAACCATAGAATTTTGTTGCCGACAGTTTTGCCTCTGTCTTTTCCATGAATTCAACCATAATGTCATCTCACTTTTGCTGTCGATAACGGAATTCTATGGTACACGGAATCCCACCACTGTTCCAACTTTCAAGTTGAGTGTTTTGCAGTTTGGAATAACCAAGCCTTGCCTCCCCTGCATCACTAGATGGAAAGGAGGCAGTCCCATGGCTGCAATTGGTGTTGATTCAAATGCTCTTTGCACCTTGCCCTAATCTTGTTTTGGCCCCACTTTGTTGTTGGACCACTACACCGAAGAGGGGTATGTAATGGAAGGCATATGTGGTTTTAGTAGGTTTTATCTTGGTGTTTCCTCTAAATTTCACCAGACATGTCAACTCAGTCATGAAATGAGCCTACTGCAGTTTGGAATCGATCTACGCTAATCGAAAAATACTTGACTAACGTATCAAAACTATATACCACAAGTAAGTCATCTTACACACCCCAAATATAAAATCATAATCAATGGACCCGCCATTTCTCGAATACATACTGTACGATTTTTGTAACTGACTTCTTCACTCCAAAGATGCAATTTGCTCCATAACTTTAAGGAATATTAACGAATTGAATAGGGTCATTAGAGAAAGCGATCTTCCTGGAGCCGAACAACTTCTAAAGGTACAAACATAGAGGAGCGACGCGTCAAGCGGCAAGCGACGCGACTAGCGACGAGACAAAAAACATGCACATAGTAAGGCGACACTTTTTGAACTCTTGTCAGTTTGATATATGAATTCTATTATATTTATTACCTGTTAATTTACTTTCTTCAGCTACTTCTGCCCATAATTGCTCCAGTGACTACCGATTTCGGTGATCCGGATGGGATTTATTCCATATAGCTTGTATTTTGAACACAGAATTTATTATCTGTTCGGTTTTCATCGTTCTTGAATACTTATCCCCAGTACTGAAATCAATAATCAAATTTACAAATTGCACTCTCCTTCCAAATACAAACGATTGCACTCACTCCCACGCTAGACGCAGCTGTCACGCGTAAATAAATATTGTCGCTTGAGATACGTAGGGCGTCATCGCGTCGCTTACCTCCTGACTATGTGCACTCTAACACAGAATGCACAGAAATATTCTAGTCGCATCGCTAGTAGCGTCGCTTGCCGCTTAACGCGTCGCTCCTCTATGTTTGTACCTTAAGGTAGCTTCAAGAGTCATATTTTTGGCCAGGGCATTGGTCGCAGTCTGAAGACTGACTGAAGATTTTACATTCAATTACTTATCAATCGAGATTCTTTAAAGAGCATATATTTCATATTCCTAGATATACCTCGAATGAACAAAAATGAATGAGGGGTTCTGTTGAAAAACAATTAACTCACCATAATCATATCTGCTTCTGAAAACTCAAAATCTCTTTGGCCCACTTCACCGTTTGGTCCTATGGATTGAATAGTAATGCGGTTGCCATCTACTTCTGTGTAACTCTACCGAAATGAAGAAACAATTCAAAATAAAGGTTGGTTTCATTTCTCCTCTTTATACACTACGAATACATAAATAAAGAAACCGTTATATACATATATGTATAAGTATGCAGAATTTGTGGGGTTGCAGTCAAATAATTTGGGCAATTTCTAAGAAAACTCTATGGTACTGTCAAGCTTTCGGCAATGTTTATTACCTTCCTCAGGACAACTGAAAATACACAAATGTACAATATATGTGTATATATATATATATAATGTATGTATGTATACATATATATATATATGTGTAGCCTTCAAGATTAGATTGAAACTCCAATTTTATTGTTTATTAGTTTTTCAGAGACTGTACCAAGTTTTTTTCTGCAAAAACGTTTACCTTATAATTAGGTATTCGTCATACGGCTACTGCGCATAGTGGGCGTGAATATCTTTGAATTTTCTGCTATATGTGTACTACTGTACAATGTACCACATTCTTATTGATTTCGAAGATATTCATTCAAATAAATAAACGAATTAGACCATGTATCACAGGTGTCCTTATCATAAAAAATTGTTCTATTCCACATGTTCATCACAAAACTCTTGAATGAAATTATCTTTGAGTGAATGCTTGATATCAATTTGTTAATTTAACGGAAAGTACCTTGACTGTCATATCCAAGCCTATCCTCTCGTCAACTTCTTGGTTGATTTTCATAGTGGATGAAACCTTTGCAGATCCTAAGTCAGTAATGAAAGTTATATCTTCATTTGCAACAGATATTGTCATGACCGGTTTTACCAAGTCGGCGGCTTTCGCTTTTTCTTCAGTAATACCTACGAAAAAGTTAATGGTGACGAAGTGTTCGTGAAATTTCTAATTGTTATTGGTTAAAAACCGGTTTTCTATCGTTTTCGAGATTATTTTCATATCCATATAAAGGAAAAGACCTCAACGTGTTATGATGAAAAGTCGACGAGAGTGGGAATTTCCGAGCGCGAGCTGAAACCGAGTATAACGAATTTTCATTCTAACCGAGTAACTGACTGTGTTTATTTATTTATTTATTTATTTACATGAATAGGCCACTCAACAGATGGTTTTACCCATCCAATTACAGAGTAGCACGAAAATAAACAATATAATTAAATGGTTGCGATAGCTTACAATAAAGTACTGAGTGATTAACAAGAGTCATTCCTAGAAGAAGGTACTCAGTTCAAAAAATGAACGTGACATATGATTATAAATGTCATTTAGAAAAGTGAACATGGTACAATGAATGGGATCAAAAACTTAGATATAAAACTAAATAATGATTATTTTGTATTAAACAATACTTGAGACATATTTCTAAGTATGATAAAAATAAACTATTAGTGTCAATTAAGTAAATAACGCTACCAAAAAATAACAGTGAGTTCAGCCATCAACATGTTACTCAAGATTATTTATTGTGAACAAGAAAAGGAAGAGAAAAAAAAACAACGTTTTATCAATGATTTGAAAACATTATTGCCTTCAAACGTTTTTTGAAGCTTAAGAAAGAAGTGGAAAAAATATCCAAATCAGAATTATTACCAACAACAGAATTGTAGGATCTCAGGCATCTAATGAATGGTGAGTTCAAGTGTGCATTTGTTGAGCTGTGGGCTGCTACGAACAATGGTCTGTTCCTAACGAGGTGCCGTGTGCAGTTGAAGTTGAGATTACTAAGAAGGGACGATGAGTCAAGTGAATTGTTGACTATTTTATAAATCATACATATTTCTAGAAATTTCCGTCTCATATCAAGTTTTTCAATTTATAGTATTTCAGATTCTGTTCATATGAGAAGTGGTGACGTTGTTTATTGAATCTAAAGTTAAGTACACTCACAAATTTTCTTTGGACTTTTTCGATACGGTTGGAATGTACATTGTAATGAGGGTTCCAAATAATGGAGCCATACTCTAGGGTTGATCTTACCATAGAATTATAAAGAGCAATAACCCCATCAGGTCTTGAAAAGCTTTTAGTTGCTCTTAAAATGAAACCAAGATTTCTTCGACTTTTCTGAACAATTTTCTCAACGTGGCTGCCAAAGGTGAGTTTAGTATCTAGATGAATTCCTAAATCCTTGATAAGATTTGATTCCTTGAGAGGCTCGTCACATAGAAAGAGATCAGTAGCAGGGGAAGAAACACTCCTGGTAAACAATATTTTATAACATTTATTCAAATTCAAGTGAAGTTTGTGGAGTTTGCAATACTCTGAAAAAGAATTCAAGTCTTGTTGGAAGTCATGATAATCTTCAATGCTAGCTATTGGTTTGTATATTTTTAGGTCGTCTGCGTAAAGGGCAATCCTAGTGTGTGTAAAACAGGTATTAATTTCATTAATAAAGATGCTGAAGAGCAGGGGGCCCAGATGGGAACCTTGAGGCACCCCTGAGGTAATTTGAAGGCACTCGGAACGAGAGCCGTTAACCACAACATATTGGTGTCTATCAGCTAAATAGGACGTGAGAAAACGAAGAAGATTGCCATGCACACCGATATTCCGGAGCCTCACCACAAGACTCGCGTGGTGAACTTTGTCGAAGGCCTTCGAGAAATCGGTGTACACGGCACAGGTAGAGAGATCATCCATGTTATTGAGTATCTCTTGAATAAACGGAACTAAGTTAGTTACTACTGATCTATTACCGTAGAAGCCATGCTGGTTCGGATTGATAGACAATTTGATTTGGAAGAACAAATTATTTGTTACTATTACTTCAAACATTTTCGCAAAATGGCAGAGTAAGGATATGGGCCTGTAGTTTGTAACATCACTTTTATCACCACTTTTGTGCACTGGGACAACCTGTGCCATCTTCCATAATTTCGGAAAATTGCCAGAAGTTAAACTTTGGTTAAAAATAATATACAGAGGATCTATTAAAGTTTCAACAAATGACTTGATGAAAAGAGGGGAGGTAGTATAAGGTCCCGGCCCTTTTTTCTCCACAAGCAAAAATTTCACATATAATCAAATGGAAAGCCAGCGACAAACAACTTCATTGTAGTTTAGACCGATAAATAATGAATACTAAATATTTATAAATTTTCTAACTCGCTTCCCCAAGGTATAAAAACTACAATTTTTCAGAAAAGTCTTTTCATAGACAAAATAAGATTTATTTTCGCAAAATTCTGTTATTCACGTAGAAAAGAGTCATTGAATGACTTGAACTGATTTTATTTCCTCCACAACCGTTAAAAATTTGCCAATTCTGAAATCATATTTGATAAAAGAAAGGTTACATTCTCGCTCTTGATATTCAATAATTATTCTACAAGACTTACTGACTTATGCATTTTGCTACTATCACGTTATTTCAAATGAACCATAAAGATGCACCTTGTACTGAAAAATTCCCATGATTCCAAAGGAGTATTGATATAGATTTCAATTGGTTATTTTGATAGAAGGATATCCTGAAGTCAAGCCATCTAAGACACCAACATTTTTGTGGATACGACAAATATGATCAGAGAGATTCATTTCGAAAATATCATTTTAGAATTATTTGTCCCTCAAGGTGAAAATATTTCTAAAGAATTATATAATCCAAACGTGCACCCACTGATAAGATAAGGTCCTAGATGATTACTCATTGTTTCTACAACATATCAGAATAAGCTAATATGTACTTTACTCATTGGAAAAAATATCATGCCAAGCCCAACAAACATATATTCGGAGAGAATCCTCCTTTAAAAGGGAAATAACACGTGAAACACCAAATTCGTTAGTAAAATAGATTCGATTCAGCCGCAGAAATACAGTTAAGTTGACGATGAACTGAAAACTTTTTATTTTTCTCAAGGAAAAAAGTAATTTCTCATAGGAAATGACTGCATGCTCTAGAACCTAATTATGAGTAATTGACTTTTCAAATTTGTCACAATATTCAATAAAAAAATAAAGTAATTTTTTTTCTGACAAAATCTGTTGTGGAATCATCTGCGACTGAAAGACAAGACAAACTTTAGTCGCTATTTTCCATCGTTCAAGATAACCTCTTGGGAGGTATTCATGTTGAAAAGGAGAACATTCTCCATGAAAATTTTTATGAAGAATGTTCCCCTTTTCAACATGAAAATTTTCCCCTTTTCAACATGAATACCTCCCAAGAGGTTATCTTGAATATTACAAATAAATCACATTTTTCATTTTTCAATTTTCATGGAGAATGTTCCTCTTTTCGATTTATAGATGGAACACCAGAACACTCATTCTCAGAGGACTAACCCAATCCACAAATAAGTTGAAGACTAACGATGTTACAGGATGTGGAATATTGAGTAAGATTTCCTAAAGCAGAGAAGGTCACTTCCTGATGAAATATTATTAAACTACTAATAAAAAATGGAACGGAAATCCAGTATTTCGCTTAAACCTATTGATTAATAGGCTAATCAATACAGGTTTTTTTCGTAACAAAAATACGATTGGGAAACCGACTGTGACATTACATGAGGGACAGTCCGTTGTTATATATTGCTATGTTTTGGACGAGCAACTGTCATTTATTAATTTGTTATAAACAATTAAATGGAAAAAACGTGTTTTTCTTTAGTGTTTTGCTTATAAAATGAAAAATAATACATGAATCTGGTTGCTCCAATGACATGAATTGTAGAGAATTGAGATGAAAACAAAATGAAATTCAGTACGACCCGATCGGAACGAAGAAAAAGTGAAAAAACTGAAAAATTTTGCGATTTTTTAAATAATTCACAACACCACCATTTTTCATTTTGTACTTTCCATGAAAGTAGTGAATTACAAGTAAGTTATTTCTGAATATATTCTGTATCGTAATTGTATACTTAGTTTATATGTTTTTTTTTTTGTTCAGAATATTTTGTACCTACAAATTTTTCGTGTATTAGGATTTCCTATTTCAATAAATTTCATTCATTCATTCATTCAATAAAACATGTACTCCGACCATTAGTTTTGGCACGATTGCAATTTGATTTTTTTTGCACCATCTTCCAGCGTGCCTGGATGTTCTAGTGATGTTCCGATTTGAATTTCTCGAATAGATTTTGAAAGTAGAAATGATGTCATTGATTTCAGGAGGTGATTCCTTGTCATATTTCAAGAATATAAGTTCATTTAAACGTATGTCCTGACTTGCTTCGTTTCTGTGTAGCGGGGTATCAACTGCGACGCCACTGGAATTAAATTCATAATGTAATTACATGAAAAGAAGACCCTTGTTACTACTAACAAACACACGAAGTTTAATCAGAGTCGGCGTAAACATTTTGAGTAACTCATGAAAAAACGATTTTTTATTAAACTTTTGACACCCCGTTACTAGAAAACGAAGCAAGTTAGGACACACGTTTATATGAACTTTTTTTTATAAAATGTGAAAAGGCTGAAATTAATGACATCATTCAAGATACACCCTGTATATTCGTCGACAGAGAACAACTACTCAAAAGGAGAATATTAAAATAATGGGTCGTATGCATAAAAGCTAGCACATGCATATACTATATGTTTGTCTCTCTCATTGATTAACAAAATGAATAGGTTTCTTTCAAGGAATCCGAGTAAAAGCATTTGCTACAGGTTTATGCATTCGACCCAATATGTGCGTCGTCATTTTCTTCCGGCCTGAACATTTGATTGACGAATAATTTTGTTTCACAGATTCTTACATACCTTGGGCGATTAGATGTTCATAGAATCCTTCGTTCTTCTGAAGAACATATTTTCCTTCGATGGTTATGTTGGACATTTTCACTGCCTCACTACCGAATACTCGACTTAATTTTACACAATTTTCCGGAAAGAATGCTTAATTTTGGCTAGAGATAACATTTTATCTGATTAATATCATTCAGATAATTGCTCATTCGATATTGCGATATTGACTTGAACAGGCAGTTTTTATATACCAACTATTTGAAAATTCACCGATTGTTGTGCATCTAAGTTACCCAAAAAAATAGTCATTTATGCAACAAGTGCACGTCGAGTGCAATAAACTCTTTTTGCACGAGTTTCATACAATATTTTTTCTACGTTCATGCAAAAACCAGAAAATGTTTCATTTAGGTGGCACCAAACTGTGAGGAAGACATTGTTTGTTTAAATCTATCTGCTAAAAGTAATTCAAAAACATTTCGTGTAATTCAGATGATATTCGAAGGAAATAATTTTATTTTTAACAACTTGCATTTTCTAGTAATTTCATAGTCCATTATATAATGAATATGATGAAACATGCAACTGTTTAAAAGATAATACAATCTCACAGAAAATGGGCTAAATTTGGCGTCGATTTGAAAGTTTATGTCTGTCATGATGACAGAACGCTATAGTAGAATGACAGATGAGTGCAATAAAGAGACAGTTTTTCCACCAAATATAGTTCAATAAAGTTTTGTTTTTTGCATTAACGTAGAAAAAAACATTTATGCAATACTAGTTCATTATTGTGTTTTTATTGCTTAGTTACCAACTATCTAATGTCGTACTTTATGCCCGTGCGGTATTTTCTGATATATTACTTGAAACAGCATATTCTTACAGTAAAAGTACTTTCTCAAAGAGCAACAATAGCAAGGCTGTTACGTCTTAGGTCTTTCTTTCTTATGTTTTTGGGATGTTTCCTGAATTATTCTAGCGATGATTCATTAACATATCAAGCTCCTCCAGAATATCCTAATTTCAATTTAAAATTTTTACCTGCCAAGCACATCCAAAACTTGATCCAAATATTATTATACATTGAGTATCAAAAAGTTTGCACATTATGGGAAACTTTTTTATTATTCATTTGTCAGAAAAATGTATTCTTCATAAAAATTGGAGCATTGCGAAATAGTTATTTACCTAACAAGTGCGGAAAGTAGTACATTTCCGCACGCGACGGTAGTTGCACGAACGACGCGGAGATGAGTTCGGGCAAGCCGTTAAGGGCGGAAAAAACATTTTCCGTAAGAGTTAAGTACAATATTTTTCCTACGAGTGTTTTTGTCCATCTTATTTATGAAAAAACAAGGTTTTTAATAAACAAGTTTTTATAATAATTCTACAAAATGACTAATAAGACAGAATAGTTACATAGATCATTTAGTTAGTCCTAAATATCCTCATTTTTAACAATACAAAAATCGTGTGGAAAAGTAAAAATCATACGGAAAAGTACAACTTTCAAAACGAAAAATCCTACTTTTCCGCACGCTCGTAGGAAAAACTCGTATAAGAGTTATAAAAATTCTAAATTTCCAAACAGTGTACAGGGAAGAACAAAAAATTGGAATTTTGATCAAGATTCTGTGAACGATAAGGTCATGTTTACCATTTTGAAAATTGAATAAATATTCGAAGTTGGTAATATTCCTTAATCTAGAAACCTCTTTATTAGGTTATTTGAGGGTTCTAAGATACCTAGTGTAGTGAGACTGCTTTTGTGTTTCTCAAAGATTAAACAGAAACATTACCGCAGTATTGTGATATTTTTCAGGCTATTATTATGAGCATTTTTGAAAATTTCATTTGCCAATTTTTACAGACACTTCAAATAGGTACGTTTATTTGCAGCATAGATAATGATTTGGCTGGGTAGCAACACGATTTTCTTACACTGATTTTTATCGATTTTGATAAGGTACTTCAAGGATTTTTGTCCAATATTTTATTAGTGATATATTTATCAACGATGATACAATTTTTGTTTAGATTTCAATAAAAGATAATTCGAAGTATATGACTAAAGTGGATAAACACTTATTTTCAATAAATTATCTTTCACCATATATAAACGTCTGTAACCGATTGGGAAATCCAGTTCATCCAACCTATCAGATCTAATAAAAATATCATTCACTCTTCAAAATGGTGCAAATTGCAGGAAAATACGAACACGTTAAAAATGAAAATTTCGCAGAACTTCTGAAGAAAGCAGGTCAGTACATATTATGCTGACGTCTCAATTCATTTTCCATAAAGATTAGGCTAGCAATGAGAATATCCACAATAGTAATTTACGTAACAAGTCCGGAAAACACTGTTTTTTTGGACGAGTGGACAAGGTTCTAAGACGAGCGTAGCGAGTCCTGAAAGTCTGCGAGTCCAAAAAAACTGTTTTCGGACGTGTTGCGTACACAATTTTTTCGGCAACCGTGTAGAATAACAAATCGAGACACATTTATTTTTTATATTTCTTTGTAGAAGAAAATTTCGAACATTTTAATTCTTATTTGTATTAAATATCGAAATGCGAACAGAAGATAGGTACTAACAGAAACATATAAATATATAAATATTTATATTGAAATTCGAGCATTTTCGGGACGTACGTACTTCCCGTACTAGTCCGGGAAGTGTTACTTTCTCAAAGAAAAATCGTCCGGGAAGTACCTACTTCTCGGACTGTTGCCAAAAAAAGTAAATTGTTCTACATGTAAAGTAAGAGTTTTCACTTTCTTACGCATTGCACACGCTGTCTCTTCGTATTTTTAATAGAAAAGTATTGATTATTGAAATAAGAAAGGCATAGATCTAGACTAAGAAGCCAGCAACGTTGTTATTTTGTAAGTTGTGATAATTCAGGGGCTCAATAATAAATGCCCGTTGAACGGTAAAAGTCCAGAGGCTAGAGGCTAGAGGCCAGTGTTTTTATTATCGAAAGGGCTGGATATGAGACTTAATCATATCAAATTCTTCATTTCAACCTATCAATCAGAAATCTGAAACAGTCTAGCGGTCTAAGGCGAAGGACCAGTGTGCAAGGAGTCCCGAGTTCTCAGATGATACATCTTATTATTTGCGAAACATTTTTTAATAGTGCTGTTTTTAATTTGAGTGTTATACTTCAATAAAATTCAAATCATATACCATGAAAGTATTTCAAGTGGTCATTACATAACTTTGAGGAACAAACGCTCGCTCTGATACTATATAGAGAATGATACCTCACTACAAAAAAAATTAAAAGTAATCACAGGGAGATATTGAATTTTATCTGTCAGACATATTATTATATGTGCAATGATCCTAACTTAAAGAAAACAAGAACTCTCTGAGACAAATAACAAGACTTTGCCTGATTCAAATGGAGAACCACTGCAGACCGGTTTCGGAATTTATGTTCCTCATCAGTGCAGCTAAATTCATTGTGGTTGTTTACACGCGGAGTCTTGTTACCCGTCTTCATGCGAGATGAATACCTTATTGCTAATTCAAGTTTTAAAAAGTCACCGGTATTTTCGAAAAAAATTGTGAAAACTCGCAAAACTAAAATCTAAAAAATCCGTGAACATATACTAATACTATACTGCGTTTATCCTCAGGCGGCAGTATGAGTATTTTGTAATAGTCTTGGGAGGTAATTAACCCCTCTACCCGCCCTGGATCCGTCTCCGTCACTGGGAATTTCGTAAAAATAAAAAAATGTCAAAAATCAAATAGAAACAACTTTTTACTTTGAAATTTCGAGAAATTCAAACGAATAAGCATATTTTCAGCAATTATTTTGAAAAAAAATTACTTTTGATAGATATTTTTTATCTCAAAGATGTGAGAATCGTTCGTAGAATCAAAAAAACTAAAAATATACAGGGTGTTCGATTTGAAATTCCTAAGTAGCAGTCGTTTTCGGTGAAACTGGACGTGATAAAGGATTAGGAAACATTGAATATATTCTAATAGCACTGCCGAGTTCAGATCTTATACTCTTGAATCCCTGGAAACTATGGCTTTTCTAAAGAAAACGTTGACACCTGGTATATGCGAGCAACTCGACTTTTCATTCTAACTGAATAACATGCCATACTTTTTCAATTATCGAAAATTTGAAAAACTAATAAATATCAAATGGAAACCTAACAAAGAATTATTTTGAGTCTCATTCTTGTTGCAACGTTGACAGTCAAGGCTATCGTTATTATTGCAACAACAATGTGAGATTATTTTTCTCATTCATCAATTTTTAGATGGTCGTGGAGAAAGTATTGTTTTCAAATTAAATATATTCGCCATTTCAGGGTATCCCGAAGATAAAGCTACAGCCATCGATAAATCAAGAGCAGTTGTGACCATAACCTTCGATGGAACCAAGGTTGGAACGAAAGTTGAACAAGTTGGAAGCTCTGTGGTAGAGAATACACTTGTCTTGGGTCAAGAATCTGAGGAAAAACATCCCATGGGTCTGGTTTCTAAAGTATGCATATTAATTTCATTTTTAAAAAAATCTGGTGTTTTAAAAAGAAATCACAAAGTTGCACTTTTCCGAAGATCGGATATTTTTACTTTGTCGCACGTCAAGCGACAAAGTAACCAAAACGCTCGCTGAGTTACCATGGAAACCATAATGGAAAAACGTCAAATAGTTATTTATGCAACAAGTGCAAAAAGTAGTCCTGATGGCCTCGTTGGACAATTACACGTCGAGTGCAATAAACTCTTTTTGCACGAGTTTCATACAGTATTTTTTCTGCGTTCATGCAAAAACCAGAAAATGTTTCATTTAGTTGGCACTGTAAGGAAGACATTGTTTGTTTAAATCTATCTGCTAAAAGTAATTCAAAAACATTTTGTGTAATTCAGATGATATTCGAAGGAAATAATACAAAACGTAATACAATCTCACAGAAAATGGGCTAAATTTGGCGTCGATTTGAAAGTTTATGCCTGTCATTACATGACAGAACGCTATAGTAGAATGGCAGATGAGTGCAATAAAGTCTTTACTGCACTCAGTGCAATAAAGAGACAGTTTTTCCACCAAATATAGTTCAATAGAGTTTTGTTTTTTGCAAGAACGTAGAAAAGTTTTTTTATAAGTAATTGAATGTTAGATTCTACATCATATAACTATGTTTATTACGATAGAAGGAGCGATAAATTAAGCAATAGAAAGTAATTAAATAGCATATTCTTCAACGAGCTTATTATGATAGCTATCTCGAGGATAAAGACTCTGAAACGAGAGAATAATGCTCATTATACGCGGGTACAAGATTGTAATTTCTCTACGATTACACGAAAATTTATACATTTATGACGAAAGCTCAGTTTGTAGTATGAACGATTTCTGTGAATGATATTTTTTAATAACCTTCTCTCTATCTAATTTATTTAATGAATTTTCAATGAAAACTAGAGAAAATTAGAAAACATCAATTATCTGAATGAAAATGCGAATTTTCACTATCAGATTTTTTCTTTTCAGTTAGAGTCTTTTCACAATATCTATCAGATGTAGTTCAATGTCCAGCGTGGCTTTAGCCGGGGAAGTAGTTGTTTTCTGTTAGATATTACAAATAAATCACATTTTTCAATTTTCATACAGAATGTTCCCCTTTTCAACATAATATTTATTACTTTCTCGATGAACAAAATCTGAAAATGTTTAAAATTATTATGAATTGATTGCATATTTCTACTGGCCTATTTTTCAGACTACAGTCACAAAGGAAGGAGATGCACTGAAAATGGTGTCGAAAGAAGCTGCAGGTAAAGCGATAACTAGACTATACAAATTTTCCGATGCTGGATTTGAAGTGGTAATATCTTTCAAAACTATTATTTAAAACTTTTATTAATTTTCAACATTTTTGCAGACACTGACTTTCGAAGGTGTGGTGGCAAAGAGAATCTACAAGAGAGTATAATATCTTAGTGAACGAGTGTTACTAGATGTCGTGTTACAAAACTTTCTCGGTCAACTTTTTCAGGCAGTGAAAAATAATCACAAGATACATAAGCCTATATTTGATTCTCAATAAAATATTATAAAATCTTTATCGAACCAATTTTTTTTCAAAATCACAGTTCGTCCACGAAGCTCCCAAAATAACAAGAATTGGAGAAAAAAAATCAATATCGTCAGAAACGAAGTAGGCGAGACCAGGGTTGGTAGTTACAATGTAAACTCATGTATTTTCACAATCCAACAATGGGCAAAAAACCATTCGAGATTGCAAAAGTATTTCGCATTTGAGATGCAAACAATATTTTTTCGAAAACTACATTGAAACTTTTATGAGAATGAAAAATTAATGAATAAGTATCTGTCATTGTTAATTGACATTTCGCGACATTTCGTGTTTGAACCAAAATGAACTAGTTAATTTATTTCGAATACGGACGATGTCAACAAAAGCCTAAGAACGCCAAACTAGAACAGAGACGTATTAGGCTTATCAACCAAGTGAAGCGAATTTGAAGATGTATACATATTTCATTACACTTCTTAAAATATGAACTAAATAAACAAGATCAGGACAGCTATGTAAAATAGTCAATAAAATAATTGAAAACACGAAAATCACCACGGACATTTTAAACAAAACGCAGCTTCAATAATTGTAACGCAAACAAGATGAATACAACTCTACGAAAATATTTCGTTTTGTGACAGGTCAGTTGATGTTCTAACGACCAATAGCTTTGCGAGAACTGGCGATCACGTGGTGGACAAGCTGCAAGCATGCATTGATCATTGTTTACATCTTACACAGAAAAAAAATAGTATTGAATCAAACAAAATACATTTCAGTCAAACAAATTCGTTGTTTCAATACAAGTACACGACTCTGGATATAAATTACCCACGGCGGCTAGATAATGAATAAGTCAATCAGATACATATCAGTTTTCAAAAAATAAATAAGCATATACTTGAAAAAATAAATTACCTATAAAGGCAGAGTTGAAATTCATTTTCATTACAATATTTACTTAGTTTGGCCTGCTGAAGAATTAGACCAACTTGAGTATGAAGGAGAATAAAGCACATCTTTTGAATGAATTTCTGTCAACGAAACTATGGAGTTGTTGTAAAGCTGGGACATGAGCATATCAACAATGATAATAACATAAGTATAACATTAGATGACTGAAAATTTTCATAATTTTTCATTTGTGGTCTTTATTCAATAATAGAAGCAGCCACTGTACCCACACAAGTACTTTGGATGTCGAAATTATCTTCAATTCATACTGAGTCATTTTATTAAAACAATCAAGAAAATTCCATGAACAACATACCACTTCAAACAACAAACAAATATGCTTGTATTTTCTGTTATTGGACAAGAAGAATGAAGATAATATCACTACTTGACCTACACAGAATTGAAAAAAATAATTTTGGTCCACATACCATAGCTGTATATTACTAATCATAACCACACAAAGAGATATAAGTCATTCTTGAAACATAGTTGTAAAACTGAATAAAACACTGAAAAAATCGTCAATGACTCTAAAAATACGACTGTGATTTTAATTTTTTCCTCATTCTTCTTTGGATCCTCCTGATCATCGTATCGCAGATGAGTCTTCTTTCTTCACTCGAACCCGTTGCTGATGTTTGGATAGCTGAAAATTTCGAGCGAATGTGAAAATTTGGAATAGTTGAACTTACCAGAAAATGTAATTCCTTGTAAAAGGAAACTCGTCTGGTTGTTCTACTGGCTAATTACGAGGCGTAGAAGGGCTATGGTTTTTCATTTGATTTTAATCCCGACTTCTATCTCGAGAGAAAGTCGGAATTCCGACTTTCATCACGGGATCTTGAGATCTCGACATCTAAGACAGGATCCCGACTCATAGTCTGGTTCACAAGTGCTATTGTGTCAAAAAGCTGACCTAGACCACCGAAAATCATGATTTTAGTCTCAATCCATCTGAAATGGCATCCAGAAAAAATTATGTTGAATTGAAAGATTGCGACCAGTAAAAATTGCAGAAGTTATAAACAATAAAGCAAACAAAAAAATAATTTGGGTTTTTGAAGATATTTCAAAAACTATTTGAGACACACAAATTTGAAAAAAGATCCTCAAAGAGCAATAAATTTACTAGAAAAAAGATCTTACTCTCGGTACTGTACCGACAATATTTATAATTTTAATTCAGAGGTGAAATTTGGGATCGAAGGGGGTACTGATCCTTGGACGCGTCGAGCGCATCAGAAGCATGATAAAATAGCTATATCTTGAGATCCCGAGAGAAGCATGATAAAATAGCTATATCTTGAGATCCCGAGATAGAAGTCGGGATCGTGATGACAGGATCCTGACTAAGATGTCTGGATCTCGAGATCCCGAGATAGATGTGGAGATCTCGTGATTTCGAGATAGAAGTCGGGATCTTGACTCAGATGTCAAGTCGGGATTCCGACTTAGACGTCGGGATCCTGACTTAGATGTCCAGATCTCAAGATTCAGAGATATAAGTGGGGATTCCGACTCAGATGTCGGGATCTCGGGATCTCGAGATCCCGAGAGAGAAGTCGGGATCCCGATCAGATGTTGAGATTTCGAGATACTGAGTTAGAACTCGGGATCTTGAGATCCCGAGATAGAAGTCGGGATCTTGATGACAGGATCCTGACTTAGATGTCCGGATCTCGAGATCTCGAGATAGAAGTGGAGATCTCGAGATTTCGAGATAGAAGTCGGGATTCCGACTCAGATGTCGGGATCTCGAGATCCCGAAATAGAAGTCGGGATCTTGACTCAGATGTCAAGTCGGGATTCCGACGTAGATGTCGGGATCCTGACTTAGATGTCCAGATCTCGAGATCCAGAGATATAAGTGGGGATTCCGACTCAGATGTCGGGATCTCGAGATCCCGAAATAGAAGTCGGGATCCCGATCAGATGTTGAGATTTCGAGATACTGAGTTAGAACTCGGGATCTCGAGATCCCGATATAGAAGTGGAGATCTCGAGATTTCGAGATAGAAGTCGGGATTCCGACTCAGATGTCGGGATCTCGAGATCCCGAGATAGAAGTCGGGATCTTGACTCAGATGTCAAATCGGGATCCCGACTTAGATGTCGGGATCCTGACGTAGATGTTCGGATCTCGAGATTCCGAAATAGAAGTCGTTCATTTCATTCATTTGTTACTCTCTGGCATACTTTTGGAACTCCGTTCTTATCAAAGGAAAAATAAAAACAGTGTCAATTTTCCTCACCCAACATTTCCTTTTTTTGAGTGGCCCTCCTGTTTTGGAACCAAATTTTAATACTTTTTTCGCTGATACCAGTTATACGACTGAAATAATTCAGTTCAGGTATGTTGATGTATTTGGACATTTGAAATCTTCTCTCGAGCACTTCTAGCTGATTGGGTTTGATCGACGTTCTTTTTCCTCTCTCAGTTCTGACGCTTGATATCTTAAAATTTCGAAGCATGTTATAAGTTAACTGACTATTTCAGATAGTCATACTTTTAGTCAGGAATCAGAAGGTCTGCAAAAGACCTTGGGTATGAACACGCCTTTATCTAATAACGATAATATTTACCATGTGCAGAATACACGAATCCTTAGCGACTTCAGATTTTTAACTGATGGCCCGAGAAAGTTCTACGATAAAAGGTAAGACCTCGTTAATGCTTGGCTCGCACAAGTTTCGACTTTTGGTTAACGGAAAATACAATTTTAACAATTTTTTTTTAACATGCCGGATCCGAGCCCAGTAGATATTTAAGAGATACGTATTTCGAGAAACCGGAAGAAAAAAATCGAAAAAACTTCTCACATTTTTCAATATAAAATTGGCATTTTCCGGATATTTCAATGAACTCTGCGCTATTCGATAGCTTGGTCCCGGTTGACACGACTATCGTATTAATCATCCTACTCATCTCAAAAAATCTTCAATGAGTATTTCGGCTTCGAGGGACTTTTTGAAATATTTTAATACTTATGTAGAATTAACGCTGTTGAATACATTGGGTAAACATTTTTATGAGGTTGAAGATTCCATTGGAAAGGAATAAAAAGACAAACAGAGAGGAAACAAGCAGTCTGAGTAGAGCAGTGAAGATGGCAGCACTGACTGGAATAAAGTGCCAAGACAAAGACAGGCGAAGAGGCTAATGAAGTAGGAAGTGAGGAAGTATTAGTTATACAGTGGATTAGAATTCATTGGGCTGGGACAGGACGACTTTAATGTTGTCCGTCCTACCCTGTCACTGACGAGCGGCAGGAACTGCGAAACGCGTCTGCAGGTGGTCTTCCCCAGCCAAATGAAGGATAATTTGCTGTATAATTACAATAAGCAATTGGAAGAACGTTGCACAAATATCTGTCAGACGTAATTCAATGTCCGTCGTGGTATTAGCCAGGCAAGTAGTTGTTTTCTGTCAGATTTTTGCCTCATATTCTCCACATGGTAAAAATATTCGGAGAGAAGGGACATTGTCAATTTTACTATTTCATTTCGTTTCGTTGTTTAAATTTTATTATTATGAAGGCCGGACGAAATCCACCATGTGTTAAGTTTATTGTCCCTTACCGGTACTTCATCTCTGGTACATCCGGTGTGAGCTTCCGGTAGATATATATCGGGTTCAACAACTATTTCTGTTGGCGGGTGATGTATTATATCAGGTTCAATATTAGCCATCCTGCTTTTGTTCTGTTCTCCAATAACTCTAACTTGTGGAGGCTCTATAATTTCCATTCTTACTGCATCTTCTCTATATTTCTCCGTTGGTCGGTTCTCACTTGATTGGTCAAACTCATTATTCACCTGCAAAAAAAATCTATTCATAGACCGAGAGCAAGCAAAAAAACACGTAGGTTTAGCTCAAAGCTAAAACTTTCTGAGATGTTAGCCAGTGTTATAAATAACAGGGAATCGAAAGTTTGGCAGCCTGTAAGTGTTTGTGTGCCATTGAGAAATTTTTTGAATGTGTCAATAAAACTATGCCCTTGGGGTATGAGCTCAAAGCTAATTCTTGTTTGACATTTTACACTAGTTAAGGAAGGGCTCAAATAAATAGGGGAAAGAGAGGATGTGTCATGAATTTACTTGAATATGCTTTAAGTCTCCGAGAGGTCCAAGGTTCGGTTCCCAGCCGGAACAATCTTTTTTATTTTTCTGAATGAGATACTGTTACTTTCCTTTTCTTAGGCAGAAAAACAAAGGTGTCAGAGAATAAGTATGTAGGTCAAACTGGAAGGGCAATAGGCGTATGGTTCAAAGAGCATATTGCGCATGTCCAATTTTTTAGTACAGAAAAATCGAATATGATCCAACATACTTCATATCACGACCACCGTTTGGATAAAACAAGTTAATCAATTAAACAGGTTCATGGAAATATACTTCTCGGTGTATTCGAGGGTCTGGAAATTTCGAAGTGTAAAAACGGATAAAGGCCCAATTTCATACAGCACATAGTTCAAGTTCATGCTACGATAAAGGTATTTATCCAACACATGACAGTTATGATCATTTTAGAAAAGTGAGTTATGACCTAAAACTCACTAGTGCGTTATGGATTATAACAAACTAGTGTGTTGATAGTTTACTTGTCTTGTGTTTTAGACAAGTGAGTTATAATCCATGACTCACTAGTGAGTTATGGATTGTAACATACTAGTGTGTTATTTAATAGTTTACTTGTCTTAAATGACATTAATAATAACAGTCATAACCGTCATGTAATGGATAAAACATTGTATACCACTCATGTGTTATGTTTCCAAGTCACTTGAGAATTTATATAAATCTTTCTCGCGTGACTTATTTTTAACATAACACACTAGTACCATGAATAACTATATCTCTTCATAAGTCATTAGTCGTTAATTTCGAAAAATATATGTCAGTGAATCCAAAACAACAACAAAATTTGGTGCAGGGTAATTCTAAAAACTGGAAGAGAGAAAGTGTTGATGCGAGGATAAGTAGGTAGATTCAAAAATAAATTGAACAAATGAAGTGGAGAATGTGATGTAGACAGGAATAATGAGCGCAATTATCCACTCGGAACTCAGATGAAATGTATAAATTGAATTCCACTGGAAGAAGTATTTGAGTCACCTTTGAGCTCCTGAAAATGCTAGCTTTGTTGGCGAAACGCGCGTCGAGTGAAATTGACTTGGTTTTCTGTAGCTATATAATATTTCTGGGAAAAAGTGTTGCAAATACATTTTACTTAATTTCTATGCCACTCACCGGTACTTCCAGTCTGGTATATTCCGGGCTATTCTCAGTTACATCTATTACAGAACGATACATATAGGGATCATGCTCAACCAGCCTTCTCAAGTTCTGTTCTACATCAACCTTGTCTTGTAAAGGATCAAAATTTTCAACATCTTCAACATCTTCATATTTTCTGTATACCTGCCTTGATCGACTCTCACTTGAGTGCTTCAACTTACTTTTCACCTGTTGAAAAAATATTCTATGACATACTGAATCCGACAAGAACTCTGAAAAACATCGGGCCGTCGAATAATTTCTGTAGTTTGACCTGTATGTATCCATTTTCCATGAAAAAGACAACAGAATTGGTTGGATATAATATTGAACGTATGAATGTTGAAATGCTTGAAACAAATTTTCTTATAATTCCATTTTCTTCATACGTTTTTTTTTGTTTTTGTATACTTTTTTTTCTAGTTCCTACGAAAAAAATTCTGTATCGCTCAGAGATTATCGTGAGAGCCGAAATCTGAAGGCTGTATGCCTCAGGGAACACATCCCGAGGTATCGAGTTTCAAAACTTTGCCGTTCGTTCGAAGAACAAATCCTAGGAAAGAGATGCAAGGCATGTCTCCAAAATGACGGCATAATATGGATGTGATGGGTCAGTCGCGATGGGAAGGGTAACGATGGTACAACTGATGTTATTACGGAATAGCATCGTCCATGTTAGCATCAATATTGTATTCATAACCAACAAATGGGTGCCCGTGGAAGTTTTCATAGATCGCAAACATCCACATAACTCACAATGTTATATGTATGGTAATAAAGAAAAGAAAGGAATTTCTTGATAAGGGGCATACATTAATTACGTGAGATGATTTTGGCGATTTTTCGACACCCCCTCCCCCTTGGTGAGATATTGTGAGATTTTGCTCGACTCCCTCCCCTCCCCTAATCTCACGTGAGATTTTTCAAAATTCGTATTTGTAATGTAAATGAGTTAATTAATCTGTGCTCGATTGCATTAAATTTATTTGAAAAAGCTATTTTCTTATTATATTTTTTTTTTATTCAAGACTATTCAATAGTATTAATAATTTTTTACTTAATCAGTTCTCTCGCAAATTTTACACAAAAAATATTACGTGATATTTGCCGAGCCCACCCTCTCCCCCTTTCGCTCTACTTCCTTCCCCCCAGCCCCCTAAAGGCCTCACGTAATTAATGGATGCCTCCTAAAATGTGCAGTTCTCAATTAAAAAATTAACGTGTAAAACGGGTTATTATGCTCGTGAGAGGAAAGTGGTATTTTTATTTATTTTTTTGCTGTGAGAATTTGTGCTAGAGAAGCCACTCATCGGCCAGTATCTCTGAATTACTCGACACCGCCAAAAATTTCAATTGGACTTTTTATTCAGAAGACCAAAATTTGCCATTGTTTCTAACTGTTATATAATTAAAGCAATCAGACTCTGACGTTTTATTTTCCCATGTACCCTGTATATTTTATTTCGATACCACTCACCGGCACTCCCATTCTGGAACATACTGGGGCCTTCACAAGTAGTATTTTTGGATGAAATTTTACGGGTTTATTCTTAACTCGCCTTCCCTTGTTTTGTTCTCCAGCAACTGTATCTTGTAAATAAACATTATTTCTAACTTCTGTAGAGTTTCTGTATTCCTCTGCTAGAATGTTCTCACTTGATTGTCCGAACTCAGTTTTCACCTGTAAATATTCGAAGAATAACTGAGACCGACAAAGACCCATCTTATACTTCATTTCGTTGTCACTTACCGGTACCGACAATCTTTTACTTTCTCGTGCATTCTCAACAAGTGGATTATAAATATAGGATTTGGATTTAACCTGACTTCCCATTATTGGTTCTCCAGTAACGTCTTCTTCTTCTGAAGGATACAAATTTTCAGTTCCTTCGAAATACTTTTTTTGTTCCACTAATGGTTGCTCAAGATTTGACAAAAACATTTTATCTACCAATTTTATTTATTCCTTTAAATTATATTCGTCACCACATCATTGTGAAAAACAGTTCTGAACTTTGTTGGATTCTAATGAACGAATATATTTTTTATAAAGAGGCATTTACAGTAAAAAAACATTTTCTTTTATCCAATTATAGACCAGTAAACCAATGTTCTGTTGTTTTAAATAATTCTATATCGTCGATTCCATTTCTATTTCGACATCAATCTTGCTTCCAATGCTGTAAACTATTGAAACGCCTTCAATATTATCGACAATGAATAATTAACACTAGTTTCATATACCCGTCCATGCTCATTTATTTATCCGTGATATCAAGTTTTATTCCCACTTATGAACCATATAAAGTGCTACTTTATCCACTAGTGGCATAATGAAATTACTTCATTCCACTAGTAGAATAATGGAAAATACAATCGTGAATCGATTAGATTTTACAGATACAGGGTGTCAAAAGTATGAAAAAAATTTAGATTTGATTTTTTTTCTCCAGAACTCCTAGAAGAAAAAAATTCAAACTTGGTACACCAATCAAGGTTTATGAATGTGATAATTTGAAGTTATAATTTTTTATTTTTGTCAACCAGTGGCGTAGTTACGATGGTACTTTTCACCTCAAAATAGGGTGAGGAATCTGTATGTCGGTCTTATTCTGACTCACCCTGTATATTATTAACATTATTATTAACATTCATATTGAATCGAAAATGAATAGCAACTGTACTCCAAGTAACGGTATTCGACTCAATAATTATTCTTTCAATATTACCCTTCTGTTCATGATCTATAAAACTGTAAGTAATTTCTCTCAACCCATACGATCTTTTTTGACGTTATAATGTCTTGTAAATCGATGAACGCCGGCTACACACACGAAAAATTATGACTCATTGTCACGTTCCGTCTGTGCCGAGCGTGCAAGCGAGAGCGCGGAACAAGCAATAGAGAGACACGATCGGCCTAAGCGTTCGGCTTGTGACGCATCTATCTCTCTTCCACTCCATCGGCCAATGCGTCCGAGTAGAAGAGAGACAGCCGCAGCACACAACCTACACGTGAATTATTTATTCAACTGTTTAAGAAGTGAAGTGTTTTCCGTTGTTTATTACAACAACAATTGTGGCATAAAATTAGCGATATAATTTTCTTTGTAGTATACAAAATAATGATAATTCAGTGATAATAATTAAATTCATAAAAGTAAGACATTTCGATATAATGGATTGCTTGTCCATGTTACACTGTCATATTGAATTCCAATCAATATGAAATAATATGTTGAATTGCATTAGAAAGAATCACAAAATTGAAGACTTTGGCTGGAAAGGATAACTCCACATCACTCTTTTTATTTCTTTATTCATAAGATAGTACATTCCTTCTGATCCCTTGAATGTTTTTTCTACCAGCATTTTAGACACAGACTTCAGTTCGAAATACCAAAATTCAAAGTTCTGCAGCTGTTTCTCTCGTTTCTATATAGTAATCGCCTCTGGACCTGAAAATAATTATCATTGAATCTAAATTCTTATATTTATAGCAGTGAATACCCATAATAATTCCCAGACAGTAAAAAAAAGGTCATATCCGAAAATGGAGGAAATTAAAATGATTTTTCTGAGCATATGTATTATTTTCTCAACCGATCCTGATTGTTACCCTGAAATATGAAACTGGCAGGGTTCCTAATAAGGAAGTTAAGATTTATTGCTGGAGTGAAGCCGGCCCTGGACGCCCGGAAAAATTATTCCGAATATGTGGATTATTTCCTCAACCGATCCTAATTGTAACCCTGAAATATGAAACTGGCAGAGTTCCTAATAAGGAAGTTAAGAATTATTGCTGGAATGAAGCCGGCCCTGGACGCCTGGAAAAATTATTCCGAATATGTAGTTTCTTTCCTCAGCTGATTGTGATTGTTATACTGAAATATGAAATTGGCAGAATTCATAATGAGGAAGTTATGAATTATTGTCTTGGCCATACCGGTCCTGGAAACGTGAAAAATTATTACCAGTGCTAGAATCCAAAAAAAAAACATACTTATTTTGCTCAATTCTGTGATCTATTTCATTCCTAAAAGAATTAAAAAATATATCATTGCTGAATTTTATAGCCAAAGTAACTAGGCTAAAAAGAGTTCATACAAAAAAAATATTTATCTATTTACAAACCACCAGCCAGCAGCTCAGCTGAATCTCAATTAACTGAAATTTTTAAGCGTGAAATATCACAATTATCAAACATTTTGAAAACTTTTTAATTCAGTATCTCCCAAAATATTTTTTTTCGGAAAAAAAAGTTTTTTTTCATTTTGTATTGTTTTGTTTTCTTCTACATCCCACTTCATTCATCGCTCTACTTTCGGAAACAGCTTGTATATATTCCTCTCTCCAATGTTTCTCCATAAGAACCATTTTGAAGAATAATGAATATTTAAGCCATTCACCGTCCACTAAAATATTCACCACTCAACAAGAAATAATCTTCACAACATCCTGGTTTTTTATAGAGTTTTTGAAAGCATCGGATAAGTGAAGGTCCAACTAAAATCCAAGTGTTTATTTACATATCTAATTTCAGCAAATTATAATCCTCTCCCTATCATCATAGGTTACAAATCGATGAATACCTTCATTCAGACATATATTCCCGACTCACTGCACTAATACTAATTCAAAATAATTAACTAGCTCCAATAATCCTGCTAATCACTTATGGATATATCACAACTTGAAGGTGTTCTCCCAATTAGTAAACTCTCCTGTTTGCTCCTCGAATTGAGGACGTACTATAACACCAATTCATTTAATAGCGCGATCCACTGAGATAAATGTTTTCCCATCTCAGCCTCCAGATGATCACTGCTCCTGATTTAATAACAATCCAATATAGTAATTAAAGTACTGCTGGCAGAGATAAGCTACATTGAAGTAGATTCAACTTCCAGCGTTAATAATTCCGCTCTGTTTCCCTAGACGCCTTTTCACATAGACAGTCGTAATCGTAATATGGTGAGTAGTACAGGGGCCCATCCTTGCCTAACCGAAAAATTTCGGACCGTACATTTGTGCCAGGTGGCACCTGGAAAATGTCCATGATGTATACTGTCCGGAGGTGATTTGGCGCAGGCGACTACCACATAGCCGAGAATCAATCGAACCACGCCTTTCGCAGAAACACGAATAGAAGGAACTCGCTACTCATTCCTTGATAAACAGCTACACACTACATGCCCATATTCCACAGGAAAATAATTGATGGAAGGTACAAAAACAGATCAAAGTAAAAATGAGCTGATGGAACAGGCCCTGTCTCTAAAATAGTAGAGGAAAGAATTCTCCGGTCGACTTCGGACCTAGGCAGCGGGGCTTTCACCGGGAGAAGGAAAAGAAGGCCCAGAAGAAAAGGCAAAGGGCCAAAGGCAGAAAAAAAGGGGAGGAGGCTGAGTGAAGCGGAAGGTCTTAACAGCTGGGGACCCAGTAGGGTCTCCCAGACCATGATCCATTGTGAGGAAACTTAAGAAGCAGCAGAAACTCCTGGCGAGGCCTCAAATTGTGCCAGCGACCTCCTATAAGGAGGACTCCATGATCAGGTTGGATGTGGCCACGGGAGATTAAGAGAGGGGCTTCAGGAACTGTACCCGATTGGCTTCCAAGAAGAGCAAAGAGGAAAGGTTTCGGTCCACTGACTAGACAGCGAACGTCTCACCTCTTCTCACGGAAGAAGCTGCAGCTGTGGGTATGAGGAAAGGGACCCAACACACCCAAATGACCTCTTATGACGTGAAAAGGATAATGAAGATGGTAGTCCAAAGCGTCAAAGCAACCTGAAAGAGCAGATGGTCCGGACCATGGAAGGGACTCAGAAGCCTGGAACTGCGCTTCAGGAATGCCAGCTTTGTGGAACCAGGATCGTTTTCAATAAACAAACTGCAGCTGTGGATAAGGGGAAGGGAATCAAAACACCCGAATGACCTCTTACAGCGTTGCCGTCAAAAGGGAAATGCAGGTGGTAATCCGAAGCGTCAAAAATGACAGTCTTTCCAGGAAAGAGAGAGACATTGTTAGGAGCAACTTGGAAGAGCAGATGCTGCGGACCATGGGGGGGCCTAAACGAAAACCCCGAGGCCCGGAACTGCGCTTCAGGAACACTAGAATTGTGGAACCAGGATGGTTCTCAATAATCGCCCGGAAACAAATTTCACTGGAGTGGCTTCTGAATGGCTGGGTTGCACTGATCATAGCAGGCATTACATTCAGGGCAGTATCTTCAGCCGATGTCCATGGCCGGTAAAGATCGGCATTTCGCTAAGTAGTTGAGAGGCTGACGAGTGTACTGAGCCTCTAGAAACACTATTCAAATGTGAAGAAGTGAAAGCACCTGGAAACGTCAGGTGAGACAGGAGTAGCGCCCTGTAGATCCTTCCTTGAAAACATCTTTTGAAAAAAATCTTGATATAGGTTGTTACGAAGTTTGTTTGTACCAGACTGTAAGATTACTTCTTCGAAACGTTACTGAAAAAATGTGTTCAACTTACTAATTATAATTTCACACCAATGCAGTTCTTTATTCCGTTGAACTCAATCACTATGGATGGTTTGAATGAGTTTTACAAAAAAATTCAACTCGAGTTTTGGGAAATTGTTAATGTAGGAAAGTTGTTTTGAAGGCACCGATTAGTACTTACGTTTTGTTGATACCAATTCCCAAATATGTTTTTTCATTTGAGTTGCATTTCCCTTTTTTGAAATCGTTATAGTTGCTGCATTTGGTTATTACATAGCTTTTTGGATCGATCAGACTCTGAACGTACATCCGGTATGACTGGTAATGATTGCAGAATACTGTGAATGAGGAAATAAAATTATTCAATAATGTTTTTTGGTATCATATGAGGGTAGGCCCAGAAACGTGGTAAAATACTTTGGAAATAGTGAAAGCTGAATTTATAGTTCGACAAATCTAGCTTTGATTGTCCTGAAACTTATGAGATGCGTAAATTGAGAATGAGAAAGTATTCGAAAGATGACGGGGGTGGTATAATTATTGTTCATTCATTAATCAAAACATCACTTAGCTTAACCGCAGGCGATTCTACATTCAGAGCTAAATTTGCCAAGATCTGCGGTACTTTTAATCTAAATAACTCCTCGTTCGCCAAATAAGTTGTCATTTCTATTGAATATGTTCCGAGCAGAGTTCTCGTTAGAGGGACAAAATCCGCATTTTTCTAACCTTCGACTGTCAACTGATCAGTATAAAAACATAGACATTTTCATTTCTCGTTTTTCATGATGGCCTCCTACTTCTAACAAGTAGAAACAGCTACGTGCATCAATGTGTTAGTTGATCATTATCAGGTATAATATTGATTATCACGTTCAAGCTTCAAGCTGTACTGATTATCATAATTTTCCTGTTGTATACACCTTGTGCAAAAAAATTCGAAAATAAACATTATTATCATTATTACATGAACACAATTGAACCATAAGTAATTCAAACTTACTTTCATCACCAAAGTTCATTCTCACCTAGTTCTGATAATGATCCAGGAGCTCTTTTTATAATTTTCGATAAAACACAAGCGGGATGATGGGATCCTCCATTAACCCAAATATCAACATGACCAATTCTTTCGTTGAGACCAAAAATACCTGCATTTGTGTGAATAATATCCACAAATTCTGCATCATCTTCTCCTATTCTGCCATCTGGTGGAACGAAAGAGAAATAGGGTCCTGCAGGATCCAGTCCTTGAATATATGGAAGCGTATTTTTTATGGAATGCCATTAATTACAATTATAGAAGTATACAATCATATTGAATTGTGTCAATTGAATTACATTGAATAAAGTTAGAAGTAAAGTAAAGCATAGAAGTTATGTGGGAAAGAGGAATTACAAAGAACTAGGTACAACAACCTCAATAACGTACCATATGTGGACATTTTCTACAGAAAGGTAATCCATTTCAAAACATACACATACATAACGATATGAAAATGATAAAACATTGATATCTAGATCCAGTATTGTACACCAGGGGATGATGACAGATGAATCAAAGAATCATCGTAGGTTCTTCAGATTGAAAAATTATTATAATTTTTATTATTATTCGGGTACGACTTTAATCAGGCTGCCATGTGTTTTGTAATGAAATAATAGAACTGAAATACTCGAAAAACCATCGGCATACCGTTAAGGTGGGTACGAATTGCTGGTATGGACACGTGAACTTGTATTTGAAAAAAGGAACCCTAACGGTATGCTAATGGTTTTTAGAGTATTTCAGTTCTATTATTTCATTACAAAACACATGGCAGCCTGATTGGAATCGTAACAAAACACATATTTTTTTTTAATATTATTATTTTTCAATATGAAGAACTTACGACGATTCTTTGATTCATACCTTATCATCATGAGGATATACGGACAATACTGTCCTCCAAAAGGCATACTGAGTGAAATCGTATCCAAAATCATCTCCCAGTCTATCGATAGAGGGTCCTGACGACTATTGACCAATTTAAGAGTAAATATTAGTCCGCAGTTTAAGTTCATTTTCTTAAACTTACAAAACTGATCTCTTTCAAAAGTGAATCGCATTTTTAGTGTCCTTCAGGATAAATGTTGTGTTCTTAGGAAAACAAAATTGAAACGTTTTTTGGGTCTGTTTCTAGATCTGTTATACAAGGTGTCCCAGAAAAAAGGAGACAAACTAACTTCATTTTAAGGCTAAAAATTCCAATGAACATATACCCTAAGATTGGTATTAACCGGTATTGAAAGTGATACAAAAAAAATCTTTCTCAGAATATCCACAATGACCCAATTTTTCTTAATGAAATTTGGTATGTTTCTAACTCTTTACAGGGGTGTATGGCAGATGGGTACCCCTAATCGCCCCTCCCCAACTTTCATGCCATTGGATTAATATCGATTTCGTCTTTTTTTCTCAATATTTCCTTTACAAAAAAAGGGAATGTATTAATTATCAAATATATCAACGGTTTTCAAGATATTTGAGGTTGAATAAGTGCGTGCGTATATGATAGGGATACTTAACATGTAAGTTTTGAATATGGGGAAATTTTTGTGAACGAAATTCTTTGTTAATACAAGGTATGAAATCTGATGATTATACTGTTATAAATAGTTACCTGCACATTGCTTTTAAAAATTATACATTTTTGATTATGGAACTCACTTTTTCTGTGTGGGAAGTATTGGGGATTAAGAAATAGATGACGAAGTCGATATTGATACAGTGACGTAAAAGATGGGGAGCGGCGATAGGGGGTAAACAACTAAATGCTGTCAAGTGACATACCCATTTCATTAAGAAATTCATCATTCATCACCCTGTAACTCTGTTTTAGGGTGCATGTTTATTGGTACCTTGAGTTTCAGAATGAATTGAGGATTCTACCATTCCAGTTTTATTCTGGGACACCATGTATATTACAGGTAGCTTTGTTTCCACATTACTGCAGGTATGTTTACGAATAAAAAGGTTACAGTACCATGAATACATTGTTGAATCATCCTCTATACTGTGGATTTCTTATATTGAAATGATCGTACGGAAAATTGAAACAGTACCATTTTTCGCTCATCACGACTGTTAGATTTTACCTGTTATTCTAGGAACCTTCCCAGCGGTTACAAATTTTCCAGTTATACCAGCAATCTGGCCACCAAGGCTCATGCCAATTATATGTAAATCTTTCAGTTGTAGACCCGTTTCCACCAGGAAATCGATAAACTTTGCTACATATTTTCCAATTGGCAAGCAATTCCTCGCTGCTGTCAAATAATATGGACCTGCCAACAGTCTTCCACTATTGATCAAGATGACATTGTAGTCTCCCAGGTTTAGATATTCTGCGAAGAATGAAAATCATCGTGAATAAGTAACCCAAAGTAAAACTTTAAATTTTTCCAGTAAGACCTTACCCATGAATAGGTAATAAGTGTTTGTTACATAATTCACTTGTTATTCATTTGCCAATGTCATTGTCACACATTGTTAATTTTTATTATTTATTTTACACTCCAACATTCAATCATATATGATAATAGTCTTCCATAACGCTATCCGTAATAACCCTGTCCCTGGATAAAAATTTTTTTGAACGTGTTTTTATACGTAAATTTTAAATTTTGACTTTATTCCATGGACTTAGAATCTCTACAACATGCAATATTCAAAGCCATTATGCAATTTATGTAAAACGTTCTGTTTCAAAATTCAATATGATGTGTTGGATGTCAATCGCTTCAAATTAACTAGGTGATTCAGATATTTTGTTATAGTTTTTCATTCTGAACACATCTACATGGAAATGTTGCAAAATCTTCCACACAATCCGCATTGCTCAGATTACTTTTCATCATTAGGGAGTAATATGCAATTTAAAGAAGAAAAAGTAGGAAGAAAAGAAAGAAAAGAAAGAAAAGAAAGAAAAGAAAGAAAAGAAAGAAAAGAAAGAAAAGAAAGAAAAGAAAGAAAAGAAAGAAAAGAAAGAAAAGAAAGAAAAGAAAGAAAAGAAAGAAAAGAAAGAAAAGAAAGAAAAGAAAGAAAAGAAAGAAAAGAAAGATAAAAGCTGAAGATCCGCTGGTTTTGTCTTGCGTCACAACATTTGTTTTTATCTTTTCTGCGATATTCTATGACATTTTTCCACAGCACCAATCTGGAAGTTTATAAATAACTATGCCTTATGACCTTGAACAATACTTTATATTGGGCGGGGATTTCTCGATCCCCAGACAGAGCAAGATTTTTTCAGTTTCCGATGTAATTCTGAGTGATTGAATCTTGTTGCTGGCTGGAGATAATCCTCCACGATTCACTGTTGCGTTCATAATTAACAGTGATGCTCCTAAGGTGGCGTATGGAGTTAGTAACAAGGCCCATCCAGAACACGTGGCTAATGACCATAGCAGTCGATGCCAATACACCAAGGAAAAAGTAGTACTTTATATATCAAGTGAGTGAAGTGATACTTTTTTATGAGTAGGAAATGTTGGCACGACGCCGTAGGCGGAGTGCGGCATTCCTAGGAGTAAAAAAACACTTTACTCACGAGTTTCAGACAATATTTTTTCTACAACTGTCAAAAAAAATAACCAATTCATATTTTTTTGCAAATATGAAATGAATTTGACATATTTTTATTGATTCATTATTCGAACAAAGTTCGAAGAGTATGCCGGAGAGTTGAGTTTCAAACGAACGAAACGAATAATTTCGACAGAGTCAAAATCCCTTTCTCTTAACACTATCCCGCAAAATGGAAAATTTGAAGCGAATATTAAAATAACATTCATCGAAGTCAATATTATTTTTATTAATGTTGACTTGACTTTCGAATAACTAGTCCATCGAAGTAACTTTTCATCTTCTTAGATTTATATTCAAAATGAATAAACAATTCTCGTGAAGCAACGAATACCTTTTTCTTTCTTTGAACCATGTCAAGAAAATCTCATATTTGCACTATCCACGATTTTCTCCGTTCAATCTTCATCACTTTTCTTTTCTACTTAAATTAAATTTATAGTTATCATGAATTCGTTATTTGGATAGATGCCCAATTTCACAAATTTCATTAATTATTGTTGTCAACTAGTTTCTGACCGCCAAATAGCCATAGCTACCTTGGATTACCAAGTGTAGATTAGGTCCAATAGTTCCTTAGAGGTATATGCTATTATTTTGAATATATTCGCCGCGATAATTTGGGATTTTGATAATACTTATTTAATAGTGAGAATGCTAAGAATATTATTGGTGAAACATTTGTATATCAGATATTTATAGGTTATTAGTTGCCAAAGAAAATAAGAACTGGCTTTATGACAGGATTTCGTTATTATTCGGATCTGTCACTGTTGTTGCATGAAACTGTCGGTTGCCTAGCAACAGCCGTTAAATAATGAAATCGTATGTTGATAGTGAAATATTGTAATACTTTAGGCACACAAACCACACAAAAAAAGTGGACTTTTGTTGACAGTTGTAGAAACAAATACTTTTTATTAGTTAGTTCATGATGAGATCTAACACATTTTATATTCACTTACTCTCTCTCATTTGAACTGCATCATCCGACCGTGATGTTTCCAAAAATCCATGAGAGAAAACTACAGTAGGATTACTGAAGTTTATGTTGGAAGATTTCACAGAGTTTTCATTATCAGGGATAAGAATTTGAGGAGACTCGGGATTCTTCCTACAAAACAGAAAAATCTTTCGGGCGTTTTGAACAGAAAAATTAAAATTATTCTTGATTCAAATGTGTCTTTTTTATCATCAATTATAATTATTATGATCGAGGATTCATACTACTACTACTTTTGCAGCGACAAAAATGAAGCTTTAATACATAAATCTGGAAGAAAATGAAAAAATAGGGATACCTTACAACATTATAGCTTTAAAATAGAAAGAAAAGCATATTTTTGTCAGTCATACTTATTTAGTTTCATTTTTGCAAAAATGTGTATTTGATTTTTGCAAACGAACGTTCATTGCACTCGATGGACAACACTTCGAGTGCAATAAACAATTTTTGCACGAGTTGCATACAACATTTTTTCTACGTTCATGCAAAAAGCGAAAAATGATTTATTAAGGTGCGGCACTAGGTGTTGGAAAATGAAAAGCGCAACTTAAATAATTAATTATTACTATCGATTTGCATTGAAACAGATCACTATCATCAATTTTCCATTAATAATACTTATTTTAAAACTTTCAATTCTGTAATTGTCAGAATCAATTTTTGACTGACGTTCTATAACAGTTGCATTATAAAAATCAAAGTCATAGTAGCCGTGAGCGCGTATGTTATCACGAGGTATGGACATAGTACAAACAGTTTGCTCTATTCAGGTGGACGGTTAAGAACAAAGTGGATCAGTTTTGATTATGGAGTTTTTCTCGGGAAGGCATTGGTTTAGCTCTGGCTAATAAATTAATAATAAATTAATACAAAATAATATAAAATATGTAACTGTTTAAAACCTATTGCCATTCTCACAGAATATCTGTTAAATATGTAGTGGGTTTGAACATTTATGTTTGTCATGATGACAGCACGTTGCAGTTGAATGACAGATGAGTGCAATAAAGAACTTCTTTTTCCACTAAATATAGTTCAATAACGTTTTGCTTTTTGCATGAATGTAGAAAAAATAATAAAAAAAAACATCAACCTTTCCGACTGTGCAAAAATTCTAATTATTATCCCTTCAAATTGCGAAACTATGGGTGTGTCTTCATCTTAACTGCGCACAATATTCAATATTATGTACTTAATTGACTGAAACAATATTTATTCTTTATTAAATCCTAAATTAAACCCACAAGTTCCACACCAGTATGGTCACAGCTGACTTAATCTCCCGAGCAGTGGTGAGAAAATCGGCAACACCGCATCCTACTCGTGAACTTCTCGGCTTATTCGGAAAACTAGGAAAAAAACATACATGAATGAATTTTTAGAGAAAAGAACGACGATTGATGTGGTTATTTAATTTTTTTCATCAAAAACTGGAATCGCAATAGGTATATTCAATTTCTTAGACATGGGAAATCTGTGAAGTTTGGTTATTACATGCCATAAAGATGATCTCTGATTTTTTTCAGATATATCATTTGAAATCTGACTGAGGACAAAGGAAAAATCTGAAAAAAATCTAAGAAATTCAATATATTGCGATTCCAGTTTGTGATGAAAAAAATTAAATAACCATAATGAGTAGACGTTAATTTGCTTTCCATGCGGTGTTGCCGATTTTCTCACCACGGCTCAAGTTGGCTGTGGTATGGTACATTTTTACACTGTGATAGAATAGGTAATGTCGCTAACATTGTGCAAACAAAAGCTACGAATTTAGTCGACCGCATTACTATATTGATATAGGAAATAAAAAGTCGTTCAATTACTTATAAGCTCGTATAAATCAACTCACCGAGTATATAACTCAAATATCGTATCTCTACTTGCGTTAATTTCTGGACAAAGTCTTCTATTTATTGGGTACATCTGGAATCGCATCCCGTCTAAAGTAATCGGCAATGGACCTTCAATGAAAAAAAAACTCAGTTTTTAGACACCTGGAATTTCATTTTAATTTGTCCGACTTTTAAAAATTTCAAACCTGGAAAATTACAGTGGAAAAGAATGTCATACCCCCTCTTTTCCGAAAAAAATTGCGAAAATCCCCGAATATGAAATATTAAGATACGATAAAAATACTATAATCCATGGGCTCCGTATATGATTAAAAAAATTACCTGCTTGTCCAACTGACAGCCGCATATTGAATATCGAATGGAAGAACAAAATTGCGAAAACTTGGGTGAATAAAATTGGAAAACTGTTAAAAAATTCTGAATTGTGAATTCGAAATAATTCCAATTGGAAAAATACGTTAAATTGTGAAAAACGGGCAGTCGAATTATTTTTGTAGCTTGGCATGTATGTATTCATTGAAGTAGAGTACGTGACAAAAAGACGAATAACTGAACAAATTGTATTGCTAAAAAGTACAAAATAATATAAATGTAAATAAATTTAAAAGGCAAGCCTTTATACACAAACTAATGTACTGAAAGTTTTGAAAAAATATTCATTTTATAAAAACACAAAACTTCTATACATTTCAATAGTTTTTTGAAAGCTCAAGCAGTGATATGTCATGGGGCACTTTTAAAAACATATTATTTCTAAAGTTTTTCACACACTAAATGTAATGTTTCACTTTTTAGTTCAGTGGTTTAAAAATGAAATATTAGTATTAAACATATTTTTCACATTAATTTTATTGAATAAAAATGTATATATCCTAGAAACAGATTCGTGAATATTTTATAACCTACTTCATTTTCACCTCAATACACTATTGAGAGTTTTCACCGAGGGGAAAACCTCTGAATAAAATTGTGTACACTATAATTCCCAAAAATCATAACTAATTCCTTTAATACCCAAGTAATTCCCGAGTAATATCCCGAACTAATACTACTGATGTCCAAGTAATTCCTCTAATACCCGACTAATAAAACTAATAAAAATATTGAATCCTGTCCCAATTTTAGGTTTTTTGTGAAGTGCTATTTTGATTCCTTTTTTTATTTAAGAATTTTGATTTTCTTTCCAAATAATTCCTGAATTCCCAATTCCCATGTTGTGAACGATTTTTTTATCCTTTCAACGATCATGATTTCCACCAATGTTTTCTAATTTCCGAATAATTCCTGTAATACCCATGTAATACTCGAGTGATACCTCCAACTCCCGACTCTAATGTCCATTAGTTTTCAACTAATACATCTAATTCTCGACTAATACTCAATAATTTTCAACTAATTCCTCTAATTCCCGACTAATACCAAATAATTTTTAACTAATTCATCTAGTTCCCGACTTATACCCAACCAATACTACTACTAATACTCAAGGCATGTATAGGTACTACAAAATTCCCCAGAGCTTACTCCCTCGGTTTTCACTTAGGAGAAACATTGCCAGCATTCCATGTGGCCTTTGTAATGTTCATAAACTTTATTTTTTTCGCTTTAAATGTAACTTGGCCTGACTAACAACTCGATACTTATAGGCAATTATTTACGAACAAATAATATAATTAAGTAGTTCTTTTTTTATATTCACCTGGTTGTCGGTAGAGCAAACACAAAAGAGAAGTTATTACGTTCATATCACGAAATTATTCAAAGTTTAATCGAAATCGCCGGCGCCGGCAAAGCAGGTTCAGTACTTTATAGTTTCTGATATTTTTCAACCTTGCCGAAGCAGCCGGCCGAAAAATATACGTAACTTGTCGAAGAATTACTATGCTATCGATGATTAGTGTGAACGTCATAAAATATATGGTAATTAAAATCCATAATTATTTTAATATACTTGTCCGCTACAAATATATTGCCAAACTTAGTGACAGAAAGTGAACGATATCAATGAACCGCCTTCACATCCTAGGGAAGAGCAGATCTACACAGGGGAAATAGGGGTAACTACCTCCCCCTCCAGACTAATCCAGACCGTAACAAAAATTACTTCAATCATTCAAAAAAAAACTCTGTTTTCGATTCAATAATGAATGATTTAGACCATGGATCTGAAAGTGAAATTTGTAAAACACTTTTTCTTCGATTTGTTAGGTTTACACAATTGCTTTCCTTGAGCCGGTAACTTGGCTATTCAAGGTTTGCACTAGAAAATAACTTGAGGTGGACTGTAAGTAATACACCCGATAACTTCAAACGTATTTAATGCCTAACCATAAACCACTAGAACCGGCCGGGAGCATTAAACGTGTTATACAGGTGAACAAGTGTGGGCGAATGTATTTCAATTATTGTTCTCGATATTGACTACACAATAGCTGAATCAACACTGGCCCGGTGGCGCGCTATTGTCATTGTTTGCGCCGGGTTCACTTTGTCTGTCCAGAAAACACAACGGAAGAGGGTTGGCACTATTTACACCCGAAGGAACAGATTGCCTACGGCGACCCGTTTTACACAGCATCATATTTAAGTCGCGCAGAGATTTATATTTCTATATGAATTTCGAGTGCTTAACATACTCCCGGCCCAAAAAGATGAAAAAAAATACAGGGTACAGAATACTTAGCCTAAATACATGGGCACAAGGCCTCTGGGTTACACCGAGTCTTAACCTAGTACCTAATTGTCTTTCTCCGCGGATATCGGTAACGGGCATACCTTTACAACCGAGCGCTTGATAACGCCACTCGAAGTTTTGATGGACACCACCCGCACTACACCATCTGAGCCTGGGTGAACCGACACTACACGACCCAGTCGCCAACTATGAGGTGGCGCATTTTCATCGACGACCAGCACCATAGTCCCAATCGTAAGAACCCCCTGGCTCGTCTTCCACTTCGTCCTTTCTTGCAGCTGGGCAATGTACTCCTTAGACCATCGGGACCAAAACCTTTGTTTCATAGCCTCCAATTGTTCGTAATGAGACAGTCTATTTGTTGCAACCCCTTGGAGATCTGAATAGGGAAGGGAACTTAAGGAACGACCAATTAAGAAATGGGCAGGAGTCAATGCGTGTAAATCATTGGGGTCAACGGAAAGCGGGGTCAAAGGTCTAGAATTTAGGATTCCCTCTATGTGAACAACAATCGTGTACAAACTTTCAAAGGTTAGCAATGAGTTTTTCACAATCCTTTTTAAGTGGTGTTTAGAGGATTTCACTCCAGCTTCCCAAATCCCACCTTGATGAGGGGAATAAGCTGGTATAAAAGACCATTTAACGTCAAAATCATTTGTTAACTCATCCTGAATGGTATTGTTATTTTCCTTTAAAAATTGTCCAAATTCCTTTAACTGATTATTTGCTCCTACGAAGTTGCTGCCGTTATCGGAATATACGTGAAATGGTTTTCCGCGACGAGCAATAAAGCGCTGAAATGTTTCTAAAAATGATAAAGTACTTAGTTCTGAAACAAGTTCTAGGTGAACTGCCTTTGTGGTCAAACAGATAAATAAAGCGAGGTAACATTTGCTGACCTTGCAACCTCGACCCTTGCGATCCTTAACCGAAAATGGACCAGCATAGTCCACACCTGTATCAGAAAATGGCAACCTTGGAGAAATGCGTGCTTCAGGCAAATTTCCCATTAATGGTATTTGAATTTTAGGTTTGAATCGGAAGCATACCACACATTCTCGAATTATACGCTTGGCAAGATTCTTGCCTGAAATAGGCCAGTAAGTTTCCCGAATCGATGCCAGTAGCATTTGAGGCCCACAATGTAAGAGCTTGAAATGTTCTGCTCGGCAAATTAGATAAGTCAATGGATGCTTTGATGACAAAACAATGGGGTGTTTTTTATCAAAACAATATGAAGAGTTTTTTAATCTTCCTCCTACACGAATGACACCATCTCGCATAAATGGAGTGAGACTCAGAATTTTGCTTTTCATACCAACTTCTTGATGGTGATTTAGGTCAAACATTTCTTGACCGAATGTTTCACGTTGAGAAATTTGACAAAGCAAATGCATAGCACATCTGAGTTCGTCAACACTGAGAGAACCAGACAATTTCTCATTTTTCTTTTTGCAGTTGTTTATAAATCTTAAACAAAAGGCAAAAACACGTTTGAGTCGACATAAAGAGGAAAATCGATTAAAGGGAAATAGTTCGAGGTTGGTTTGAACAAATGTTTTTGTCTGTTTTCTGACTTCAGGTAAATCATTTACTGGAATCGATATGGAAATATCTTCAGGCCAAGTTTCCTCTGAATGTTTTAACCATGAGGGACCGTGAAACCATTTGGTCGAACTAATTAAATTTCTTGGCGACATCCCTCTTGACAAGATGTCGGCAGGATTCGAATTGGTAGGCACATATCGCCAATTCGAAATTTCAGACAACCGTTGTATGTCTGCCACGCGATTTCCAACGAAAGGTTGTAAAATCTTAGGGGGAGAACGAATCCAAGCTAATGCTACTGTGGAATCGGACCACAAATATTTACCATCATACCTGAGAGTTAATGAATTGGTGGTTTTCTCCAATAACTGTGTCAACAATAAGGCGGCACACAGTTCTAGTCTAGGGATACTTAATGGTTGGAGAGGCGCTACCCTGGTTTTTGAAGTGATCAAATTCACAAAAACTTTATTTTCTTGGGTTTCTATACGAAGATATAAGGCGGCACCATACGCTTTTTGGGAACTATCCGAGAATCCGTGAATTTGATTAGATATTGGATCTAAACAAGAAATATGTCTTGGAATTTTCAGATCATTGAGTTCCAAAATATTTTTTTCGAACTCCTTCCATTGATCTGATATATCTTTAGGGACTTCTTGGTCCCATGAAAGCTTAAGTGACCACAATGATTGCATCATTATTTTGGCACAAATGGTTATTGGACTGATGAGTCCAAGAGGATCAAATATACTTGCTGTTTCGGATAAAATGGTTCTTTTCGTGACTCTCTTTTTTTGGGTAAGAGGCCTAAGTTGAAAGGAAAAGGTATCTTCCACACAAGACCAACACATTCCTAGAGTTTTGCTTGTATCAGAGGGTGCAAAGAAAAAGGAATCAGTAGAAGAACTTACTGGCTTGAGACCTTCAAGTACCATAGGATTGTTACTCTTCCATTTTCTTAGTTCAAAACAGCCTGATTGAAGAATAGATGAAACTTGTTGGGCCAAAGAAATAATATCTTCCTTGGAATCGGCACCAGATAGGAGATCATCTACATAGATGTCTCGTTTGATAGCTTGAGCTGCTTGAGGGTGAGAATTTTCGTGTTCAATCGCTAATTGAAGGAGACAACGAGTTGCCAAGAACGGTGCACTAGTTGTACCATAGGCTACTCGATTTATAGAATAAGTCTGAAGTTCATCCTCTGGACTTTCACGCCACACGATTAATTGAAGCGGTCTGAATTCATCTGCAATCTCTATCTGTCGATACATTTTACTTATGTCTGCTGAAACGACAAAGGCATGCTGCCTGAAACGTAAAAGGATTGAAAAGAGATCTTCTTGAACCGTAGGACCAGCAACTTGAATTGAATTGTAAGAATACCCTGATGATGACTCTGCAGAACAATTAAATACTACCCTTAATTTTGTAGTGATGCTCTCTTCACGTAAAACGCCATGGTGAGGAGAAAAATAAGTCACTTGATTTGGACTTGCATTGAAAAGTGTCATGTGGTCAGAATGTTTGTATTCATTCATGAAATCGCAGTACATTTCCCTTTGTTTGGGATTCACTGCAAGTTTACGCTCAAGCCCAAAGAACTGGCGTACAGCGAGCTCCTTTGAATCACCTAGTTTGGTTACAGGTTCCTTGAGGGGGATTGAAACCATAAATCTTCCTTCAGGCGTACGCCTGAAGGTCTTGGAAAAGTGAGTTTCTGCAAAATTCTCTTCGGTTGACAGATTGGACTCATTCGAGATTTCTTCGATTTCCCAGAACTTGGCAAGTTGGTTCTGTAAGTCGGAATTTTTTGAAAAATGACAAGACGTGACAACCCTGCGTGCAGAGCCTAAGGGTCCTGAAACTACCCAACCAAGTTTGGTCTTCTGTAGTACTGGGTTTCCCTTACCTAACTGAATGTTACCCTTTTCTATCAATGACCAATAAGTGTCGGCCCCTATCAACATGTCTATTTTGTTGGGTTGGAAAAACGTTGGATCTGACAGCTCAATGTTAGATGGAATATTCAGAGATTTTGGGTTGAAACCGAAGCTTGGCAGCTTATCAGTGATTGCTGGAATGACAAGACAATGAAGGGTTGTTTGATAATCAGATAGTAAAGATTTCAAAATTACATTGCATGAAGTATTTAATCTTGATTGGCATTGCCCAATGCCGAGAACAGAAAAATTTATTTTTTCTTGTGCAAGTCCCAATTTGTCTATTAGGTCTTGAGAGATGAAATTTGACATGGAACCGTTATCAAGCAAAGCTTTACAAGTGTGTTCATTGCCCCTACTATCCAAAACGGATACTTGAGCAGTAGCTAACAGCACCTGATTCCCTGACGACAAGTTACAACAAGTAGATTCCTGCCTTTGCTGCACATTTGTGTCGAAATTAGATTCTGCTGAATCTATTCTTCCTGTAGAACGTGTCATTGCAACATTGCTATTGGACTTACCTGGATGCAGCAGTGAGTTATGTTTCTGCTGACACAATCTACAGTTGCCATATTTACACGTTTCGACTTGATGGCCACCTTGCAAACAGTTTATGCAAAGTTTAAGTTCAATTATTTTGTCATATTTTTGGTTGGAAGACAAGGCTAAAAATTCGCCACATTTATATATTGAATGTGATTGTTGACAATAGTAGCAAGAAAATTTATTGCTTTTTTCCGTATTTTTACTGAACGACTTAGACAAGAATGATTTTTGTTTGACTTGATTTTTCTCAGTTAACCTTGAATTCTTTGTTTTGTGCATGTTTAATTTATCTAGAAAGTCAGCCCGATCAGACAGAAAAGTTTTCAACTCTTCGATGGTCGGAAGATCTTCTTCGAACTCCTGCTGTTCCCATTTACTTAAGGTCTCCATATCCAGCTTACTCGTGACTAGATAATTTATTAAGGGATCCCAAGAATCCGTGTCTATTCCTAGCGATTGTAACGATTTCAAATTATTTGACATTGTGTCAATCAAATGTCTGAAAGATGCCGGTGATTCTGGTTTGACTTCGTGTATATTAAATAAGTTTTTTATATGCTTATGAACTATTAATTGTTTATTGTCAAATCGACTATTTAGTGTATCCCATGCTGTTGAATAATTGTCAGCAATAAAATCAATGGATTGAATGCACTGAGCTGCGGATCCCTCCAAGGAAGCACGTAAATAATGAAATTTTGCAATTGAATTTAGCTCATCATTTTTATGAATTAGCGCAAGATACAATTCTTTGAACTCTAACCATTTCTCGTATATGCCGGTGAACTTTGGCAACTCTATTATCGGATATTTCACACCTACTTTTGAACAATTTCTAATATTTGAGGACTCTGATGGGTTGCTTTGAACATTACTACTAGGCACCGGAGTCCTTGCCGTCAACAAAATTGATTTTATTTCTCCGAACAATGAATAACAAGCTCTTTCGAAATTTTCAGTTTCTGATTTATCAAAATTTTCAAGATCGATTTCTTCTAGTTCAAACTGAATCTCGTTGAACCTGCACAATAATTCCGATTCAGCTGTTGCTAGGCGCGTTTCTAATTCTAGTATTTTTGCTTGACTGATTTGTTCATCGTTATTTGTTAAGTCATTGAAGAATTTAGCAAGTCGCGTAAAACTAGATTTTATTGCAGCTCTTTTTCTGATGAGGAGTGCTCGTTGTTCGATTGTACCCGGCATGATTTAATTAAATGTAAATGTACACGACTGAATTGCTCAGACAGAGAATGGTAATTTTCGGAAAGGAATTACGGATCAGATCTACCAATTAAAAAGCATGCAACTGACTTACTGACATTCGCTGATATACTGGAAGGTACTGCTTTTTGCTGCGCAGGAAACGTGCTCCGCCTGGAAGGTACTGCTTTTTGCTGCGTAGGAATCGTGCTCCGCCTGGAAGGTACTGCTTTTTGCTGCGTAGGAATCGTGCTCCGCCTGGAAGGTACTGCTTTTTGCTGCGTAGGAATCGTGCTCCGTCTCTGTCCGATCGCCTCTTTGTTGCCTGTTGTCAGAGTCCTCGTTTCTGTTACCGCGAAATCTGACAAGCCTATAATGGGGAATTCTCCTCCTGGCGACAATCAAGTATTTTTTTTGAAAGATGTATAAAACACCGCATTTTAAACTTACCATTTCAACATTTTTCTTTAAAAAAATTATTTAAGTACTTAAAATGAAAAATTAAATTGGGCATTTAAAATTTAAAGGGATTTGTTTCTATTTCACTATTTGGCAACATCGGCTGCAGATGTCATAGATAATAAAGGACAACTATTCTGTTACAGTTCTTAGTTAAACAGAGATGACTATATTTCAGAATCGTGCTATTCTGTTTATTTCTGTTCCGAGTTCCAAGTGATTCTGTGACTGTTAAATTCTTCTTCTTCTTGTTTACTGAGTACCTAACCCTACCTACACCTACTTTTCTTTTAAACAAATAAAACAGTATCACAGATCACAGTGTTATATTTATATTTGTACAGTTGGTGTTGAACTATAATTTATATTTGCCTAAATTGTTTTATAAAGACAGTTTCATTTTTCATAGTACAATATATAGGTATGTATAAACTATTTCAACTTGATATTGTACTCATTGTAAAATATTTTTAGGAATGGCAGGTAAAGTTGAAGCAGGTTTCACGAAAGCAGATTCCAGTAATCTTCCTCGAGTTACAGCCGAGATGATTACAGACTATTTTATATCAAATAAGCAATTTTCAAGTGTTGAATCACGCGGACAAAAGCATATTAGGTAAATATTGTATGGTTGATAATATGGAAACTTTTGGATGAATTACAAAATATCTTGAAATCTGAAGTAATATTATCAAATTCACCGATTTCTGAAAGTAGTTTTTTTTGTTGTTGTTAATGGATTACTGAGTAGATTGAAAAACATGTCTATAAAACTTAATCATCACCTTACAAGATATCACTATTTAATATATTAATTTTATTTGTAGATCATCACGACAGTCTTATGGAGATTCTGCCATTGGGTATGTCCAACTGAAACATGATGGTAATACCTGTACAGTAAAAGGGAAAATAACTCCTGAAGATAAACTTTACCCACAAATGAACAACTGAGACCAAAATCTAAACCTAAGCGAAAATATGAGTCTCCTAGTCTAATTTTTTTTAAAACAATTAAAATATCTCTCTCTAAAATATGTTCAGTATTGTAAATGATCTTTACTAAATGATAGACATCATTTGTCAATCCTAAATAAAATCGGGGATGCATTTCAACAGCTAGAATCTCTCGCTTCTTACTTAAATTTTTAAAATCTGTTTGTCTGTCTGTTTTGTTCACGCTTGAGTCACTAATTACTTGAGATTCTTCGGTAGATGTAGAGAATAACTGAGAAGAAGCACTAGTATTTTCAGATATGTTAGTTTCCATTAATAATTCTTCTACATTGTCAACTTTAGGTCCAGCTTCCTCACTTTCACTTTCCGTTGAACTTTGTGTCTTTGCCTCCATCAGCTGAGGAATACTAATTTCGACTTCATTTTCACTCTCAGATGATTTTTCTGTTTGTGTCTCCTCAAGTTGTGAAAAATCTATGTTGGTATTGCAAGCATTTAAAAATAAATGAGGTACAATGCCACTTTTGATACGAGGAGTCTTTCCTGTTATTTTATACATAGAAAAATTTATTGAATCTTCTTTTAGCTGTAACAAAACTATTAATAATATATGTTTACTCAAGAAACAATAACATTACTTACATTAAAATGATCTTCACAGCAGTATTTCACAGTTTTAACAACTTCAAGTCCTACTGGCTGAAACCAAGATTTTCTTGTAGTTGGATTTCTTGGAACAAAAATGAAATATTTATGAGGTGAAGTCTCTGAGGAATTTAGACAAGTGGGTACAAAACACGCTTTCTTCATAGTTATCTACTGATCAATCCTGTAAATAATTGATAAAGATTATTATCACTCGAAATATGATTATTTCTTTGTTGTACTTACCCTGAATTAACGATATAAATGACTTTAAACCAATAATACACAAAGTATAAAAGAAAGAGTTAGGTTATATTGACAAATACAAAACGAGGTGTGAATAGTTGAATGAAATCATAACAAAGATAGATATTGACTATTGTGTTCTTCTTCTTCTAGCATACTACTAACCCCAACTCTGATTTACGCTGTGTGGGCGCTGTTGCCAACATGTGAATTAGAAACAAATCCCTTTAATATTTAAAACCCAACATTTGAAAAATTAATTTGAATACTTTTCGCAGTGAAACGGAAAAACTTATGAATGAAACTCAACTTTATTTTGTTCAAACTTGTATTTTCACCAATAACCCAAATTGAGGAGAATTCCCCATTATACTGGAAATGTTCGTCGACACTATTGTCGAAGATTCATTCACTAAACTCGTACTGATGAACTATCCGGATTCGAATGGACCAAGTTTTTATTATGTAAAACACTTTTTCTTCGATTTGTTAGGTTTACACAATTGCTTTCCTTGAGCCGGTAACTTGGCTATTCAAGGTTTGCACTAGAAAATAACTTGAGGTGGACTGTAAGTAATACACCCGATAACTTCAAACGTATTTAATGCCTAACCATAAACCACTAGAACCGGCCGGGAGCATTAAACGTGTTATACAGGTGAACAAGTGTGGGCGAATGTATTTCAATTATTGTTCTCGATATTGACTACACAATAGCTGAATCAACACTGGCCCGGTGGCGCGCTATTGTCATTGTTTGCGCCGGGTTCACTTTGTCTGTCCAGAAAACACAACGGAAGAGGGTTGGCACTATTTACACCCGAAGGAACAGATTGCCTACGGCGACCCGTTTTACACAGCATCATATTTAAGTCGCGCAGAGATTTATATTTCTATATGAATTTCGAGTGCTTAACAAAATTTTTAATACACTATATTTGAATATAGTTCTGCCAATTACATTTACAAAAAACAAAAATCAAAATTCCTTCCTTGAAAACATTTTTGCTTCAACTGAGTTTCCCATGTTTTTGTCATTTTAATCTTTTTAACTAAGATTTGTTTTTTTTATGTGATCTTTGATGTCGCTCCTTAGTGACTTGTTCTACGATTCGCTTGACTGACCAGAGTATGTTTGTGTACACATCGTCTATAACTAATTAACGGAAGACCCAGCTTTAATGACCTCAGAGAGAATTTTCGGCTCTGGCTCTTGGACTAAAAGATTATTTCCAGAAAATTAACTTCATTTTCCACTCGTATTGTCAACATGTATCTTCATTTTGTGATGTATTGTTCGTATAAATTCTATTTATATTCATCTATCAATGCGATTTATAATATCGATGATGATGATGATAGGGCGCTCTGCGTCAACTCGTTTGTGCAACTTCCGAGATTTATTTAAATTGCATAATAATCAAGTTACTTTCAAAGCTTTATCTTATCATTGACAACGATTATGTGGAAATAAAATCGACAACTTTGATTATGTCACGTTATTGACATTTTAGCGTGTCATTTGGTATCGAAGGTATTATAAACCAACTAACGTTCTATATTGTAATGTAACTAATTTATTATGTGTTGTTATGATGTTCTGATGTTGATAATTTGTAATGAAGATTCAACTTGAAGGAAGCTTAATAATCAATGATACCATATATTTTTTTAAACTGTTAGTCAAATACAGGATGATTATTCAATTTTAATTAACGATTATCGAACGATTTTTATCTTTTCTCTAGGAAGTTGATTCGCCTAATAAACTTTCATCACGGTCATCATTTATTAGACTATATTCAAATATATTGAGTATTGTTGAATAACCAACAACCCCAACTTGTTTCTTTGAATATTATTTTTTTAATGAATATATTGTTACGATATTATTTATTAAAACTACTCATTTTATAAAAAATCACTTGCTGGTTTTTAGTCTTTCGCAAACAGAATAAATTTCGCAAAAGGTTCACTGCAACATGCCAGTGAGGAAATGAAGCAGATTCAAGGGTAGATATTATTATTATTATTATAATATTATTATTATATTATTATTATTATTATTATTAATATATGTTCCACCTCCCACCAGAAAAGTTGCCTAGATCCGTCCTTGAGCAGATTGAGCAGGCAGAGAACAAAATAGAGAAAATAATGTGAGACAAATATCAAAAATTATGTGAGGTGAGATTCTAATTCTTAGCCAGAGTGCCCCACGTTCTTGTTATTTCATAAATGTCTAAGCTTGGTCAATAAGTTGTGACAAAACGATATTTCGTTAAAAATTGATTTGTTATAAAGTGGTGTTTCAAGGATATATGTCGAATGTATGTATATCTAATGAATAAAGACACGCAAGACACGCAAAACCTATTTGACGTTTATTTTCAAAGGTTAAAAATATAAAATTATTTCTCTATGAAAAAAGTCACATTGTTGGAGAAAGCAAACCACCAAAACATTTGAACAACAGCGTCAAGGATATATTCGCTTATCAATAGTTAGTTTTATAATCAGGATAATAATATGTTTTTGGTTGCTAATGATCACAGCAATTGATGCCACTATAATCACCATAAAAAATATGTGGTTTGACATATCGGCACAATAGTCATGAAATTCTGATATTGTTTTGTTTAAATTTGTTGTTTTTTCCGTTAACGAGCTGTCGTCCCCTTACGAACAGCAGCCCTTAGAAGTCGAAACTTGTGCGAGACAAGGATTAACGAGGTCTTACCTTTTAACGTGCGATTCCTTCTCGGGCCATCAGATGAAAATCTGTAGTCGCTAATGGTTTCGAACGCGAAAGTCTCAACCACTGACCTACATGACCCAAATGCATGACAAAATGCAAATGATATGGATAACGGATTGGAAAATACTATAAAATCTTGAATTATTGTATAAACTCCGTGTATTAGTATAAAATTAATGTCGAAGCAACTTTTTACAATTTTGATGCCATACCACGTGACATATCTGAAAATGAGTTGTATCCAATGCGGGCGGGTATATACACATTCAAAGGTTCTGGATATGTCTAAAATTAATTCACAAACAAAAAAAATCTGGATGTTTTCGAGTGATTTTTTTTATGCTTCAAAAAATCTCTAGAATTATTGACGATTGATAATTGTGAATTCAAGGTTTGTTAGACAATTTTCTCTTCTAGGTTATAACTTTCTGAATAGAACTATCACTATAACAACAGAACAGAACATAAGAACAGAACAATAAAACAACAGAACAACGAAACAACAAAACAACAAAACAACAGAACAACAGAACAACAAAAACAGAACAGAACATAAGAACAGAACAACGGAACAACGAAACAACAGAACAACCGTACAACTGAACAACGGAACGAAACAACAGAAACCACAGAAGGAAGATTCCATTGCAGACAAAGACAATGTATTCCTCTGACGAGGAGTTTTCAAAATGACGTTATATAAGAATTTGGAAGAAAACATTTGGTTTCTTCTCCTTCTGGCACGGATTGGCAAGTTTCGAAGACCCCTGCAAGTGGAGTCTCAGTTTGGACAATTTGTCAGGTATCCGAGTGGTTACAAGTGCGACTGCAGCATTTTTTTCTGTTGGTCCGAGAAAATGCTAGGAATCGCACGTAAAAAGGTAAGACCTCCTTAATCCTTGACTCGGACAAGTTTTGACTTCTGAGGGCTGCTTTTCGTAGGGGGACGACAGCTGGTTTCGGGAGTCTTTTTTGAGGTTTCCCTGCTAACTTGTGCTTTGAGGGTACGTTCGGGTTTTCTGAATCTGTTTCCTGAGTGCCCGCCTCCGGAACCCAGAAGCATCCTGGTGGTCTCGGTCCTCTGGTTGGTGCCCTTGGAAATGTTTGCGTGCCCCCGCACCCGCCGAATGGGTTCCAGAGGCCTCTGCTGGGGTTCTCCTCATAAGTGTGGTCTTTTAGTCGTCTTTCACGACAGACGCATGCTGGGAGGTGGTTTCGGGGTTCCTTGTAAGTATCCTTTGAACTTGTGCTTTGTAAATACCTTCAATTCCTTCAGTTCCGTTTTCTAGGAGGTCCACCTCCGTAACTATGTTTGTCATTTCAAAAGCACCTTTGAGGATTCATCTGGTCGGCTTCCTCGGGGTTGGCTTGGCTTTCCACGAATGGCTTCCAGAGGTCCCTACTTCGAATCTACTTGTCGGTGTAGTTTTTAGTCACGCCTTATGATAGACGGTACCTGGAGAGGTCCCAGGGAGTTAGTTTTGGAAGTCCCTTGAAAGGCTCTACTGTAAACTTGTATTTTGTGTACCTTCGCTTCCTCTCATTATCTTTTCCTTAGGGGAGGATTTCTTTTGTCGGCGTCCTCTGGACATTTGTATTGTCTCCCTTCGAATGGGTTCTAGAGGTCCTTGCTTTGGTTTCTCTCGTATGGTATGATCTTTTAGACAGACAGACCGACCGTGCCTGGGATCTATTCTTTCGTTCCCCGATCTACCGGGATTTCAGTTATAATGCTATCGGAAAAATTGGAAATATCTCTTCTGAATGATCCAAATTGCTGAAGTTACAATCAAGAAGATTGTACAGAACTGTATATTTTTTCTCAATATTGTTTCTTTTGGACCCATTGTCAACATAACTGGAGTCACTGAATATCTAAATCGTCATAACGTTGCTATTGGCTTCTCACCTCTCGCTTGGCTTTTTGAAAAATGATTTTTAAATTGTGTTCACCCAACCCACATAGACTTCATCTTGAATAATTATGTATTATCGACTGAAAGGATTCAAAAACGAACGAGATCCATTCTGGTTGTGTATTTCTGGATTGAACTTTTTATTCTGAATGTATGAAATAAATAATCAGGACTGCATCATGATCTTGACCTACTCGAATATTCATTTAGAATCTTACCTTGCAATGTGGTACGGTCGCTGTACCGTGACAAAATGCTTATTGCATATTCATGCAATTTTGCAAATTTTGAGCTGTTTTATATTTCTATATCTTGTGATTTTATCGTTGATGTCTTTGAACTTGGAAAATTGAACTTAGCCATTGTGAATATCGAGTGCTTTGTTTGTTTTTTTATATTGAATTTAGGGTTCAGAAATCTTCAAACTTTATTATTTTCTAAAATTCAAATTATTTTATGATGATTTTCAATAATTTGACAATAAAAATAAGTTCATGTATAATGACAACGGTGTATTACATATTGAAGTATTTCGTGTGAAATTTTTTGGAAGAAGTGGAGTGACCAAAATTATTCTTCCTCAAGAATGTCTGCAGAACAGGTCAGTAATCAGTATGTTTTAGAAAAAAAATGTATTACTGAAATAATCTACAAATCAACAAATCAACATAGGGACAATAAAATATACTTAAAAAGTGAGACACTGTTGCCAACCCGCAAAGTTAATTTTCACAAAGTCCCAATTGGAATTTTTTTCTTATCAAGGACAACAGAATATCCATGATGTATTTGAATCTTTTGGTGAATAGACTACAAGCCCGCAGAACAATTTGGGGGGGGGTAATTTGAACCAGCATGAAACATGTACAGAACGAGAAAATAACTTTAGGCACTATGGCGTCAGTTCTGGGTGGTACATTTGACTATGATAATAATAATTTTTTATCTGAAGATGTGCTTTTCGGACAAAATAGTCTTGTACGGCATTCCGTACATTCCTTCTGCCATACAAAAATAATGAGACCGGAAACCAGGATTCTATTTCCAAAAATTTTCCAAAAAAAAAAAAAACTCATGTCTTCCTTTCCCACTTTATATGGCTGTAGGTTGGGAGAATCTATTTTGCAGGTCTGCAGGTCAGCAAAGTGTTCTCAGTGCAGAAAATTCACAAGTCGGCTGAAATTCTTACAGGTTCAACCGATTTTTGCGATGAAACTATAGACCATATCAGTACAGTTTTGACAATAAAATTCTATACCCCCACTCTCAAATATGAGATTTTGCCATGTATTGAAGACAAACTTTGCAGGTCGGCCGAAATTCTTGCAGGTTGGACTGACATGAGATGAAACAAGACCATATTAACACATTTTTGATAAAAAACCTCCATACCCCCACTCCCGAATATGAGATTTTGTCAAATATCGAAAAAAAAAACTCTGCAGGTCGGCAGAAATTCTTGCAGGTTGGACTGACATGAGATGAAACAAGACCATATTAACACATTTTTGACAAACAAACTCCTTACCCCCACTCCCAAATATAAGATTTTGCCATATATTGAAGAAAAACTCTGCAAGTCGGCAGAAATTCTTGCAGGTTGGAACGATTTGAGGTGAAACTGGACCATATTGATACATTTTTGACAAAAAACTTCCATAACCCCACTCCAAAATATGAGATTTTGCCATAGTTTGAAGAAAAACTTCGCAGGTTGTCCGAAATTCTTACAGGTTGGTCTTGTTTCATCTCATGTCAGTCCAACCTGCAAGAATTTCTTCCGACCTGCAAAGTTTTTCTTCAATATATGGCAAAATCTTACATTTCGGAGTGGGGTATGGAGGTTTTTTGTCAAAAATGTGTTAATATGGTCTTGTTTCATCTCATGTCAGTCCAACCTGCAAGAATTTCTGCCGACCTGCAAAGTTTTTCTTCAATATATGTCAAAATCTTATATTCGGGAGTGGGGGTATGGAGGTTTTTTGTCAAAAATGTGTTGATATGGTCTTGTTTCATCTCATGTCAGTCCAACCTGCAGGAATTTCTGCCGACCTGCAAAGTTTTTTTTCAATATATGGCAAAATCTCATATTTCGGAGTGGGGGTATGAATTTTTTTTGGTCAAAAATGTTCTTATTTATACCAGTTACATCTCAAATCGGTCCAACCTGCAAGGATTTCTTGATCTGTAAGGTTTTTGCACTGGGAACATTTTGCTGACCTGCAGACCTGCAAAATAGTTACACCCCTGTAGGTTCTATGAGATTATTACTTCACAATCTACCTAACGTGACGAATGCCGTACATACAAAAATATTCGGTCCGAAAAGCACATCTTCAGATGAAAAATTATTATTGTTATCAATAAAGTCAAAGCGTCACCCAAAATTGACGACATAGTGCTTCATAGCTATTTGTATTACTAGGGAGGAAAGTGCCACTTTTCCTCCCGCAGGATGTAGTAAACATCCAAGGGAGAAAAAGGCACTTTACTCCCATGTAATACATATGGTTTTTCCTCCTACCCACTTAATGAACCTTTTTTGTAAATTTAAAACGCATCTCAACTGCTTTTGTTTAAAACAGACCCATACTTGCATGATGGAAACCGTAGATGATACAGTCATGTCCATCTGAGAATCTGCGGTGGTGCAATGGCTAGCGTCTTGGGCTTGACAGCTGATAAGACCTACAATGACGTACGCTTGTCCGGTGTTCTGCAGCCTTAAGCCAACTCCATTGGCGAGATTGGATAGGATGCAGAACAAAGTACTCCGTATTATCACCGGTAGCAGACGATACCTTCGATTGGAAGCTCTTAGGGAGCTGGCAGGCGTCGACTCGATCCCGACAGTTATAAATAACTTGTCTTACAAGTTTTATAAGTACATGCTCGATAAAAGTCCCCTCACCAGGGAGATCACCAAGCTCATTTATCAAGCGCTCTATATCTTCAAAGAACGAAGGGATGAACCGGTTCCATAGGGAACCAAATCGAAAGTATAACTGAAACGTAGAGTACCTCGACCCGGTTTTTTGCTTCAGCCTTTTCCGGGATTCAGCCTTGAAACAACCAGCGTCATAACCTGCAAAGAGCAATATCTGCATAGAATTAAAATCAACAACACGCATGAGCTTTGCAGGAGGCGTGTATCATACGACCGTGATGTGATGAAATGTCTGGCCAGCGTTACCACCGGCGCGGGCGGACTACAGCGCCCTCTCGCGGGGGTGGCTATGTTCGCTTAGCAAGGCGCTCTTCTGCTACCCTGATCGGAGCAGAAGAGATGCTAATATTGCGCCTATCTTCCCGTCCTTCCCCTAGCCCCCTGGGTTATGTAGAACGAGAATGATATTGAAATGACATGTCACTACACATGAAATGTTCATATTTGACAATTTAAAATAAAAACCTTTTTAGTTAGTTAGTTAGTTAGTCTTGGGCTTGTAATCCGAAGGTCCCGGGTTCAGCTCTTGGCAATTGCAACTTTTTTTTCTTGTTAGTGATTTCAATTATTAGACATTTAGATAGCTTATACATTTCGGATTGCTATTGAGTGATAAGTAGTGTTATGTGCCTATCTGAATAAAGTGTCGATCATTGTTTTTCTGAGAGCTGCGCTTGTAGAAAAAATAATGTGTGTATTTCGAGCACAAAGTTTCGTTGTCGTTCTCCAAAGATTAATCTTTTTGTCGAGCGACAATCAATCACTTTGCGCTCTAAATACACAAATATCTGTTAAAGAACTAAAGTGGAAGTAACATTCATTTTTGATTTTTACCAGAATACAGGATATATAAGATGTTCTAGAAATTACGGAAACAATTTGATTACAGTAGATTCACAAGGTTCATCGTTTACAACTTACTTGAAATGAGGGGGAGGAAAAGTATGAGTTTCCTCCCTGGTTTGAGGGAGGAAAGTGTGTACTTTCTATAGAGGTAGGGGGAAAAGTTATTTTTCATTCAGCATACTCGTTCTGTACATGTTTCATGGTGGGTCAAATGACCCCCCTCCCCCAAATTGTTATGCTGCTGTCTAGAACTATTTGTTGTTGGAATAATCAACCACTCGTATTGATAATTCTAATCTTCAATAAATTTTGTAATCAACATGAAAAGAAAAACAACTGACACAGTTGACAATAATGGAATGTAATCACGAGAAATATTTATCTGGAACACAGTTGACGTAAATTTCGGATTGATAAGATCTCCATCATGGTATCAATATTATGTTCTGGAATAGATTACATCGGATTCTAAAGTATAAAAAGTAAGTAAATAACATCGCAAATATCACACACATTCTATCCTGCAATATTTGAGTAGGTAAAAACGCTGATATTGATTCAAAGATGGTTCAGATGTCTGGAAAATACCAATATGTGAAAGATAATTTCACAGACTTCTTAAGAAAGAAAGGTAAGTGATTTAACTGATTGTAGATTATTCAAATGATTTTGAAAGCTACAGTAGCCAGGTTAGGCACATAATTGGCTCAAATTCTCCACTTATGATTAAACCGTTTTGATAGTTGATGAAGAAGTTGAATATATTATGCACGATCTCAAATCATTTCTCATATCAGGACTTATTAATTTTTGTTTTCTAAGGTCTCCTAACGTTCTCATCATACACGCTAATTTTTGTGTTTAGTTCAATTTTATCTTTTAGATCAGCTTATTAGTTGTAAATTAATTTCCTTATTCCAATCCTACAAACATATTTCTCCTTCACTGACTTTGCTTCCAAAATATATATATTTAGCACCGTTTTTGTTTCAGTTCCTAAGTTTCAATTTGTTGTCATCCCACATATCAACTTTCTGTTTCATTCAGATTTATATTGATATCAAGTTTAGGAATGTCATCCCATAATAAGATCATTAACTCATGTGCTGTTTCTAATTTATTGCCAGTATTTGAAATAAACAACAACTTGGTGATACTTTTAACATACGTTTTTCCCAGTCAATTTTACTTACGAATTATTGATTCAGTGAATTCATAAAATCAGGAGGGAAAACAACATGATCTCTCACTCAATATTCGAAAGAACTGGTGGCATTTTTAGATTTTCTTTTTCAAGGTGTACCAGCTGATAAAGTTGAATCATATAAACCTCCAGAATCATTGGACATTGAGGTTGAAGGAGAAAAATATATTATAACAAAATCATTTGGAGAAAAAAGTTGTACCATGAAATATGTTTTGGGTGAACTAGTTGAGGAACACTGGCCAGGTATGGTTCTCAAGGTGAGTCTCTTTGGGGTGGCCCGTGTGTGGACGGTCTAGGTCTTTGGTACATCAATCATTACTCTTTCATTGAAAGAAGAAATTGAAATCATACAGTGTCCGGCATAAAGTACGCATCATATGGAAAACCTTTTTATTATTGATAAAAAAAACATTCATGATAAAAAGCTCTGCTTCATCCAAACCTAAATTACAAACACCAGCATTGAATTTTTCACGACTCTATACGAGGGAGATTAAAAAACATGATTTGTTTCCAAAAAAATAATTTTTACGGTAGAATTAAAAGTCAAGGAGAAATATTGTTCAGAATCGAATGTTGATCCAGAAATTCAAATCAGAGCCACCTAAGATAAATTTAATTATCAAACTTTTTTCCCATTTTCGCCTCATCGACCTGTACGACATAAGGAATACTATGCTACACGGTTGCTAGTGTGTTATTTGATAGTTTACTTGTCTAAAATGACATTAATAATGACAGTCGTAACTGTCATGTGTTGGATAAATGTTATTTTGTTATCATTTCAGTTTTAATTACTATTTGCAGCAATATTTTGTGAAATTCCGTTACATATTTCAGTAAATGTGATTTTCCGATTAAAGGGAGAGAAGAGAGAACATCCACAGAGTGATATCATCATATCTAACGATATCCATTTAGCAAAGTATTCCTAATATCGTACAGGACGATGAGGAAAAAATGGGGAAAAAAAGTTGAACAATATTTCCCCTTGACATTCACTTCTATCGTAAAATGATGGGATACTTTTTTTCAAAACCAAGGCATGTTTTTTAATCTCTCTCGTATAGGGTTGTGAAAAATTCAATTCTGGTGTTTGCAATTTAGGTTTGGGACGAAGCAGAGCTAAAAATGGTCATGTGAACTGTATGCAAGTATAAGTTACTTACGAATCGGTCTTCAGTTATTTTTCAAATTTAATATGTGAATTTATTCGTGCATTATTAGAATAACTTAGGGAACATTATATTCAACGCAAAACCCGGAAGATAAAAATGTAAAAAATAAGATGTACAGGGCGTTGCCAAACAAGTCAAAAAGTTGATTGTCGAAAAACAAAGGGTGTCTTCCATGTAAACAAGTAACACGCTTTTAAATATGACAAAAAAAATTGTTTTTTTAATGCTGAAAAGTTGATTGAACGATTTTTTGTGAGCGTGTTCTACTAATAAAATGGTATACCTACGATTTTTCTTTCAGTGTCGTGCATGAACGGATCTTTTGTAAATGCAATCGAAAAAATCAAGTAGGTGGCTGCTGTGTTATACATTTAATACGTACGTCTTCATCAAAGTCTCTGTGAAAGAGGGACTTTTCAAAAACAAACAACTGATTGTGCTGGTTCACTAGTCAAGAACGGTTGCAATGGAAAAAGAGATTATTATTATTATGATTGAAGATCGTCCGGAATGAAGTATAAGACCAATTGCTAACACACTAAAGCAGGGCCTCAAACCTCCCAGATCTCCAGACTTGAGCCACTTGGACTTTTTCATCTGGAGTGAGTCCTTGGTTTATATGACCCCCATGGCACGTGTAAATGATTTATGGAGTATTTCAAAGTTTGCGACGTTCTTTGTCTACTATTTCATCGTAAAACACGCTCAAAAAATGTCGTTTATTTAACTTTTCAACAATTTGAAAAACTTTTTTTTTTTCATTTTTGGAAACGTGTAACTTGTCAAGGACAGCTCCAAGAGCTTTTGTCTATGTGAAAGACCCCATTTGATTTTCGACAAGGCAAGACACATTGAAAACTTTTGGTCTTTTTTTGGTAACACCCTGTATATTTTTCAAAAGGGTGGGTAGTTAATTCTATATTAATTTAATTTTTTTCCAGAGTGTTCCAAAATTCGTGAATAACGTTCTGATTGTTGAATCAAAAGATGACAAAGGAGTAACGAGAAGCAGAAATTACGCCTTCGCAGATGATGGTGTAGAGATGATACTCAAAAGTCCCGATGGTTTAGAAGGAAGGATTTTTTTCGAAAGAATTTGAAACACTCAGTTACATTCTTCACTTTCATCAAAATTATTCGATTGTTCAACACTGGATAGCGTCAGGATCGGACTGAAATCCCAATGGCACGCCCAGAAATGTCCTGTCTAGCAATCTGAAGGCAGTGTGTAAATCAATGATTCATTGATTCAGGATGATGAAGATTCCATCAATGGAAAGTGAACATCTCGTATACTTAGAAACATAGAACAAAATATCTTCCACTCTTTTTGAATGTAGCTGTTTAGAAAAAAGTTTGGGACTATTATTCAGAGAAAAATATTCTTTGATTTTATTTTTAAAACCTAATTTTTCACCCGAATGTATACTCGAAAAACCAGCTGAGAATAGTCTGTTATATCTGCACTTTTTGTAATACAATCAATAATTCTTACGGAATAAAGTTTATTTTTGAAAACTGTGTTATTACCTTTCTTCGACGAGTGGTAACAAAAATATAATATAGTATTTGACGGTTTTTGCTAGAAATTATTTCGGACTGCCCATACTTACGTGAAATTTGCACTGTATTGAGGAGTTGCTCATGAAAGAATCGTTATAGATAGAAAGATATGGGTCTTTATTTTCCAAAATGCCTAATATAATAACAAAAAGTATATACATACCGGGTGTCCCAAGTTATAGTATACAGTCAATATCTCGCTTATTTGACAAGATAATTGAAAAATAAAAAAATAGCTTTGAATGGCATTAAAGTACCTTTCTAATGACGTATAATGAAATAAATTATATTTGTCAGTACTGTGGTAGCTACGCCTCAGTTTTTTTTTCAAATGGCACCACTTGTATATTGCAATGGAAAATTGTGTGTTATAATATTTGGAATAGCACATACTTGTTTTTTTTTATTAATAAAAACAAAATCATTAACATTTTGTGACTTTTTTCACGTTACCTAATTATCCTTATACAGTGACCGCCGAAAAGTATGTACAATATGGGAAAAAAGTTACAGTATTGGAAAAAGATTCTCGGGAAAAGTTTGTGCATGTCCGATAACCTAAAATTCGATTTTGACATATGTCACGTGATCGCTGGTATGGCGGCAAAATGAAAAAAGTTACTATGAAAAGGCAAAAAGTGGGGTAAAATGGCAAGATATCAAAAAAAGTTATTTCAAAAAGTTGCTTAGAATTCAATTTTATACAAGCACAAGCAAAGTGTGAAAAGATATTGAGAAAAAATTGAAAATAGCAACTTAAATATTTTCATCTTATGAATAGCTTGACTATACTAAAATATTTATATTTCAATGACGATATATTTCCTTGCGTAACAACCAATCAGTGGATTTCAAATTTTGAAATTCAGCCAATAGAATCGGAACTACAGTGCTTGCTTTTCTAAAGTAATACCTCGATTCTAGTGGAATATTTGTGAGTTTCTCTCTACCTTCAGAAAAAATACATAATGCTAGTGTTGATACTCCAGATTTTCTCCTGCATTCCATCCATTTACCATAAATACCTGGACATCGAAAACTTCCGTAGTGAGCTGAGATTTTGGATGATTCGGTGGGTTGAGGATTTGAGCCTAGTTATTCAAAATGTGTGGGATAGGATATACAGGGTGTAATCTAAGCTCCTGCCGAACGTCAGCTGACCGGAGGAGAGCTGCAATAATTCTGGAACTGCCGGATGGAAGAAACTGTGTAATTTCGAACAACGATTTCCAAGATTTTCCGAAGTTTCCAACAAAATTCAAAATATCCACAATTTTTTTTCGAATTTTTTATAACTGCCATTTGTTATAAAATGGCATTATACACCTGTTCTTCACGCTAAAATATCGTCATTGTCTGTGCTTATTCAGGTGAACAGAAAAGGACGTATTATCTGCATACAATATTGTCTGTAATTCATGTTTCGATAGCATGTGTGAAGGCAGATCATTGGCATACCTTAAGAATAAAACGGGACTGAGTATGGATCCCTGTGGTACACCCCTTTTGATGAATCGTTCTCGACTCACATTATTATTGTTGTAAACTCTTTGGGTTCTATATTTGAGGTAGGACTCAATGATACTTCTAGAAACTCCCCTCATTCCATACCGTAAAAGTTTCTTGTGACTGACGCAATCGAAGGCCTTTGACAGGTCTGTAAATATAGTTAGACAGGATTGTTTATTCTCAAAAGCTTCGAAAATATTGTTAGCTAATCTATTCACAGCATCTATAGTATTTTTTCCTTTTCTAAATCCAAATTGATGAGAGTCTAACATGTTCAATTTTTCCAAATAATTCTTGAAATATACTTGGTGTCAACTCTTTTTCACGATATTTTTTCAGAAGATGTCGATTCTGGTATAACATTCTGTATAATTAATAATTCCCGATGACAATGCAATCTTGAAGATTTCATTTATTTAGCAAATGAGAACGTCACGTAAATTCCATAGATAAGTAATATTTGAATATACTTCAGAGTGAATTAAGTGAATATTTCAAAAATATATAAACACGATGAATACCTATTGTTGATCTAGTTACTTCAACAACTTTAATAAAACAACTTTCAAGAATGGCCCAAATCGCAGGAAAATATGTGATGACCAACGTCGCTGAATTCCAAAATTTCTTGAAACAAGAGGGTGAGATTTTTTTTAATTTCTTTCTATCTACTCGTGATCAGAATATTGATTTTTGTAGTGAATAATTGCAGATGTTTTTATTTCACTTACCTACCTCATTATCTATTGATATTCATAAGTTCTACTTCTTTATTAATCGATGTCAGAAGAAACATTCAAATACAACTCTTTTCTACTTACCCATAATTTTTTTCTTGTTGCTATCAATTGAGTCAGTAACTTCTTCATTTCGTGTTCGTAGATCTCGGATATCCCTTGTTCGCACAGGCTCTGCTTTTGAGGGTTTGTTCCAAAAACCTGGGATATTCGTAAAAACAAATTTCACCATTTATTTTTTCGCTCTCAATTGACTAATGATATTTCATTCATTAATTGATACATTTGTTCAACTGAAGCGTGGCACTGATGAAGATCGAAATATTTGTAGTATATTAGTATTATCAAGGCAAGTCATTCCTGACAACAATGTGCAGGCTCCTTCTCTAATTATAATCAAACATAATTCCTTTTCGTTCAAACTTGTAGGAGTTCCCGATGGCGAAATCAAAATCTTCACAGAAGGAGATCATTTTTTGGAAATTAAGGTCGATGGACAGAAAATTTCCATCAATGAACATCATGGTACCAAAGATAACGTTACTGATTTAGTATTCGACCAAGAGATTGAAGATAAGAAACCTTGGGGTACAATGAAGGTTTGTACTGAAATTTTAAAAACTATATTATCACCACCTACATTCAATTGTGGTCGTTAACAATAGTATATTATATAAATTGAAATGGATTAAACGGTCTTTCAAACACGCGCGATTTTGAAGCAAGACTGCACAGCTGGAGTGCTATAATGAATAGTATAATAGTATGGGTTCAATTTTGGTTACAATACACATTATATTTTTGGAGATGGATGCTTCGATAAATTTTCTGATCCACTGTTAACCAGGTTACCCAATACCTTAACGTTAATGTTCGAATAAAGGTTTTACATCTGTAATATTTTATATGACGTAATAAGGTACTCCTGTCAGATCAATAATCATGGAATTGTAATTCAGACTTCACGGTTCCCAAGTTGTTGATGGTAGCCAGCCATGGTAACTTGAAAAACGCGCGTTTTTGAAAGTTCGATTTGCACACTCTAAAGGTATGCTTCAAATAGGTAAAAAGGGGCACCAATTAAAAAAATATTGAAACAAATGTCCCCACTCAAAAAAATTATCTTTTGGAAAATCTCCAACACACAAATGACAGTAGCGTTGTTTTCAGTGAAAGTATTCAATTTTCACAAGCAGGATGTTTTTGATTTCATGCGAAAAAATTCAGGAAGAGTTTCATCGTTGTGATTTAGAAAAGATCTGTCCTAATATCTCCAGTACACCTCCACGAAATTAAATTTGAGTTTTTGATATTTTTCTTGAAACTTTTGAATTTTGAAGATGAGATTCGTGGGATTAACAACCCGTATTATATTCCATATCTCAACTTTTTTTATGGGGTTGAAATATATGAATGAAAAATATTATCCATAATTTCTGTTGTACTTCTCATCTTCTTCTCCTCTTTTCCATAGAACCAATAGTTTCCGATTAAAAAAATGAAATATAATAAAGTGTTTTTTTTTTATTTATGAATGTATATGTGTGTGAGTATGTATATTTTTTCAAGGTGTTGGAGTGATATATTTTTTTATAGAACAAACTCCTCATAATTTACAACTAGGAATCTTCTGAGTTTCTTCGCATGAATTCAGAAACACGAAACACACTGTATATCAGACATGCTAATCTTCGGAACTCATCATATTACTACTGATAAAAAAAGCATTTAAAAAATCACTGCTTGAATTGGTCCCCACTGAAACTGATACAGTCACAAATTCTTTCTAATACGCTCGGATATTTGATTATTTATTTTTTATTTGTTCATCTAGACCACCGCAAAGTTAAATGGCAATATTTTGACTCTAGACTCGAAGACACCAGATGGAAAAACAGTTATTAAATCATACACGTTCACTGGCGACCAAGTTGAACTGGTGAGTATCTCGTACATCACTGTTTTTTATGGAAAAACATATTTTCATTTGTTAATTCAGAGATCCTGCTAGTCTATTCGTAAAACTGAGAAATTTCGAGTAAAAGTGACCAATAAAAGCAAAGAGAGCATACCTAGCAGCTACAGATCCATCACTGATATCTGTTATGTTAATAGATTTGGCCAATAAAAATGTCATCGACATCAAGCTCGTAAATCATAAGAGACCAACTAGTGGCTAGGTTGCTCATATCTCACATATGTCAACTATCTCTGAAAAACTATGATAAAACTCTGTAGCTTCAGAATTATTATCCAAAGAATTTTACCGCATTTGGTATTAGTGCGCCAAGCTTCATTATAATGCTTTGTTCTCTAGCATTTCTCACATATTTCTATATGCGGTGGTCCACTTTCTTTTCCAGAACTTTCTCTCAAACCATAAAGAGCTTCCACAAGTTTACAAGAAAACCACTGGAATAATGTACCAGGATAAATGGTCATGAAACAATCCATTGCCGAACCTCTGCATGGGAAACAAACTCGTTTGTTGCCCTGAATTTTTTTAGTATATTGATGGGGCTTTTCGTAAATCGTAGGAGGAATTATAATAATAAAGGCTATTAAAAATACAATGATAATATTCATAAAATAAAACTAAGTATAATTTTGAACATGTGATGAAGTGTCCTCCTGCTCGTAGAAGAGTATATATGCCTTTCCGCTCACAAGGGAATTTGAATGAATCGGTGAAACTAGGGAATCATACTCGTGCCATGTGCCTGTATATGGATGCTTACAGTAAGCAGTGTAGTGTCCGCTATTGGTAGTCCCGCTGTGATTCGTCAATGCGTATAAGTTATAGCGACAGTGGGCTATGTTGTTTGCACTGTAGTTGCTCAAATCTAAACCTTCCAGAGGAAAATCAATGGTTATATTCAATTTTCCTCTTAATCTTTCTGCTTGAGAGAATCTTTTTAAATGGATTACTAAAATTTTGGGGAATTTCTGAATCGATAGAGACTTTGTGCATTTCCTTTTTTTTACAATTCAAACATGTCGGTTTCTCATCACCATCCATGTAGTGAGATTCTACATTCTAAAACCGTAATGGATACGATGAAAATTGAATGGGTCTGAATATAACTATTTCGGAGTGCATTATATTGGCAAAAAAATTCCATTGGAGTTTGCCCTTTTCGGGTTCCACAGGAAAATCCCAGAATGCAATTTTTATAAAATGATGAATCTTCGAAACGACGTTTCGTTCCTTCAAGGCCAAGGCCACCATAATTTTTTTTTCAAGCGGTCCTATTTTTGTCAATACAAATTATAATGAACCGTTCAACTTCAAATTCTTTGATATAAACCACTAAGATTTTCATGTCGTTTATCACTGATAAGAAATTCTATTAACTGTTCTTTTGTAAATTTGTTTGTATTTAATCAAATTGAATATAACAATAGGCATACTCCACCTCACGCTTCAATATAAAAGATAGCATTATCAGTGAAATTACTTAAAACTTATCTATGAAAATTTTCATTAACAGGATGAGAATATACGAATAGTTGCCCTAGTTTCAAGTGAGAATAATAGCAATTCAATCCAGTGGTGATTTTATCAAAGCAAAAGAGATTGAACAAACAGAAAACATTTCTGTGGTGAACTGATAGTGAAAAATAAAATCAATACAAAAAAAATCACTAAATGAGACACTTACTCCTCTGCCCATACCGTTTGAGGGCAATTGTCCGAACATGGTGGTGTAAAGCGATTGCATACGTCTCACAATTTTTTTCCGCTGTTAATCTGACTGTCTACCCTCCCAACGTTACCACGATGATTCTACTTTTCAGCGTTGATAGTATCCACCTGATCAGTGATGCATTTATATTTCTTCCCTCTACTGATCTGGTTATCAAGGCAAGCGAGGTATCATCAAAAGCATCCTCTATGTCGATGAAGGCACAAAGAGCTTTTTCTTTTGCCGAGTATGTCTCTTCAATGGTTCCAAAAAGATATTGTAGAGTAGTAACCATGGATATATCTGCTGATCCTTGTGAAGCAGTGTTAACTCGACTTGCTGTTTTAGATCCAGAAAAGGGTGTCTGCAGGAGAACACTGAAGCTCTCCTTATGATTCTCAGTATTCCGTTCGGATTTTCAATCAGACCGATACGATGCCGTTGAAATGTTTTTTTGAGAATACTTTCTGGAGGCGTTGTACTGGGGCTAACTCAATAATCCCCTAACATTTTTGACTTCTTTATTTCTGTATCGTACTCAGTAAGAGCTAGTTTGTAGTCTTTTCAGTGTCTCAGACTCTCAGCTTCTGATAAGTCTTCCGACTTTTTTCGGAAGTTTGCTTTTTCCACTAAAGCACGTTTTTGGTGATTGCCGTTTGTTCCTCAGGACAGATGAGTTCATAGAAAAAGTCGGTTGCACTATGTCCTAGTTGGCTTTACCCTACTACTTTCCTGTTTTTATCCACCTTTCACAATGCATTTCTTTGAACATTATGGCACATAGCCCATTTGTTGAGCATGTTATAAGAATCATCTTGTATCAATTGGATCTAATTCTGAATGGATCAAAATCATTAAGGCTATGGGGCCTATGCATTCTGAAAATACGGGCAATTGTGGAAAAAATCAAAACACCAACAGTAAAAACAAATAACAAAAAATTGGTATTTCTCATCAAATGATATATATCAGTGTGGCTATTCGTTAACTACTTTTTTTTTCTTTTACAGAAAAGGCCGTCTCGTAAGGGGGGAGCTGGTGTAATACAACTTTTCAAAAAAGCCTAGTCTGAGATGTGTGTCAGAATCAAAATCAGAAAACATAAAAATTAGTTACATAAAATAAAATGGAATGTAGTAAATACATTATACTGGATGGTTATTTTTTTTACATACCTATAAAACGAAATGGATAATCACAATACCATGTGAAACAAAACACGAAATGAATGAAGGGAAGAATTTGTATATAAGTGTATAAATTTATTATTTATTGCAAAGCGCTTTCGACTTGCGTCATCTTCAGTGCTTACCTGAAAGTAAATACTCTAATTGAAGAAATTTTAATTTAAATTGAAATTGAAATTGAATTTTGAGGTTATGGAATTTAGAAGTTTTAGTCACTAGTCACTAGTCAGGCAACTGGAAGTATCGAGATTTGTAAAAACATTATCTGTTTAAATTTGAAATTTATTTAATTCTAAAAACCAACGAAATGCATGTTGGAGTTATAAGGCCATGTGGATATTTCAATCGAATGAAAACCAACTAGTGACTTTTTGTCAAAACTGCCAAGTAAATTGTCAAAGAAAATTATTTGTACCAACTTGAAGAGTGAACCAATGGGAATTATGAAAATGTTGCAGGAGTGCCAATATAAATTATTTTTTTAATATTTTGAATTAAAGTATTGAAATTATTAGTTGAAGTTAGTGATCCTTTTGTGAAGGGGGAGGAAATCTCTGTACAAGTTCACTTAAGTGTTTAGGCAGTGATCATTATTAGAAAGTTCTTTGGAAATCTCTAATTCTTCAAACAAATCCAATCTGAGGTAATTTTTATTATCAATTTTGTGTAGAATTTTCGAATTTCTATTAGGGCTAAAGTTATGATTGTGAATTTTAAAATGGTTACCAAATGCAGATTTATCTGGTCTTTTCAAATGTTCATTAATTCTAGTAATAAGGGGTCTGCAAGTTCTACCAATGTAAGAGACAGAGCAATCAGAACATTCAAGTTTGTATTCATTCATAAAATAAGTTAGTACGGTTGGTAAAACAGATTTCTTCTCAATTATACCGATTGAGACAAAATGAATCTTTATTTTATTCATTAGGGCAAAACGAATCGCAGCCAGGGTAGTTTACTCTTGATTAAAATGCAATTCCCCCCCCCCTGTGAATTGTTTGGGAATATAGAATTTTGATAACTCGAATACAAGTATTCCGCAATGCACCAATTCATATGAAGAATAAAATTTTTTGACAAATCGATGATAAAAAAGTTTTCCATATGGTGCAAATTTTGAAACTTACTGTATATAGTCTGGACCACATTTTGATAAACAAGCCATTATAGGTGTATTCGTCTATTCAAATTTCATAGAAAATATGTTTCCTTCGGTTAAGAGATGGGTGAAGGTCCACCTCTCTTCGTTTCTTAAACCAAATGTGTCCCATTGATTTGTTGCCGAAAAAGTAGTGTGCGCAACACGTCCGAAAACAGTATTTTTTGGACTCGCAAGCTTCCAGAATTTTGTCCACTCGTCCAAAAAAAACGGAATTTTCCGGATTGTTACGTTACTATTACAAAGATATCGATATTACAAAAATCTTGGGGTTTAGGTAGTTTTTTCATTATTGAAGGAATTTTTTGACCATTCCATATAAAACTACTACAAGGATCGATCCATTTCGCGTTTCCAAGAGTAAAATAATTTCTTCAGCTGAAACGAACCTGATGAATGCCGAAAATCGCCCCCACGACAAAAATTAACGACGCAGACGTCTCCATTGTTCCAAAGTGTAGTTTGTTTGCAGAAAAACGAAACACCGCATCTGAATATCTAGTTCAGTCGTCCTCACTCACTTCACTCGAGCTTTTGAAGTTCCGCGAACTCGCTCCTCCTCTCCATCCCGCGCGGAAAAGGGACAGCGTCAGAGCGGCGCGGCGTGGATCGCAGCATCCCTATTGAATCAAACGACGGCGTGTTTCGCTCGTTTCAGTCCACTCTGGGCATTGCTTTAGTGCGGTACAGTTTCGGAACCTAACCTCCCTATCCGAAGCCCTTTTATTCCCAAGAAATACGCGCTTCTCCCAAGTGACGATCTGATCTGATCTCCTTTTCGATTTGAAAAAAATTCTAAAAGCATTTTCCACATCCTGCAATTTCGGTAGTTGATTGGAGTGCCCATAAGCAGTTTGGACTGAGTTTCCCGCTCTTCTGAGTTACCCCTTTGTTGGAATCGCCAGCGACGGTTTGCACCACTCACGGCAAGTACTTTCAAGACTTTCATGTGAATTTGGATGGGTGGATGAATATGAGTTTCATAGGCTGAAATGAATATCACAAATTATTCTGGAACTGCTCCTGTTACGATACATTCTATATGGAAATATAACGGTCCAGATAAGATCACGAACATTGTCTTGAAAAACTTCCTGAAAGCTCTACAATCAATAATTATTGAAACTTTGTGTATTTCCAGATCTACCGAAGAAAAGTTTTGTTGTATCTACATAAATTGGATTTCCCACATGTTTCTGAAAGAAATCGAAAACAAAATCTGTTGCTAACAGATTCACTTATGATAATGATGAATCATTCAATAACAGGGATATTTCAGAATGTCCTACTACTTAATTCAAATCAATCACATATATGAAAGTACCGGTAAATTCCACACTTTTTTCTGACTATGGCTTGGCTATCACTAAAATTGGCGATAATAGTGAAGAGGTTGAAAATGCCACTGAAACCAATAGTAGACGTTGGAACTGAGCATTCCAGCCTACTTTTTCAATTTTCACTGTGACTTGTTGGAGTACCTATTGACCATGATTTTCAGTCTTTTCCTGACAAAAAAATTGTTTATCAAGCTGTCAACTGTCTCAGAATTGGCAGAGTAACGTTTTCGTTTTGAATAGCGCTAATCAAAATTACTCCAACCTTTATAGTTCAAGAAATTACCATTTTTTTAAACTGTGAATTTGCTGGGGTGACATCAGTGTTTCAGAAAATCCATTATTTTTTTCAATGTTTCAAATTTCGTTAAATTCTCCTTCAGGACTCTGTAACGAAGGTTAAGTACACAACTCAAATCAACACTTGTTACAATGTATAATGACTCATGTTGAAAAGGGGAACATTCTTCATGAAAATTGAAAAATGAAAGATATGATTTTTTTGTAATATTTAACAGAAATCAACTACTTCCTCGGCTAAAGCCACGCTGGACATTGAACTACATCTGATAGATATTATGAAAATACTCTAACTGAAACGAAAGAATTTGAAAGGAAAAATTCGCATTTACATTCAGATAGTTGACTTTTCCCAATTATCTCTAGCTTTCAATGAATATTCATTAAATAAATTAGATAGGGAGAATGTTATTTAAAAAAATCATTCACAGAAATCCCCAATACAATTGGTCGACGAAAATCTATTTCGCTTTGCCAAGCTCATCAGGGAGATTGAGACAATTGAAAAGCAAGCTGGTCAAAAGCAATTACACATCAGGGATGGAAATGATAGAAATATTTCTTCTGCGGTAACACTTTGAAAGTTATTTTTTGACATAAACCTGTCATGGGCATTGCATTTTGATTTTTGCTCGAAAATATGAATAGGAAATTCATAAAATCTGTTGTGGAATCATCTGCGGCTGAAAGACAAACTTCAGTCAGACAGATGGAGTTTCACTGCATCATTGTGTGAAGAACCGTTTTCCAATTGCATTTTCACTAGCAATGCAATTTGTATTGTTCATCATTCAATACACCTGAAATGCAAACATATATAATAATAATCAACAGTCAGGTATTAAAGAAACAAAACTCAAAAATGCTCGAGTTTTTAGCAATTTTTTTGTACTGGTGAGTAGGTAGGAAGATCAATAAAATTATGCTTGAACCGTAACCATTCTCTAGGAAAACCTGCAGTACTGTTAAATGTTGCATATCCTGATGGGGTCCTAATTTATTATTGGGCTATGGCGATAGTCTTCTGCAAAATCACAAAAAGCTCTTGATAGAAAGTTAAGATTGAGCTGAAGTTAAAAATAAGGTGCTACCAAAGATATACCAGTTGATTTTTATTAGACATGTGACAATGGTTTTTTTGTAGGATACTGTGAAATTGTCAAATACTTTTCAACATATATTATACCTGTTGAAATAGAGGATAATCGTTATGATTCCCAAATTTGTCAATCCGTATTATTCCTTAACATGGTCTTTTAATATTAGGTATGGCAACCCATACAAGTGAAGAACGTTACTGGGTTTACAGGACTGTTTGTAACACATTAACAAGCGGGAGGGTTGAAAACCGACTGATGAACATTTACCGTTCGTTACCCCGTTACCTTCAACCGAGTTGAGACGAACATATCGCGACAACTGTGAACGCCCCCCAGTTTATCTGGACATTTGGTGATCTTTCATCAGACATGTATGGATATAACAGTCTGTTTAGTGGACGTCTATAATATCCATGCTTTACGTCCACTAGACCTAGATTAGACGTAAATTTGTGTGCATAAAAAAGTCGTACAGCAGTTGAAGGCCATTGTAAACCAGACTTGTCAATCTTAATTTTATTTCATTAAATTATCGACTTTGAAAAATATATAGAGTCAAAATTCAAACTAATTTTGTCAGTAACGCGCTTTCAAAATTTTTTTAGCTCAATTAGTTGGTGCAATACAATGCAATTGGTGCAAAGCCTTGTACTATTTTTATGCACAGAACTGTTATGTACATGTGATGAGCAGACATTCAAAATGCATTTTGTCTAATACTTCAGCTATTGAAATAGAGCTGGCATTCTATTCTTCATCCAAAGGCGCATTTTCTAACACGACCATGGGCATTCAAAAGGCGTTCAGTCTCATGTGAAATCCCCATTGAAGATTGGTTGGACATTCGAAGTGCATTTTGTCTACGCATAGACTTTAATGCATTTTGTTTTTGCACCCAATGCATTCTGAATGCACTTTGGCTTTTTGCTATTGAGTATAATGTTTGATGATCTGAGATAACGCAATATGAACATATAGTAGGTGATAGTGATCGCGGAAGTCCTAAAAAGGGAAACATTCCACTAAGAGAGAGCGGAAGAAACAAATAAGGTAAATTATCAATAACTACTTAGAAGTTATGTTTTGAACTTTTAATTTCTTCAGGTATTCTGATTTTGACTCCAATTTGGATATGTTTACATATCCCTGCAATCGAATCATGCAATAATATTTCTCTTCAAGAATTACGTGTTTATCTAGCGAAATTTTACAAAAAAAAAAGATAAAGTGAAACAAGACACCAACATTGCATAAAATATGAACTAGTTCAGGAAAGCAACACGTTTGTCAAAAAATGTTTCTCATTGGATTTGGAGTAAACCAGCTGCCGGTACAAAGTATTGCAAACAAAATGAAAACTGGTGTAGGTATATTAGAAAACCGGGGTGGTGACCATCGCTCACATAAAACTACTTCGAAGTCATGGAATTTATGAAATTATAGGTCAAAGTTTCGAATTCATTCTTTTTCTGTAGAAGTACTGTTAGTATTTTTATATGAACATATCTGAGAAAAAAATAAGTTTTTGAAATTGCGTTTTTTACTATCAAACAGCAATAAGTCCCTTGAGTTCCCAAACAAAATGAGTTTTGTCCGGTTTGGACAATCAAAGAGCACTTAGGCTCATTCGTTTTTCAAAATTTTGGTTGAATAACAAAGGCAATTTTTGGCATCAAGTTAATATTGAAGGTCATATTTTTTGCAAATTTTTTTGGTTTCTTGAATCTCATGAAAACCTATCAGTTTCCTCATAGTAAACTTTGCCGTTTCCTGAAAATTATGCAATTTGGACAAAATGCATTTTGACTGTTTGCTCCTCATGTATCATGTGGGATTTTCTTCCATAGTTGGAGTTAGACATTTTCTAACTCATACTGTAGGGCCAGAAAAAAGTCTAATAAAAAAAGTTGCTTTTTTGGACATCTAGAAAAATATAACAAGTCCTAGGAACACATGGATCCAGGCCTTATCATCCAGGCTCTAAGTCGAAGTTTTGTCATTATTCCAGACGCACGCCTGCTCCACGCCACGCCTCATACTTGTTTACGACTTTATTTATTTGCTGACTATATGGACCTCTTTCGTTTCGTTTTGTTTCGTTCCAACAGCAAAACTCTTCTTTGTTTGCGGTTTGTCACGTGTGGTTTGTTGGAATGTCGTTTCGAATGAAATTCTGGAACTTTAAGTGTGATATATGACGGGCGCTCTGATATAATTGAATAATAAAATTCGGCGTCTCTGTGCATTTCTTGTTCATGAAATAAAACAAGTAATTGCGGAGGAGTGGATTGAAGTGGAGTGAATGGTCTTTTGTTGTTTTATGAAAACATGATTTCGATAGGTTGAGAGATAATTCAATTCTCCACAAGAATGATTTTCATACGCTCGTTTTCTCAGAAAACGTGGTAAACGCTGACGTCACATTTCATGCTCGCGCAAACCCGCCACTGCAAGTTCAGGCAGGGCCGAAAATTAGCTTTGTCATTACTTTGATGAAAATTATAGTAGAAGGAAAAGAAGAAGCGCATATCGTTCCTGAAGACTTCTACTTCCTCATGCAAATATAACATGAGTATCTGAGTACCTAAAATGTGTTTTTCCATGATAGGTGAACTTTTCCGTACGATTATTATGAAAGCTTGTTTATTAAAAACCTTTTCCTACGAAAAGTTACTTTTCCGCACGCTTTTTACTTTTCCGCACGATTTTTGTATTGTTGAAAATGAGGATATTTAGGACTAACTAAATGATCTATGTAACTATTCTGTCTTATTAGTCATTTTGTAGCATTATTATAAAAACTTGTTTATTGAAAACCTTGCTTTTTCATAAATAAGATGGAGAAAAACACTCGTAGGAAAAATATTGTACCTAACTCTTACGGAAAATGTCTTTTCCGCCATTAACGGCATGCCCGAACTCTGCTCCGCGTCGTTCGTGCAACTGCCGTCGCGTGCGGAAAAGTACTACTTTCCGCACTTGTTAGGTAAATAACAATTTTTTGTCATAAATAAGATGGACAAAAACACTCGTAGGAAAAATATTGTACCGAACTCCGCTCCGCGTCGTTCGAGCAACTGCGCGTGCCGAAAAGTACTGCTTTCCGCACTTGTTAAGTAAATAACTATTTCCTACGAGCGTGCGGAAAAATTCCTTAGTCGCACGATTTTTCGTTTTGAAAGTTGTACTTTTCCGTACGATTTTTACTTTTCCGCATGATTTTTGTATTGTTGAAAATGAGCTTGCCCAAACTCCGCTCCGCGTCGTTCGTGCAACTGCCGACGCGTGCGGAAAAGTACTACTTTCCGCACTTGTTAGGTAAATAACTATTGTCCCACGTCGCATAACCCTTCTACGATATTTACGGAGTATCCGAAAGTCATGGATATTTTAGTTGATATGAAATAATTATAATGAAGCAGGAATCAGATTTAAGACTAGTGAGAGAAGTCCCACTTATACATGCCAAAGAAAAAACTGGGTTTTACTCTTGCCTCAGTTTTCAACTCGCCCAAAATCCCGGCAACCTACATAAAAAATGAAGTATGTGATTTCAAGCTTGAGGTTTTCACTTCACAATAGGGTTATCAAATGTATAAATGCCGGATATGAATAAGCGATTATTTCCAACATTTAATGAAGAGAATGCAGGTTTTATGGGAAGTTTTAAATGAGGCAGGATTAAAACAAAGTTTTTTTTTTGGCATGTATAAGTGGGACCTGTCACACTACTTTAAAATTGTTGCATATAGTCCAAAGAGGGTATAGGTTGCTGCTTCAGTATAATAATTCCATATTTACTAAATTATTCATGATTTTCGGATCATCCGCAAACATCTCCGTGAAGTGCTAGAAAACACATTTTAGGTACTCAAATACTCGCATATTATATTTGCATGAGAAGGTAGGGCTCTTCAAAAACGATATGAACTTTTCCTTCTCCGATCATTTTTAGCAGAGTTATGACCAATCAAATATTCGGCTTAATGGAGAGAAACAGTTTCCTCTTGCTCTTGAGTATACAGTGCGGCTTTCAATAGCCCCCCCCCCTGTTAATTTTTGAACGGTTTGACGTAGGAACATGAATAAAAAACCGTTTCGAGGGTTTTACCAATACTACTTTTTGAAATAAAAAATATGGTGATTACCCAATAGGGGGCGCGGGGGGGCCCATCAACTCAATTTTTTTTAATGGCATGGGGGGTCAAGTGGCACATCGTCGAGAGGGAAATTCCATTCTCTTTACAACCATCTGAATTTTTTTGAATTTCGTTATTATTTTTTTTGCAATTCTAATTGGAAATATCAAATATAAATGTGGAACTGATACTCATACCTCGATAAATTTGAACGGTTTGATGTGGAACAATGAAACCAAAATTTTTTTGAAGGGTATTACCGATACTACTTTTTGAGAGAGAAAACATTGCAATTACTCGACATATGGCGCTGGAGGAACATTTACTAAAAAAAAAATCGAAAGGCATAAAAATCGAAATGGGGAAGAAAATTATGAACAAAATTCAAAAATATTTAGATGGTTGTGAAGAGAATTGAATTCTTTTTTCAACGATGTGCCACTTGACCCCCAATGCCATTTAAAAATTTTGAGTCGATGCCCCCCCCGCGCCCCTTATTGAGCAATCACCAAATATTTAATTTCAAAAAGTAGTATTAGTGCCCGCTATACGTAGTGCCACTTGGAATAATTTTTGTAGAAAACTGAATTGTTTTTCACCTTGTTGAGTTGTTTTTCTGATCATATACTTTCCAAGATTACACCAAAAATCTGATTGTATATAATTTTAAACCAAAAAAAATATATGTTCCACCCCAGGAATTTTGGTAAACTATTTTTTTCGTGTTTATTATGGATCCAACTACTAGCATACCAAGTTTGGTGGTGCTTCAATCGATTCTTGTGTCACCCTCTGGCGAATTAATTGTTCCCCACACATAATTTCTGTCTTCGTATTTGCCGTTGAATGTACCAAAATAGTTTATCATCACAATTCGTATGCTGGAATAATGAAGTGTCATAAAAAGGAATGGAATCTCAAGTGAAATGAGTGAAATGCAGATAAGAGGCTATAAAGTGAATTTTATTCTTCTATGAAAACGATTTACGAGTCTCCGGCTCGCAGTTTTTATTTTTACTGTGACTGTTTGCAAATATAATGAATTCTGTTTGAGTTCCTTTCGGAATACTTGTAAAGGAATGAACACAAAAAATGTGCATTGAATGAGCTGATTGGGAATTCTTTGAGGGGGGCATTTCGTATCTAATTATTATTGATCAGAATTTTCAGTTATTTGTGATTGAAATTAATATTTGTTTTGAAGATAACTTCATTGACCTGGAGGAATCGTTGGAACACTTATGTTATTTGATTTTTTGCTCAACTGCCATTTTCAAACTTTTAGCTGGAATTTTCTCATGGAAAAGTAGGTTTTTATCTCCTATTTGAGATTTCCAAATTTCGTTGCGATATACCAGGTGGTTCAAAAATTAGTAGGGGGGAACGGACTTTAGACTAGCACTGTATATTATATTGTTAAACTAGGCAATTAGCTATAATTGCCAGTTTGAACTGACAATTGGCAATTATAGCTAATTGTCAGTTCAAACTGGCAATTATAGCTAATTGTCAGTTCAAACTGGCAATTATAGCTAATTTTCAGTTCAAACTGGCAATTATAGCTAATTTAGGTCCAAATCACTAAGACTACAGGCATTGATTTATAACGTATATCATCACACTATAACAGAGTTTATAAAAATTGTGCGTTATATTAAATTTTCTTAGTGAGCAACTGTATACAATTCCGTTAGTCAGCACAATATTATTTCAATCGATTCTGCTGAAAGAGAGTTATATTGATATTGATAAAGGTTGGGTTATGGGCTTTTTTACCTTTTGAATGGGGCCCAAATATAACAAAAAATACATCCTAACTCTCTATTAATTTAATGATGAAGACAAGTCTCTTTTAAAGAGTACTACATCAAATAAATCCTCGTCCAATTCCCCTAATGTCTTTTTAACAAATGAGCGGTATAACGTGATGTTCAGAAACAAAGAAAATCAAATTCGCTTGAACCGTTACGAGAGGTTTTCTAGTTCCGAATATTTCCATTGTTTAATCTATATTCAATTTCAAAAATAAAGAGCACAGATAGGATGAAATACCTTTAATACTTCCTCCAAAAACAGTTTTTCAACTATAACTAGTATAATTACTCCCATTCTGTAGCATTAATTGAGTCTGTTTCAGAACTCCCAGTGCTTTTTGTCCGTTTTCAATTATTCATTGTATTGCAACAACTTGACATTTCCTTCTGGGTCTGCTTTACAGCTCTTACTCTCTTATTCATCTGCTCTTGACACCTTTTCGATCAACACTACGCCATAAAGTTCGCACTCTTGTTCTTTATTTCCTCTTCGATTTGAACCATAGAGAATTTATCTCAGTATATAGTCCAAGCTCTGTAGACAAAATGTTACTAAATCAAGACAATAAAATTATTGGTACACGAGCAGATATTTGGAGAACGTTGAGAAAAAAAATTGTTCTGCATTCGAGTTCCTATGGAAAGTGGGGAAAATTCCCGGGAAAACTTGGAAAATTGGTATTTCATCAATAACTTGGAAGGGGTTAAAAATTTAGCTATAACGCATGAAAATACTTGTTAAATTGCTTCCTATGAGAGATCATGAAGCTATAATTAATATTTTCAGATTTCGACGCGAAAAACTCCTGATATCTTGAGATTTACGCCGACGCTGATGCTCCACTAAAATTCATCATATCTGATGTTTCAATGAACATTTCCATGCAACTAGCAATTGCGGAGACATCCTTGTAGGACTCTGCACGGAAATTCATTAGATATAATTCAACGTTCGTCGTGGTATTAGCCTGGAAAGCAGTTGTTTTCTGATGGATTTTTGACCCAATTATTCCTATTGTATAGGATTATGGCAATAAGTGTGGTCCTGGTATCGCAGGACATCTTGTTTCTCTTTTAAAAAACAACGGGTACAGAAAAACTTGATTCAGTCAGTCCCAAGATGAATTGGGAATCAATCTTATATCTGATTTGTTGATATTTGACTTACTGAATTTTTGAGCTAATTCGATAGGACTACGCGAAAAATCTATAAAATTACATTGTTAATTTATCGAAAATCATTATTTCAACCTCCAATATCGGCACCCGCCAGTCATATGATAATTTTCAATCAAAAACAAGGGAGATACAGAGATTTTAGTCGAGCGTCGGGGTAAATCTTATGACATCCCGGGTTGTTCCGCGAGGAAATCTCAAAATATCAATTATTGTTCATTTCCTCTCATAGGAAGCAATTGTCGTGAAAATATGTTGTGACCTTTTTTACGGAGATTTTTACGTTCTACAAGTTTGTTCCCATACTATATCTAGAGGAACGCGGTGGCATTCTTTAGCAGAATAGTGAAAGCAATTTCACAGTAGAAAATATGACGGATTAAATTTAGTAACGCGGGGAGTTATTTCTAGAAATTCCCAGACAGTACAATATTTTATTTCAATAATATAATTCTCAGCATGAAACTTTCCTACATTTTCGCCCCCTACCCTTGATATTGGAAAATACCAGATCACGGTGGGGTTGATTTGGTAGAAGGTATTTCAAACTTCAATGGAAGCATTCGAATTCTGTTTGAATTCTTCAGCCGAGATAGATTTGGAATCCATATGAGAGAACAAAAATTCTCTTACACTGAACAACACTGAGTAAATTGACAAATTCTTATGATAATTACTGTTTCAGGAATATAAGAATAACACAGAAAGTTACGTTTTTCAGTTTGAAAGGTTTGAATCGTTCTTCTGATCATTGCTGAAGATTGATCAACCAAGGATATTTTTGCTATGTTATATATATATATATATATATATATATATATATATATATGATAAGAGTACTCTAATACACAGATTCCAAGCTTTCAACAATTTTTTATTGTCATCTTCAGGGAAGCTACAATATGGAAAGACATTTTTGAGATATTTGTGAAGAAAAACCAAGAATCAACTTACAGTGTTGTGAGGTTATGTGGCGTATATGTTAAAATTATTCATAATATATGGACAGAACTGGGAATAAAACTTCATTGGTAACACATAGGGTTAATTTGGTTACCAATAGACTTTTTTCCCATTCATAGTAATTTTTTTCAATTTGCCGTCATACCAGCGATCACGTGACATGTGTCAAAATCGATTTTTAAGTTTTCGGACATGCACAAATTTTTTCCAAGAATCGTTTTTCCATTACTCTAATATCTAACTTTTTTCCCATATGGTACATACTTTTTGGCGGTCACTGTATAGTAAATTTATTTCATTTGGAGTGAATTGATTGAAAACTAATATGACATAAAATTCGTAGAATATGGGAAAATTCAATTTCGAAATTTAATATAGCTTTGTCGCATCTTTTAGCATATTGCCATATGAGGTGAATATACAAGTAATAATATTCACCGGCGCACTCTTTATAAGCGGTATACCTACATCAAAGTAACTTCCTGGAAACTACTCGAAACTAATATAACAGCACTCTCTTCCTGAAAGGTATTCACTGTCCTGTTTATGAATTTACAAAATTCAATAATCAGGGAATCAATAATAAAACTCTCTCTTGAAGGGTTTGGTGAAGAAGGTATTTTTGAGGGTACATTTTAAAATCTTAGAGGAGCACATTCGGTTAGTTTAATTTCATCAGAGCTCAGTGTTAAATATAAAATTGTTAATTGGGTTATTGGGTTATTGAATTTGAACTGTAATTTTTAAACCATGGTCAAAAGCTTTTGGGACTCTAAAGTCCATGACAAGTTTATGTCAAAAATATCTTTCAAAGTGTTACCGCAGAAGAAATATTTCCATCATTTCCATCCTTGATGTCTATAATTGCTTCTGAAGAGCCTGCTTTTCAATACTTTCAGTCTCCCTGATGAGCTTGGCGAAGCGAAATAGATTTTCGTCGACAAAAATATATTGGGAATTAAATGCATTGAAGCAAAGTTCGCTGCTTCAATGAAATACATTTTCCCTATCTAATTTAATTAATGAATTTTCAATGAAAACTAGAGATATTAAAAAAAATCAACTATCTGAATGAAAATGCGAATTTTCACTTTCAGATTTTTTCTTTTCACAATATCTATCAGATTTAGTTCAATGTCCATCGTGGCTTTAGCCGGGAAAGTAGTTGTTTTCTGTTGAATATCACAAAAAAAAATACATTTTTCATTTTTAAATTTTCATGGATCCAGCGGATGTCCACGGTGGACGTTCCGAAATTTTGTGAAATGTCCGCCTCAAGGAAAATAATTGCAACGTCTTTCAGATATGAATTCTGACGTCGCATAGAAAACCATTGACAGGTGTTATACAAGTCCTCATTCCATATCACAAATAGGTCACACTGTGATTTCAACTGTTTTTCAGTTTTTCTGGAACTCGATGTTCCTCTACTCACCGGAATAGAGAAACCGATAGTGTTGACGTCTGGCAACCTATTTAATATAACCACAGTTTCATCTGAAATCATTTTCATCATTGAAATCTATCGTGTTTCATTATGTACCAGCATTAAATCAAATACAATTAACAGCAGTTCTATGATGAAACAGTAGAAAACTCATTGAAATTTTGTCAAACGGTACACTCTATAATTTTTTTTTTTTTTAAATTCGAATAACAAAAGTTCAACTTTGAAAATTATCGTTCGTTAAACAAAAGATTCCAGTACCGATTTCTAGGTTAAGTTTGCTTATGAAACAACGCGCAAGAACAACCCTCTCGTCAAGAAACAAACTCAATACTGTTAACTTAGCAGCGAGTTCGCACGCCACGGTTGTGTGTATCTTATAATATTTGCAACATTGTTACATAACATAATGTCACACGATGATTGGCTCGGAAGTCGTGATATTAGTGAGTCCTTCAAATGTTCTTGGGAAGTCCACTGTACCAGAAAAAGAAGTCCTCTGGATGTCCATATTGTCCGATGAGGACGTCGTAAGGACTTTGTACTGTCAGTGTAGGATAGTTCAGTAGAATGAATCAATGTAGTGTCTTTTCTTTTCTGATAGTCCATAGATAAGAGCTCCCAGATAACACAAAGACGTCCTGAGTACGTCCACAGGACATAAATCTAAGACATTCAAGACGTCCCGAAGACGTCCATTACTGGACATAAGACGTCCTTAGGATGTCCTGGGGACATCCGATGTTACAAATTGGAATGTTCTGGGGACGTCCATTATCCTAGTCAATAAAAAGTGACATACCAACTAGAAAAAGTGAAAAGGATGGAAAGTGATTTTCGATAAAATATTTATAAATTATTTTAAATTCTGACACAAATATTTACATCAATTACAAAACATAATACCTATAGAACAGTATAGAAGTCACGGCTCACAACAGCAATAAATACGTGATATTACCTTTTTTCAGATCATCGTATTCTTTTGATTCGATTGAAAGTATGTTTATAAGTTAGGTTAGGAAACCACAAGTCAAGAGATAAGACACAGCACAGGACCACAAATGGCACAAATCACAGACTTCACGATGCACAGGTTTGAAATAAAAGTCTATTTTTGGAAAAAGTAATTGGAGAATTGTTAGAGAAATAATAAACTATCAAGAGTTTGATTTAAGTCGCCATCCCAACGACTCGATACTGTGAACCCACTGAAATATAGACGACAATAAAAGGAACGCATAAGAATGAGGCAAATTGAGTTGAAAATGCGTGAATTACTAGCAAACCTAACCTGACCTGACTAACCTAGCACGAACTGAATAACCATGCAAAATTGATAACGATATAACGACTATTCATCTAATACTGGACAACTGGAGAAACTCACTGAGCTAAATAAGCACCAAAACACTGTTTACATTTTTTAAAAAGGCACAAAACACGAAAATAATGTAAGTCGGTAATAAGAATTTGGCCTGAGTTTGGACGTCCTGGGGATATTCGCATCGGACGTCCCAAAAACGTTCCGAGTAGTAAGTCCCCAGGATGTCCATATTAGGACATATAATGGACATCCTTGGGACGTCCAGTGCTATCTGGGAGGCGACATGTACGTATGCCAATGATGCATTTTTTAGTTATCATACTTACACCAAAGGCAGTCAGTCTACCTAAAACATAATTACACTTCCCAATTTTCACATCAGTGTTTCCATACGCGTTTTCGAAATATCAGCAAACTCATGCTTTTCTCATATCGAGTTTATCGCCCTAATTCTCGAAAACAACGATCTCTTCTTGTTTTTTTACCACCAAATTTACTACACGTACTTGAGAAAAACCCTGTACTCATATTGGCTTCATCCACGTCATGATATTTCTGCTCGTTGACTCTCTGACTTGAATGATTACTGTCCATATTCCATAATCACAATGAATATTGATGGAATACAAAATAATATTGATTAATATTCCGCTCTTCTCTCAATGTGATGAATTCAGTGATACTGTCTTAGATTTCACCATATTTTGAGCCGTGTGAACGTGAATGAATAATTGAATATTAGTTATGCAATTCAAGATAATCTTTCACTGAGAAAATCCAAAGTGAGGATGAAATATTTGGCCGAGTACGTGGTTCTTCATTGTAGCATTCGTTGAACTGATAAACGACATAACTCATTGGCATAAACTGCTTTGTATTGGGAAAATACCGCGAATCCAACAGCGTATCTCAACTATTTATAATTAGTCAAGTTGCCGGTGATACACCTGTTCCTCGTTTTCTTCGGCAGACAGATTCAATGAAACATCATTTGGCTGTCTGGCGTGTGTGCCAAATCATAATAATACACGTGTTACAAATAAGTTTGCATCAGCGTGTTGATATTTCAACGTATTAAGGGTCTGCATCCCTGAAAAAAAGGGGGACGGAAACGATTTCTTTCTTCTGATTGATGAAGGAGTGTATGAGTCTATACAGATAAAAATAACAAAAAAAATATTTTGAAAGTATTAACTGAATGAAAAGGATATTTCTTTCCATTTTTGTGCATTTTTGATCAGTGCCACCATCAAAATGAACGAATATTTTTATGATGTTTCCTTGTATTTTTGAAGTCTATCAATTACTTGATGGAATGACGGTCTCGTTTTCCTCTTACACAATTCGGTTTATTTGTGAATAATTTTACAAAAAAGTGTTGTTTTTGCGAAATGAATTTCTTTGCATTATTCCATTCGAATTGGGAAATAGCCAATTTTATAACCGTCAAGCTATAAAGGAATGATTCAGCCGTCGACTAGTGAAAATTAATTATTAATTACAATTCTTGAATCCAAAATAGAACTGAATTTCTTTACGCACCTCACGTTGCTCCTCCAATACGGCTAATAATGTGAAACGTGGAGAGAGGGATCATACAAGTTCTGGCACAGGGTCGGATTCACTATCTCCTACACCGAAAACCCACACATACGAATTCTGAATCGAATCCGACTATAATCGCAAATCTCGTCCGCCATCTTGAATTTATTAATTTCAACAAACGATTCCTAATCTCCACCCCCGAAAACCCTCTCATACTAATTTTGAATCGAAAAATCTGAAAAAATATTAAAATGCATCAAAACCTTCAAAAAATAATATACGATAAAGACTTCATACACCAGCACTGTATATTTCTGCTGCATGCATGTCATTAGCTTTTATCCAGTATTCTAGATGAGACCATCGGTATAACTTTTTGTTGTACACTTTTCTTCCCAAAATTCTCATTCAAAAGATCATCGAAATAGTTTCCGCCCGTTAATCAATTATACCTACTATTTTTAACGCTTCATATTCTAGAGATTTTCAGTTTTTTTTATTTTACTTTTTTAATTTTCGATTCATTCTATGATTGGACCGCAATATTTAATCCCAAATGCTCGTACAAATTTTCAGATTACCACGAAAGCGAATAGGAAAAACAATCACCGAAATACTTAATTCGGTCCTGTACCGCGCGAAAGTTGACAAGCTGGAAATGGCAGTTCGAACATGAACTGCCATCTAGCGATATAAGTTTCTTATACTAAGCGCTAAAGACTTTCATTAGTAATTACGTTCCACCTGGAGAACTTGCCTAGTTATTTTAGAATCATCCAAAAATAATAGTTTCATAGGTATGCCGCCTTCCTACTTATCGATACAGAGTCGAAAGAATATGGACTGATTGAAAATAATTCACGCAAGGAAGATGTCGCTTTATATGCCTGTCCTCATGAGCCACAAGTTGTAGGTGAAGTGAAAAACATGTTTGTTAGATATGAACTGATTCGTTTTCGATCACTTATTCACAAATTTTGAAAAATTCTACCTGACACAACCGCGCACTTGTAACTTTTGTGTTTTTATTCAGGTTTTCTCATACCAATAACGAACTTTCGAGTACTTTACTTGACCGTTTTTTCGGTGTGTTCCAGAATATTCCGGAACCTGTGTTCTGATTCATTCTATAGATTTCTAAAAGCTTGTGTGTACGTTCTAGAACCTTCCGGAGTCTCTGTTCTGTTCTGTTCTACTAATATAATTTGAGATTTAACTGAATTTAATTGGTGAGCTCTGAATCATACATATATTCCATTTTAATTTTTACTAAAACATTCAAGTGACTTCGTTTCCACTAACCCAGAATAATTTCAAAACACAACAATGAGGTCGCACACAGAGCTGCCAGAAACAAATGAGTAGCTATGGAATTTACCGGAAACAAATGGATATTCCGGAAACAGCCCGAGAATATGAATTTTTTCTTGAAAGGACCGAGTTCTTTTGTTCGAGAAAACTGCTTTTCAGAAATGAAATATCCGCAGGTCGTTTCGATATAACAAGAAAAGTTTATTATCAAATATGTAGTAGGTTTAGAAGGAGCTGGATCATATTTTTGTGATGCCCATGAGAGAGCAGATAACAGAAACAGATCATTCTTTTGTTAACGGCTAGCAACTGGATAAATGAAAAACATTTTCTGAAAAATATCTTATTATAAGGTAAGTGCAGAATCCGAAATTGAAGCTTGCAACACATTTCAATATTTTCTTGAGTTGAGAGAATAATTATGCAAGTTATTTATTCATTTATGTATGGCTCTATTCTTTTGAAACATATTCAATTAGTTTTCCGCTGATATATCACTTATACTTGTATCGTATGTGTAATAAAGTGTTATCATATACATTGAGTTTTTGAAAAGTTTGCACCGAGGCGAAAACCGCTGGGAAATTTTGGTGTACATGTGGATATTACTGGGTATAACTCGGGAATTACTGGGTATAACTCGGGAATTACTGGGTATTACTCGGGAATTGCTGGGTATTACTGGGGAATTTCTGGGTATTACTCGGGAATTACTGGGTATTGATTAGTTGGCAATAAGGGGTATTACTTGGGCAGTAGGTACAGGTATTACTGGTGTATGGGTATTAGAGGAATTAGGAATTATTGGGCATTACACGGGAAAAGGAGGTATTCCTCGAGCATTACATGGGTATTACAGGAATTATTCTGAAGTGAGAGAACAATTACTGCACGATAATAATCAGTGAAGGGTAAATCGTCTGAAAAATGAGAGAGCAGCAGCGGAAATCCGAATTTTGTGAAATGAAAAAAAAAAGGTCATCCGACTTGACAACCAAACCTTACATTATATTACTGGGTATTACTCGGGAATAACTGGGTATTACTTGGGAATTACTTTGGTATTAGACGCATTACTTACAATATTTGGGAATTAGTGTACACAATATTCTCAGCGGTTTCCCTCTCGGTTTGCACCATTTATAAAAAAATATAATCCATTTGTCAGAAAATTTTATTCCTAATGAAAATTGGTGCATTGTGGAAATCTTGTATTTGAGTTGTCAAAATTTCAAATTTATGTACAGGGGGGAACAAAAAGCATATAGCAATTTTGATAAATAGTAACTCTTATTATTGTTCATTTAGAAAAGTTAATTGTGATTGGAAACAATTATCAGATTTAGAGTGACAGAAAATGAGAAAACCAATTTAAATATATATATTTTGTTTGAAGAAAAATTGATGTATACAGATCGGGAAGAAATTTGACGCATGTGCGAGCATAAAAAAGGTCTGATGATGGAGTTGAACATGTGGTTTAAAATTCGAAATAGTATGAAGAAATAATAAGTAATACTGTTTGATTTCATCTTAATTTGGATGTAATGCTGAACTTATGATGTTCGTGGCATTCTGAGTTAAAATCCACAATGTTCATCATTATCTGATTTCTGTAACATCTGGGACATTCCAGCAAAGAGCCGCCAGATAAAGATAAGTGTTTCATCGTTCTGATTCGAAGAACAAAGTTCAAACAAAGTGGTTTCAAAGGAAGCTTTTCTGGGAATTATTTCTGTCTTATCGCGTCTCCATTTAAATTCAACGGCACACTCAATTTGTTTCACCTCTGCCTTTGTTTTAGGAAAATTAAATCCTTCAGTTTGAAGTGATGTATCAAAGGAGCAGTGGAAACAGATTCTAATTTTCGAAGAAGGTGTGCTCTTGAAACATTTCTTCTTTCTGGTATAAATTCCTTTTACTGTATCAATAGTACAATTCCATATATTCATCTGACTCTATCCCTAACAGAACGCACGAAATTTGAGATAAACTGCAGTATTGAAACTGTATGCACTACCTATCGTTTTGAGGAAATGTGAAATAGCTTTTTCAGAACTTTAATCGTGAATAAAATAAAATTACACTGTTTTTACTTGATTCCGCTTGGTCACTGACTTCCGATAACTGGTTTTGTTTTTGTTTCTGTTAATGATGGCTTATACCTGGAAAAGTTTTTGTTTTGGTCTCTCTGATTACTTGACATCATAAAATAAACGAAAAATCGTCTCCTCTTGAGTGTCTAAGTTGATGTCGCAAACTTAAATTTTTTGTGTTTTCCTGAAACGAAATGGTATATTCAACATCCATCTTCAGAACGTCTACACTGGTTTCTATTTTCAGTAGTGAACAAACGCGACATTAACGCGTTGGTGTGCGCACCTCTTTGTTCGCTTCGTGACTGCACTGCCACCGCGTCCGCCACCGCACCGCCACCTCGTCCGCCACCGCGTCCGCCACCGCGTCCGACACCACGTCCGCTACCACGTCCGCCACCACACCGCCACCGCGTCCGACACCGCACCGCCACAACGTCCGCCACTGCGTCCGGCACCGCATCCGCCACCGCACCGCCACAGCGTCCGCCACCACGTCCGCCACCGCGTCCGCCACTGCACCACCACAGCGTACTCCACAGCGTCCTCCGCCGCGTCCGCCACCGCGTCCGCCACCGCGTCCGTCACCGCACCACCACTGCGTCCGACACCGCACCGCCACAACGTCCGCCACCGCGTCCGCCACCGCGTCCGTCACCGCACCGCCACTGCGTCCGACACCGCACCGCCACAACGTCCACCACTGCGTCCGGCACCGCATCCGCCACCGCACCGCCACTGCGTCCGCCACCACGTCCGCCACCGCGTCTGCCACTGCACCGCCACAGCATCCTCCGCCGCGTCTGCCACCGCGTCCGCCACCGCGTCCGTCACCGCACCGCCACTGCGTCCGTCACAGCGTCCGCAACCGCATCCGCTACCATGTCCGCCACTGCGTCCGCCACCGCGTCCGCCATCGCACCGCCACCACGTCGCCTCCGCACCGCCTTAGTGTCCGCCACCGCATCCGCCATCGCACAGCCACCGCGTCCACCACCGCGTCCAACACCGCGTCCACCACCACACTGCCACAGCGACCGCCACCGCGTCCACCACCGCAACTCCACAGCGTCCGCCACCGCGTCCGCCATCGAACCGCCACCACGTCTGCCACCGCGACCGCTACCGCTCTGGTCTGAGCTTCGCTTTACTTCGATACCATGACCAATAAACCCGAAAACTACCGAAAGTTCGGAGATTACCGGTTGTGGAAGTTTACCTTCCCAGGTTTATTTTATTGTTTCTTGTTTTTCTCGTGATATCAATTTTCTGCCACTGAATCATTTCATTCTACAGAAATCTATCTTTAATAATGTGCGTTAATCAATGTTCACCTGATCGTTTTATTCAACAAAAATCTCCCTATAATGATGTGCGGTAATTTGGTACGCCGCTGACTTCGAGAATCATCTGTGCAAAGTAATAATTTGAATCGATAACGCGAAAACTCGGAAATATAAAACTCGGCTGCCATCTCCAACGCGCACAAACGAACATCTCCTTCAATCGTCACGTTCTGATTCTCGGCCTGAAAGGAATCTCTGAGCAACAGAACAAGATAACAGCACTCGTTTCCGAGGAAAATTTCCAATCTCGCATTTTGGATCTACCCGACTGCTACAGCGACATCTTCTTGCCCTCTCGACACAGTTGCAGGAGACAAAAGACCCGTTCGAGAGCGGTTTGTACATAAATTGAAATTTACTTATCAATACCCTTCTGCCTCTGTGCTGCTCGCAAAAGTTACACGGCGATAATATCCGTTCGGTTAGAACGCTCCTGCTTTGAATATCCTTTCAAAAGCTTTTGGTCTCAGTCTAATCGAACGGTATTTTGGCCTGGACAAAATATAGTAGTTTTTCTCACTCGTTCCATATTTGGGATGCTGAATCCAAATTTCAACTAGGCTACTCTCCACGGATATGGCTTCACAATAAAAATCGCAAAAAATTTCGACATTTTTCAATGTTTTTGCCGAAGAGTAAATAATCCTATGCACTGTTCGAGGCTGGCCATTTCAAATGAAAATAAAGTAGATCAAATTTCCTACAAAAAGCACCCATCAAATTGGTTAAAAGGTTTGGCTGCTAGAGCTCACTGAAAAATATTAGTTTAAAATGAAGAAATCTGCATTGTTCACAATAAGCTTGTCAAGAGAGGAACAAGATGTCCTGTCCTACCAGGACGACGCTTATTGCCATAATCCTATACAATAGGAATAATTGAGTCGAAAATCCATCAGAAAACAACTACTGTCCTGGCTAATACCACGACAAACGTTGAGTTACATCTAATGCATTTCCGTGAGAGTTCCTACAAAGATGTCTTCGCAATTGCTAGTTGCATGGAAATGTCCATTAAAACATTTGGACCACCTATAGATCGATTTCTGGGTTTAAAGTCATTGAAGATCCTGCTATTCATTTTGCATTTGCTGCAACGTGAATCTGTAAGGATCCTCTCTCCAAAAGATTTTTGTACTATGGTCTGATTCGATTCAAAATTAATGTGTGAGGGTTTTCGGGGTCAGAGATAATGAATTTTTCGTAAAAATTCATGAAAACAAGATGGCGGCCCAAGATGATGTACGAGTATTGTGATTATGGTCAGATTCAATTCAAAATTGGTATGGTTTTCGGGGTCGGAGATTTCGATTTTTTAGGAAAAAAAAATAATAGTTTAAAAAACTAAAGAACACGCTCTACTTTCCATGGACTGTTGACTCCCTGGACTCCGCCTCTGACTTCTTGAACTTCACCTTTGACCTCTTGAACTTCACCTTTGACGTCCTGGACTTTTCCTCTGACCTCTTGTACTACTTCGGTGATATCATTGTGGAAGCACTATTGACTGTGACTAATACGTTGCAGAAGATCAACATGTTGTTGTAACTGCTGGACTAACCGCGCCTCCTGTTCCTCTTGTTCTTGTTTTCTTTTCAGTTCGAATTGTTGTAGAAGCTCTTCTTGTTCTTGTTTTCGTTTGGCTTCTTGTTCCTCTTGTTCTTGTTTTCGTTTGGCTTCTTGTTCCTCTTGTTCTTGTTTTCGTTTGGCTTCTTGTTCCTTTAAAAACTCAAGGATATCTGCTGATGTCGCCATCTTGTCGTAATTATTTGCACGAGTATTCACCATCAAATACTGGAAAACTGCCTTACTTTTCTTTCTTCAGTAACACTCATCCCACCGCTGTCACCAATTGTTGCGTCTTCGGGTTCAAAAATAAGTGTACACTGGTATAGACTTGCCTTTATTATTCAAACTTCACTTGATAACACTGTAATACAAGTCACTGTCAAAACTGATACCAAAATACTAGTTTCCAAGGTACCTCAAGGTAACTTTCTAACTAACTTCATCTCACAAATGCCTTGCTTATATCTAAAAATAGAGTTCTAGAGAAATGAAGAAATCAATAGAACACAATAGGAACGACGATTGATCCAGAACAAAAGTTAGTACTTCTAGATTTTTCCATCTGATTCATCGAACGATCTCGAACAATTCGAGAAGTCTTTATCAAATTTCAGGTCTGTAACAATATTAACATTTTTTTTAGTTTGTTTAGAAGCGATAGGTTGTAATTCCTCACCATCAGGGCATTCAAAAATATCGACTAAATTATTCTCCTGCTCATGAAGTGTACTCAGCAGGTATTCTATTTTAATTGTTTTTTCCAAAATGTTGTAACAAATCAATGGAAATGACGTCCCTTTGACGCAGTTTGAAAGTATTTGACTCTAAGCCACAGGCATTATGGGAGAAAACAGGCTTCTTTGACCAAAGAGGTAGTTTTTTAAGAACGAAGAGATATCGCTCCAAAAAGGATTATTGCCGGTTTATCAATTATGGGACCTCTACTAATAGTTTCTGCAAGAACATTTCCATGCCGCACAATTGTATAGAACATTTTTACACATCGACTGTACTACTGGTACAACATCTTGTCCACTCGACACATTTGCAGGAGACAAAAGACCTCGGTCGAGAGCGGTTTATACATAAATTGAAATTTACTTATCAATACTCTTCTGCCTCTGTGCTGCTCGCAAAAGTTACACGGTGATAATATCTGTTCGTTTAGAACGCTGCCGCTTTGAATACCCTTTCAAAAGCTTCAGGTCTGTGCCTATTGAGCTGACAGTTAAGCTGAGTTTCTTTATGTGTTCGGAAACTGTGAACATGCATTTTATTATCAAGCCGTGGAAATGTGGGAATGGAAACGTAGCCGGTGACGTTATCGACGATCTCTTTGAGAGCTGTTTTGATGTGTTGCTAAAGATGGATGATTCGGTCGGGAATGATTGAAATGTATGTGGGAGATGAGTTATTTTTGACAGGCCTCCTGCCTGCTGGGATTTTCGGGTGTTCACATTGGCGAGGCGCCCTTTTCAACAGGATAAAGAACTCCTTTTTTGTTGTAGTTTGCTACCAACGTATTGTGAATATTTGATCAGGATTTTTTTTTATTTGTTCTAATTACGCATAATTAACAATTCCATTGCAATAGAGTCAACATGTAACTATATTGATATACAGTGTGGTCTTTAACCTCTGAAATATATGAAAATAAAAATCATATTGGATAACAATAGCAATCTATTTTGACATGTGTCACGTGATCACCTTCTTTCATAACTGTTTTGATCTGAATTGAGTTTATTTCAATATTACATCCAGAAATAAAAGGGGTGAAATATAATTTTTTTAAATTGGCGTGATTTAATGTTTCCATTGCTACTTTATTTCATATCGAATAATGTTCAGATTTTTTTCAGATCATCATCACATCTGCTTTATCTTCAAGCAGTCTTCGAGGAAGCGACAGAAAGAATAACTCTATAAGGTAGGTGAAACGAAGCAATGTTTTCATTATATCTATACTAGTGAGGTCGGCATAAGTAACTATTTTTTCAAGGTATGTTTGGAAATCTTGGAAATATCTGGATTGACTCGCTGAGATTTAAAAATTTTTAATTATTTTTATTCGAGTTTGCAATTGCCGAAACTTAAAAAAAATTAATGTCCTTCACTTTAAACTCACCACCTACATCCTTTACTGCATGATCTCAATGGAGCCGGAATTATGTCTAACTCTTGGAAATATTTATTGGTACAAATAATTATTGTATTTAGCCACTGAGCTGAAGACCATAATCCATATGTCGAATTACGACATCTTTTACATTTTTGTGGTTAAAATGATGTCACGACGCCGTTTTGGAAACAGATAGTGTGCTATACGAGTGGTCCCGATAAGTGCCCCCCTCGTTCACCAGATATGACACCCCTCTATTCATATTTTTTGATGAGTTCTGAAAAACAAAGTTAACAAAATCAAACATTGCGAGCGAAAAATTAATTTACGCCCTTCCAACTCAGTCTGCCTTCTTCTTTCATTTAAACGTCGTTAACGTATACATTTTTCGAGCATCTATACTTTTCATTATGCAAATGTGATTTTGATTTCGAGTAGTGCTATTGTGCGTTTGGATTATTTTATATAACATTTTCAATTAACGCTGCATTTCCACCCTAGTAAAAATTCACATATATTATTACCCCGTTTTTTCCACGCCAAAAAAAACCTAATTAAAAGTCTCGAACCGAACTTTCTTTGTACCGCTCTCCAAACAGGTGTTCGCTGTAATACTCAGTTGAACTGAATTATCCTGGCGCAATTGTCTGAAACGAGCCAGTAATTTATTTGACACACTCGATAAAAGGAATAAAAGCCCGATGAAAGGAATAAAAGCTGGATAAAAGGAACAAACGCTCGATAAAAAGTTAGGTTAGCTTGCTCAGGTTAGGTTTGTGTGTCAAGCGCGATCGAAACACTAATTCACGCATTTTCGACTTCGAAGCTAGGTTAGCTTACTCAGGTTAGCTTTGTGTATCAAGTGCGAGCGAAACAACAATTCACGCATTTTCGATTCGCAGACTAGGTTAGCTTGGTCAGGTTAGGTTTGCGTGTCAAGCTCGATCGAAACACTAATTCACGCATTTTCGACTCGCAAGCTAGGTTAGCTTAGTCAGGTTAGCTTTGTGTATCAAGTGCGAGCGAAACAACAATTCACGCATTTTCGACTCGCAGACTAGATTAGCTTTGTGTGTCAAGTGCGAGCGAAATACCAATTCACGCATTTTCGAATCGCAAGCTATGTTAGCTTGCTCGGATAGGTTTGTGTGTCAACCGCGATTGAAACACTAATTCACGCATTTTCGACTCGCAAGCTAGGTTAGCTTACTCAGGTTAGCTTTGTGTATCAAGTGCGAGCGAAACAACAATTCACGCATTTTCGACTCGCAGACTAGGTTAGCTTGCTCAGGTTAGGTTTGCGTGTCAAGCGCGATCGAAACACTAATTCACGCATTTTCGACTCGCACGCTAGGTTAGCTTTGTGTGTCAAGTGTGAGCAAAATACCAATTCACGCATTTTCGAATGGCAAGCTATGTTAGCTTGCTCGGTTAGGTTTGTGTGTCGAGCGCCATCTATACACTAATTCACGCATTTTCGACTCGCAAGCTAGGTTTGCTTGCTCAGGTTAGGTTTGTGTGTCAAGCGCGAGCGAAACACCAATTCGCGCATTTTCAACTCGCAAGCTAGGTTAGCTTACTCAGGTTAGCTTTGTGTGCCAAGCGCGAGAAAAATACCAATTCACGCATTTTCGAATCGCAGACTAGGTTAGCTTGCTCAGATTAGGTTTATGTGTCAAGAGCGATCGAAACACTAATTCACGCATTTTCGACTCGCGAGCTAGGTTAGCTCGCTCAGGTTAGGTTTGTTTGTCAAGTGCGAGCGAAAAATCAATTTATCTATACTTTTCATTATGCAAATGTGATTTTGATATCTAGTAGTGCTATTGGGCGTTTGGATTATTTTATATAACATTTTCAATTAACGCTGCATTTCCACCCTAGTAAAAATGTACATATATTTTTACCCCGTTTTTTCCACGCCTAAAAAAACCTAATTAAAAGTCTCGAACCGAACTTTCTTTGTACCGCTTTCCAAACAGGTGTTCGCTGTAATACTCAGTTGAACTGAATTATCCTGGCGCAATTGTCTGAAACCAGCCAGTAATTTATTTGAGCAAATGATTAAAAAGATGTGTCAACCTCTGCTATTCTCGAGGGAACGAATGAGATTGCTATTGTTAAATTAGGGACCCTTTATGAGACAAGACTTTCGTCAACCGGATGAGCTCTGGGCTAGCTGGATGAATTGGATTCGTTGTACGGAATTTTTGGCGCCGAATGGTAAGATTGTTTTGTTTGACGTAAATGATAATTCACTGCGGGCGTTTGACGGTAATGGGATTTCAACCCCTATCCATTTACTGAAAGTTCAGAGTGATATCGACTAAATCGGATCGAATAATTATCGAAAGTACCGAAAAAACAATAAGACTTCGTACATATGACCGAGTATGGAAATACAAAGTTCTGAAGTAACTTCTGTATATACAATGTGTTTTCGAAATTGAAGCGATAAATAAAGTGGGAAGTAGAAGAAGTAGAAGAAGTAGAAGAATACAACAGGAAGTGAAGGAATACATTTTTGTCGAAAAAAAAATTATTTTGGTAATCACTGATCAGAGGCAAACTGCGCTGAAACACTGCCACCGGCAGACACGCTGTGGCCTGGAGAATCAAACCAGTGTCTCCAAAACAAAGGTAACTGAAAGCGATTTCATAAAATTTCGAAAATTTGTGTTTGCTTCGAAAACAAAAATTCTTGCCATTTATCGTTACATTATGTTCCATATAACAACCCATTTTCTTATTCGTTCCAAATTCGAAAACATAATGGAAAATAACTTGTGACCCATTTACAAGCGGCCCATCTCTCTAAAACTGATACTTATTATCCGATTCAGAAGTTTTTTTTTTCAATAGATAGAGCCTCAATAGTTCTAGTTGAGAGCAATAAATTCGAAATGAATATAAAAATTTCAAGGCCTACTTCGAATTTTTTTCCAAGTCAAAAATCCAAAAAACATACTAGCGATTTTTTAAATAGAATTTGACGACACCACTGGATTCACGACATTTTCAAATGGTTTATGTGAAAATTACGTAGGAATGCGTCCACCAATAAAAAAGTTATATGGAAATAAACTTTTTGAAACTAGTTCATCACTAAAGATAATTTTCAAATGAAAGTGACTTAAAAATCTGCCAAGTTCTTACACAATCGCAGATAATGAACCTCGCTAAAGGAATCTTCACAAAGCATTCCCAACAAGAACAAACGAAACTTTTCGTGACTTCCAAAGTCTTCCCTTCGAACTGTATCCCGGAATTTTCCGGAAGGTGGAAAAGTAACTGGAAACTCGTTTCCCGATTAAATTGATAGATATCGGGTTTTCTTCCCGAATTAGTTCCAGCGCCGTTATGGGATTTGGCGGCGAAAATTTAAAAATTGCCGGAGGAGCCGCAGAATCGTCAAGTAAGAAAGGAAACCGATAAAAGTTAATAACTGTTTCGAAGTATACCATCGAACAACGAAAGCACTCCGGAAAAGTGGTCACTAACGGTTGCTTCTTATTTATTTCTTCGATGTTTGCGTGTTATTGATTTCGTGCGAAACTATATATGGGAAATAAAACGTGACTGGTGAACAAACGGACATGTAGGTTAGTGTTAGTATTTTTGAGAATATTGTAATGAATATACACTAGATAAATAATTTATTTAGATTTCAATTTCTACATGTAATTTATTGAACGTCTGATAATAATTTATATTCACTATTCTGCTTCGCTCCACTGGACTGTTTCACCTCTCGTCCTCAATCAAAATTGTTCCTCCGGCGTTATTTATAGGTGGAAAAAATCTACCGGGATCTTTCTCGTCCAGGGGGCTCGAGTCATCACGACGTACGTGACTGATGACATCACCTTGTTCACCAGTTGGCTGACTTCCGTTTGATTTAATTGCTTCGCCGGTTACGAATTCCAGAGTCGGCTCGGATTTGCTAAATTCTCTACTTCTCAAAGCCATTTCCTCCCTAAATTGCATCTTTGGAGTGTGACGGTACTTGCACAACTTCCCATATCTGCACCGTGGAAGTAATACTCCACAGTATTCGGTCGTTGAAGATGGTTACAGCACACCAAAATCTCAACGCCGCTGGATCTTAATGTCGTGTTCAACATGCTCCTCATGACTCTCCAATCCAGCCCATAAAGCCCATAGAACAATTGTAAGATTGTCAGGTCCATAAGATTTGGGTCCAGCATCGTATCTCTCAATCTGTTGAATCTCCCCTAGACGTCTTCATACCTCGAATTTGCTTCTTGGTTCTTGGTGTATATCTGGTCTTTCTTCAACTGTAACACTTCTTCAACTTCTGGGTTCTGTTTCCACAGTTCCTGGAGTTGACCAAACTTCGAGACCAACACAGCTATGCCCTGGACATTCAGACAGATCTTGGCTTGAAAAGGTCTTGTGACTCCTCACGAGTTACCACATGTGAAACTGTTTATCCGTTGTAATATAATTTGATCATGATTTCTGGCATGAGTAATCAACCTATTGAAATGGACTATTCCAGGTTTTCCTCGGGGTGGCTTTTGAAACAGGTAGACGGGGCCATTCAATATTTTCATAGTCTTGTATGGCCTTCCCACGAAATCTGCAATTTTGATGACGAGATGCTTCGGGTTGTACAGCCAAACTAGGTCGCCTGTCTCAAATGCTCCAGCATCTGCGTTGATGTCATAGATCCTCTTCATATTCGGTTGCTGGCACTCTCGATATTCAAACGGACTCTTCCGTGGATATTATCTCGCCCTGATGGCTTCTCAAACATCAAGTCACAAGGAAGTCGTAGGTCTAGTGTCATAATATTACTAGCAAGGATTTGGCCGGTTGACACGTATACAGCCGAACGATAAGCAATCAGGAAGAGGTAAAGGTACCGGTCCCAGTCTTTTTGATGGGCGGAATGCAGCTCCAATGGGACACCGAATCGGCATAATCATTTCTCAACCAAGACATCTGCAACGGAAGAGACTTCCCGATTAGGTAGGGCATAGATTTAGGGAACGGGGCAGCGATATCTATTGTAATCTGTTTAAAATGGCTGCCTACGTTATACTGCCGCATCGAGGCCTTAAGTCGAGTTCAAGGTCCATTACTAATAGCGCATGCGGCGTACTTTCTGCACCAGTTCTTGACGTCGGAATCTCTATGCTTGTTTTATAAATGACTATCATCTGTGACTATTCAAAAAAAAGAACATTTTTATGTGGCATTCTCATTGAGTGACAGAATGTATCTAAAGTCAAAGAATGTTTCAGCATCTTGAGTCAGGGCCCAGTCAGATTACTTTCTGTAGTACCACTTCCTCAGTAGGATCTCGAGTTACTGTTACTGACCATTTGAAAAAATTGTTTGACGGATTCGATCGTTAGCTCTCTGTCCTGACCGGGTGTGCACTGATGATCGACAGAACCGTGAACTATGATGCAGATGGTCACCAGTTTTCGATTGACATTGAGAAAGATCATTTACTAGAAACTCGAATCTATAAAGTGACTCCATTTCAATACTTGCTTACATTTTTAACGATTCTGTTTTTTATAAATCATTCCGAATGACGTTGAGAACAAATCAGAGCTCAATCGAATTCATTAGTCTGTTTGATGATATCAGATTTGAAAGAAAAACAAATTTAATTCAATTCCATTCTGGCATCCACTCGCAATCGAAAAGGGCCCTCAGATATCATCAGGAATTCGAATAATAAGGTCTGTTGAAATTAACACTCGAAACTTTGTAATCAAAATCCACTTTCACAAAACTTCCCTGAATGGAAGAAGGGGTAAGAAGTTGAGTAGAAATAGTTAATTAAATTGGTTGAGGGAAACTGGGAAAGGGCCTTGTGACGGATGGAAAGTTCACTTTGAAGAATTACTTGGCGGTTGAGGCAGAGTATTATATGCCTAGTAAGAGCTTCGTAGTATCAAGCTAAAGAGCTGAAAATCTATTTGCAAAAACACAAAAAAGTCGTAATTTTTTTCACTATTTCTTGTTTAAAAAATTCCACAAAACGATTTTGCTGGGGCGAAAACAGGGGTTTTCATTAACGGACTATCTTATAAAAATTAGCATAGGCCATTTGCGTCTTTTACTTTGTGGGTTAAAAAACTTCTATAGCTTGGTCTAAAATGCATGTGCACATGATAGATATTATTTTCAGGAACTGTCATCAATTTGGGAGTGTCATAACTGTGCATCAGGTTATAAAAGATTCTGATCTATTGTCATCACTATCATTAGCTTCACCAAATGAGCGTTGGGTAGAATCGTTTGACAGTCCTCTGCACAACTGGTCTACGTCTAGAAGAATTTAAGAAAGAATGTCAAGGGCAACTAGACTGTTTGGAAGTGGTGGAAGAACTAAAGTGATAAAAAAGAGTTAGAAAACTCACCTACCGCAGTAAGCCCAATATTTTTCAGAGATGGAAGACCCGATGGAATCCACAGATACAGAAATTTTGAATTTGAGGAAGGTAATGGATCGTGAAGAGACGTGAAGTGACATTTGGTGCTCTAGGGCTGATGAAGCTCTGGAAAGCGTCAGTTAATCAAAAATTAACATCGCCAATATGATAAAGTTCTAAACTAAAACGAAGTCTTTCAAATCTCGACATATCCAGTCTTACAAGTACGCAGGAGAAGGTCAACACAAATATAATACCACATGCAGCTTATTGAGAACAAAAAGGAATTGAATCTACTCATTTGTTCTCCACCGATATTATTGTCCTGATTTAATCACCAACTTTCGGAAGATTTTTGCAATTTTCCTCGGCCATAGCATGAAAATATTCATTCAGCTGGACACTTCCTGGATAACACGTCAGAAGCTAATGCAGCAGGATCATTTGCTGGCAAAGGTGGAATAAAGTGGTGGAAAGCTTTAAATTCCGCAAGTGATACACTGCTAGAACCTTTGGCTAGATTGGGGACTACATTATCACTCATGAAGATGTCAGAACTACTCTGCATTCATTTGTCATATCCCGAAAACAACTCTGACCGATATAGGAGGTGAGCGAACAATGTCTAGATGATAAATTTTGTCTAACAAGATCTGCACTGAATCCGACATTGCTGAAGGCTCACCAGCATCCCAACAATCTGAAACCTTCATATTTTGTATGGAACAAACTAGGGATTACATGTACGAGCCTCTTGCTTGTACGAAGCTTATCTTGAAACTTTGTGGCTTCATGTTCCAAAAGACATCGCTCTCCTTCATGTACACTTCAGACAGATGAAGTCCGGTTCATTGAAATGTGCAAGTATGAAGGTAATCCCGACCGTTGTGGCAATATGGAAGAGTGCAAGCTAGACCATTATGAAGATCAGGTCTTACAAAGAGCATTGAACTGATAATTTTCAGAATTTCGTAATGAAGACCAATTTGATATGGTCTCTATTTTGGAGTTTATGAAATTTTATAATGAGTCTTTGAGTGCGAACGTTGCCTTTTGTGTGGCTGACGTATTCGTATTCCAACAATCCAAATGGAAAAATTCAGTTCTCTGAAAGAACAAAATGCATTGAAATGGACGAGTTTATATACATTATTTTTTGGACTTGATCATTGCTTGGTAAGGCCCTGTTCAATATTTGCATTTCAAAATGAAAAACTCAATTTTCACCTTGTGAAGTAATAAGCGATGTTGAACATTTGGTATTCATTGAATATCAATCCAGAAAGGAAATGTCTAGTTTCAATCTCTGAGTGAGCCACTTCAAAGGGATATTATTTCATCCCCACCGATTGTGCGAGAACCCTTTGAAGAGTTATCTTCATTTCTTTGACGTTACAGTTCATCGGATAGTGAATAAAGGGCGGAATTTGAATTGCAAATGAATAGAATATTGCCTTCCACCTGAGCGTATATACAATGAAATTATCGCTATTATGAATCTGGAGAAATTCGCCAGATTTTGTAGACAATAATATTTTCCTAATAATTAAATTGATGTTCAGTAATGACGTCACATTTTTCCGTTGTTCATTGTTCATTAATACATGTAAAAATACGATTAAGGCCAGGCTAAGGAAAAAAATAGGGATCTGAAGAAGATAGTCCATCATGTTCAAGGAAGTATGTTATCAGAGGAATGAAGAAGTTAGAGTAAATTGTTTATCATGTTTCCTATGGAATGATTTTCCTTCAACTTTGGAGACGCTTGATGAGTTTACATTTATCCTCATGTTAGAATGATGCAAGCAACTGATTGAGGACAGACGTGTTACAGAAAGGTATAAGTGTCTTTCAAAGAGTTGGGAATAACTTTGAATAATACTTCATTATGGAATTTGATATGGGCTTAAGGATTTGTTTCACAATTTTTATAAATCTGAAACTAGAGAATCAATATTTCGGAAACTGATAGATGATAACATGTGGTTCAAATCTGCGCAAGATGTTTTCTGTCCGATGTGTAGTTTTTGCACAATCGTGTTATGAACAATTCAAGGGCTTATCTTGCAAAATACGCAGATTTAAGGGAAATCATCATATTAATTCTGTGAACGGCATATGGAGAGGTGGGAAATGTGTTGAAAATTCCACTGAAACTTGCTCTAAACGCTTGAAAGTGTGTTCATGGCATAGTTGAGTTAACTACACATCGGACAGAAAACATCTTGGACACAGTTGAAGCACATGTTATTATGTATCAGTTTTCACAATATTATTTGTTCATCTTCAGATTTGTACAAATCACGAATTTTTCTCTTTTTCGAGATTTTCCCGGATTTTCTCAATTTTCTTTGATCTCACTGACAAAATAAAAAACTTTGTGATTCCTCCTAACTCAATATAATTATCATTTGATGTGGTAAACCTTTTTCCAAGCGTCCCACCTGAGGATTGCATTTCCCTAGTCCACCAATTATTATTTGAGTATGATGTCCCCACGTTCCATTGTTTGAATATTTTCCCCCTATTAGATATGGTTTTGAAACGAAACTGTTTCCAACATAACCATCATAATTGGCCTTCTAACTCATGGCTAATTTGGAAATGATGTTTTTTTCTTTATAATGTACTCTGTAGCGCTAAAGTTTCGAAACAACATAAAACGTGAAACTTTCATATTTTTCAAAGGCTAACAAGCACCGACTTCAACTGAATAAAAGTTCTGATCGATTTTGTTTATAATTACCCTTTGGGGAATACTCTGAGTTTGAGGATAACTTGCAATTTGTGTTCTATGGCCTCATTATAAGGTTTAGGAAATGGGATGAAAAAATGATTTGGTTTCTCGCAAGTTTTGGGTGCATCTAAAAAGTTAAGAAAAATTATTTCGGGTCGACGATAGATGATTGTGAAACCATTCAGTTCGTTTGGTTCTACTAGTTTTTGAAGTGAAGATGGTCTGAAATAGACGTTATAATAATTATAGGTTGGTGGCTCGTTCTAGTTCCGAAATTCATCAATTCAAATAATTTTCTCAATGAAATTCAGAAATGACGTGAAAACTGATGATCATAATAGCTATTTCGGTTCAACCATCAGGAAAATAAATATTAGAATTGAATTGAATTAAATTTTAACAAATATCGGAAATTTGAAAAATTTTGAAATTATGTACCTACCAGGAAACAATTATTTGAGAAAATATCAAGAAAAATGTTATTCGGAAAAGTGGTTCAGAATGACATCTACATACAACTAGAGATTTAAGATAAAAAATAAAAAAAATAACTTTTTTGCTATAAAAAATTTGGAAAAGTACAGAAATCTGACAGAAAAATTCATTAGTGAAGTTGAAAGTAATCTTTAAAATAATTTTTTGTTACGATATGCAAGCTGTTTATTTTTTATTGGAAATAAGAGGTCACTGAAAAATCTTGAGGACATTTCAATCACGATAATAGTTATTATTGATTAAGGTTCATGTATCTTACAAAATTTCTTTCCGAGTATTTCATTGGAACAAATAAAAAATTATTTTTGGCAAATTGTTGGAATCATACATACCTACAATACTGTTAACCCTGGGACTTCTTATTCTAGACTAACTATTGGTAGATTTCTACATAATATGTCAATTTTCAGCCAATGATTAAGCTAGAATGACAATTGTTTTGACAAAAATAAAAGCAATTTTGTGTTGTAATAAAATATTCCAATTGGAATTATGTTAAAACATGGTCCGTTATTAATAATGAAGAGTATGGGAATTTCAATATCCTGAAGATATTTCAGTGACATCTTATGGCAAATTTACAGATTTTCAATTTTCTCCGAATAAAATAAAAATAGCATGCGAATCTTGACAAAATATTATTTAAAATGTCAACAATGGCTGTACTGATAAGTTCCTTTGTCAGAAATGCATTTTTTATCTCAAATTTTTTTTCAAAACCTGTGCTACAATAGCTATAAGATATTTAAAAGGGGAACATTCTCCATGAAAATTGAAAAATGAAAAAAGTGATTCATTTGTAATATCTAACAGAAAACAACTACTTCCCCGGCACAAGCCACGCTGGACATTGAACTACATCTGATAGATATTGTGAAAAGACTCTAACTGAAAAGGAAAGAAAAAATCTGAAAGTGAAAATTTGCATTTTCATTCAGATAGCTGACTTTTTAAATTCTTTCTAGTTTTCCTTGAAAAAATCATTAAATAAATTAGATAGGAGAATGTTATTAAAAAATATCACTCACAGAAATCGTTCATTTCATTGAAGCAAGGTCCGCTTCTCTCGCATTTAATCCCCAATACATTTTGGTCGACAAAAATCTATTTCGCTTTGCCAAGCTCTTCAGGAGGATTGATATAGGATTGGAATAAGAGGTTATCTTGAACGATGGAAAATAGCGACTAAAGTTTGTCTTTCAGTCGCAGATGATTCCACAATAGATTTTATGAATTTCCTATTCATATTTTCGAACTAAAATCAAAATGCTCATGACAGGTCCATGTCAAAAAATAATTTTTAAAGTGTCACCGCAGAAGAAATGTTTCTCTCATATCCATCCCTGATGTGTATGCTTCTGAAAAGCCTGTTTTATTCCAATCCTATATCAATCCTCCTGAAGAGCTTGGCAAAGCGAAATAGATTTTTGTCGACCAAAATGTATTGGGGATTAAATGCGAGAGAAGCGGACCTTGCTTCAATGAAATGAACGATTTCTGTGAGTGATATTTTTTAATAACATTCTCCTATCTAATTTATTTAATGATTTTTTCAAGGAAAACTAGAAAGAATTTAAAAAGTCAGCTATCTGAATGAAAATGCAAATTTTCACTTTCAGATTTTTTCTTTCCTTTTCAGTTAGAGTCTTTTCACAATATCTATCAGATGTAGTTCAATGTCCAGCGTGGCTTGTGCCGGGGAAGTAGTTGTTTTCTGTTAGATATTACAAATGAATCACTTTTTTCATTTTTCAATTTTCATGGAGAATGTTCCCCTTTTAAACATGAATACCTCCCAAGAGGTTATCTTGAACGATGGAAAATAGCGACTAAAGTTTGTCTTTCAGTCGCAGATGATTCCACAATAGATTTTATGAATTTCCTATTCATATTTTCGAACTAAAATCTATAAGATATTGTTCCGAACAACTTTTTTTAGTAATTTTTTTTACATTTTATTGTGTAGTGAAAGTTATGCCAAGAAGTAGACTGAAATGGAAGTTGCTAGAATACGACGACATATTGTGGTAAAGAATTGAAAATATGTCATAGAAAATACAGAAGAACGTTTCAAAGTGACGACGAGGGAGTTTCAATAAAGAAATTACCAAATAGTATCAAAGAATAAAAAAAAATACTTTTTGAAATATAAATATTCCCAAAACCAGTTTTGTCTTGTTTGGGTATACCTTTGAAGTCTCCAGAAATCAATATTCAATAACTGGAATAAATATAGATCAAGGAAGGGAACATCAGAACGTTTACTATATAGGTCAAACACTAAAGCAATCTTGCATATTTTTACAAAATGTTGAAAAATAAATGTATATTATCATTTTTTTTTGTACAATTTCACAAAAGTTCGCCAAACACCATAGAGTTTTCGAAAAAAAATCCAAAACATCGTTACATATCCATTTAACCATAACTGGCGCATTTACTTTATCTGTATTTGTTAAAATTCATTAATAGAGAATTTCCAATATGACCCGTATTTTCTGCCGTTTACTGTAGTTTGTATCTAGATACAGTTGTACTGTTCAACAATAAAGAGTTTACTGCAAACGAATAGTCACAGGCTATGTCGTTGAACGAGAAATGTTTTTCCGATGGAAAGCCGCCCTTCGTCCGCCATGCTCATTTATAAATCATAGATATCACAATGAAAAATAGATGACACCGGCACCGGTGAACAATTTTTAACGCCAACCATCAGCTACACCGGAGCGTCGCCTCGCTCCCCAGAGATTTTGAATTTCAACCTGACATTTATATCGATTCCTTCCGTTTGACCTGTTCGAATTGTAACATATTTCACCTACCACCAATATGTAATATCAAACATTACGATACTCATATGAGTTTCGTAATGAGATACTTTACGGCACTAGTGCCAACCCGAAAACGGTTAGAGTTAGACAAATTCTGCGGACGCCAATTGATCAAAAAATCAATGGACAAAAAAGTCGAGTATATCATGATACATAATTGCATAGTTGCCAAAGAAAATGAGAACTGGCTTTATGACAGGATTTCGTAATTATTGGGATCTATCATTTTTTTCGCATGAAACTGTTTGTCGTCTAGCAAAACTCTTTAAAAAAAGTGTACTTTATTTTACGCTTTTCCTTTTAATAATGGAGTCGTATGTTCATAGTGAAATATTGTAATACTTTACGCACACAAACCACACAAAAAAAGTGGAATTTTTTTGAGAGTTGTAGAAAAAATATATAATTCATTATAAGGACAATTTTGAACCAGATTGGAAACAGCGGAGATTTTAATGTAATAACTCCTCTCCACTATTTGGTTAAAAGGTATATTTGAGTGAATGCATTTTGTGGCAGACAATTATTCCCACATATAAAAAAAACTATTGGTCTGATAATTAATTCAGTTTGGATCGAGTCGATCGGGTATGTAGATAAATAAATACCTCTCGTGTTATCTGCCACATGTTCTGTGACATTCGAGGATATTAAATTCGACAGAATCAGCCAGAGCATTTATAGCCTATATGACGGAAGTTCTGTGAATCGGCTTTACGGAGAATCGGCTATCAAATTTTCATTTTGATGGGAATATTGGTATTGCGATTGATTCTGAAATCAAAGGATGGGTGGTCGATATTGAAGGGCAGGGGGTGGGTTTGATAGAACTGTGACATATTGGTTTGAATCGCATATTCTATAAGCCAACTAGTTTATGCGTAATGATAATACTCTGGAAATGGGCATACCAGGTTTTCTTGTTTTGCCATACTTCATTTTCAATTGGATTACTTTATAAATAAAATGCGTGCATCAATAAAATAGCGATTAAGTAACGAGAATATCATGTGATTTATAATAATCGGAAAGGTGAGTAAAAATGGGGCACAATTCTTTTAAATTATAATGTCAAATCAATTTTTAGCGTTATTATGTGTTTTATCAAAAAATCCTGAAACGAGTCAATTTTATTGTCAATTTGTCAATTTACAGTATGAAAATATTACCCCTTTCTTGCACCCCCTCTGAATTATGAGCACCCCCTCAAAAAATTTAAATGAGAAGGGGGGTCGTGTGGCATCTTGTTCGAGAGGGATTTTCATTCTCTGTTCAGCAATACTGAAAAAATTTACTCTGAATATGTAAAATGTTGATACTTCAAGTCGAATGAAGGAAATAATGTAACATAATGTTTAGGAAGTATATTTCAATTTGTTTAACAGTTGAATTAAATGTTCAAAATGACCAATATTCAATTCTTGACAATAAGCAAAGCGATCTTGGAATTCTCGTAGAACATTTTGTAGGACCTCAGGGGTTGTTAATTTCTTCCGTTATCCTAGTTTTTAAATCTGCAATATTGTCTGGTCTATTGAAATATATTTTTGAATATAAATAACGCCATAAAAAGTAATCGAAAGGAGTATTACTAGACATCGAATTGAAATACTTTTTGAAAAAGGTGCTACACGACCCCCTTTCTCATTCCAATTTTTTGAGGGGGTACTCCTAATTCAGAAGAGGTGCAAATTGAGAATAGAAATCGACCTGTTTTATGTTTTGTAGAATATTATTAAAAGTGCTGCACTGCCTGCAATTTGGCACTGGCCATACGCTTTAAAGCTCCCAAAATGTCATAAAACTTTACTTACATTCTAAAGCTTGTTTTTTATATATGTTTTTGGGCATATTTCAAAACTGTATGTGATCCGTCGGACAAATGGTAGGGGCCAAACATCACTAGACACACAAAAAAGTCTACCGATAGTATGAGCGCGAGGGTACTGTCCATGCGTTTCAGAGCGAGCGAGATAACACTAACGACAGAATTTTTGTTTTTGTTTGGGGGATGCTTCAGGTTAAACGCTAACCTGAAACTATCGGCATTCAATTTTGTAAGAATATTTCTTGAGGAGACTTGAATTATCTTTCGCCCTGTTGAAATCGTTTCTTGATAAAACTCATACTTTCCGAAACAACAGCAAAAAAATAGTAATAATTTTTCAAATACAAAATACACCATGTACCACCCCTGATTTTTTGGTAAACAATTTTTTTTTATGCGTATATGATGTCAAAAAGTCATGTGCCAAGTTTCATTGTGCTACAATTCATTTTTCAGTTTTGGCTTGAATTTGTCTGTGGCTACTGGACTAAAGGTACGTTTTTTATTCGTGATCGGAAGGCTGCCACTGCTACCAACCCACGGAGGGGCAGCTGACTTGATTTTGTCACGAAAACCTGTCGCTGGCTTAGAGCCTATTTTCACTAATCCCAAGATAAATTTTTCATGAAGATTTAAAATTTCTACTCCTTCCTCAGATTTCCCAGATGAAGAGGATGCAGATCGCAAAAAGACCAAAAGGGTCAGGTATCGCATCTGTGCATGTCAGGCTACTGAATAATTAATTTGACATGATTTTCCCCTTTTCCCAACTCAAACAGATAATTTATTAGAGCTGGAAGTTTAGGAAACTCGATTAAATAATTAGGGAGATTCTATAGATGATTTTCCCTCGTTTTATAACAATTATAGAAGTTTCTTCCTAGTCGCATTGGAAGTTCTCGTAAGTATCTTAAAACGAGTCGAAAACTTTCAATGAAATCGACGATTCCTTGCAGTCGCACGGCTTTGCAGGCCAAAGGAGTTTGTTGAAACGTTCTATTATGTATTATTGAAACGGGAAAACGTATTTTTCCGTGATCTAGTGAATAATGAGTAGGGTAACACGGAAAAGGAATGATTCAGGTGCAAAGCCAGAAAATATGTCATCTCATTAATATTTAAGTGATCTAGCGTTGCTTTAGAAGTATTTGAGATAAAATTCTGGGGAAAAGTTTTTGCAAATCCAATAAACTGAAAATCTATTTTGACACATGTCACATAATCGCTGGACAACACATTTCACGGATAAATCTTCATTTTCAATGCCAACTAATCTGATTCGCAATGTTTTCAAATGGTTAACATGTAAATTACGTTGAAATGCGATAATCAATAAAAAAGTTATAAGGTATAATGAAATTTGAAAGCTATGCCGTTTTAACAACCCACCAATTCTATTTCAGAATTTTCATCAAAATTTGGAATACACCACTGCATTCAGGAGTTCTCGATATATCACTGGTCAAAAATTCATCGATATCCGTTCATAAATAAGAAGATCATAAGATAATGAAATTTGAAAAATATCTGGTTTCAGTGATATTTCGAGACTTCCTGAATCCAGTGGCGTAGTCAAAGTTCTGATAAACGTTTTAAAATCGAAGTGGTGGGTTCATAAAACGGCATTTTCTCGAATTTCATTACCTATAACTTTTCAACGAAATTTATATATGAATCATTTGAAAATATTGCGAATCCCGTGGTGCAGTGAAATTTTTTCTAGAAAAATCGCTAGTTATTTTTACAGATTTTATACCTTGAAAAATAATAATTAGTTCGCCCTAGAAATGGAGATTTATCCATGAAATTTGGTGTCCTAGTTAACTTTTTGAATGTCTACCTAACAAAAAAAGTTTAATGAGGGTGCTTCCATCTCAAATGGGTCACACTATAGAGAGAAAAATATTGAAAAAAATAGCTATTTCCAATTTCTTCGCAATATCTCTCAAAGTTTGTTATCGATTATGAAATTGAATTCCAAGCAACTTATTCGAATAACTTTTTTTGCTTGCCTTCATAGCATTTTTTCTACATTTTTGCCATACCAGCGATCACGTCACGACTCGATCAAAATCGATTTTTAAGTTATCAGACATGCCCAAACTTCTCCCCAGATTTTTTATTTTTTTTCAATAACCTAATTAATGACCTTTTTTTCTCATATGGTACACACTTTTGGCGGTCTATATAGGTGAGCCTTCGGGAGAGCATTTGAGAATGGGGATTTAATAAAACCTCCCACGACTCCAGGAATATTCAGATTAATTGACAAGCCCAAAGCTTCAGAAATAAACAAATATAGCGAAATGATAATAACCATTGAGGAGCTTTCGCCTTAACATGGATAGTTTGTTGAACCATGTGTTGCAGATATTAGTTATTGTCTGCAGGGACCTACCCTATACTGATGAGGGCAAGAATCCAGAAATCGATCTATAGATGGTCCAAATGTTTCAATGAACATCAACGTTCGTCGTGATATTAGCCAGTAGAGTAGTTGTTTCCTGGTGGATTTTCGATCCAATTATTCCTATTGTATAGCACTATGGCAATAAGCGTCGTCCTGGTAGGGCAAGACATCTTGTTTCTCTCTTGATGAGCTTTTTGTGAACAATGCAGATTTCTTCATATTATGTTAATGATATCATTTATACAAGGAGATATTAGTTTTTGGATTGATGGTTTTGTTATATCATTTGTGTTGGTCACAGTTTACTTGATGTATTTTAATATTATTTTAATGTCAAAAAGAAAGATCTACCGTAATATTTTTAAGTTTGTTGACGATAGTTTCTTCGAAACCTAATAGTGTGCAGCATCAATAATTTGAAGGTATTCATAGCCCTCTAGATTCAAAAATAAATTTCGAAATTTAAAAAAAATCTGTTACAAAAAGTAACAAATGATACATGGTTGTATTCAGAATGACATATAGAGACAAAAAAAGTAAAAATAACGTTTTAAAAATTATATTACTTTTCTGTCGGACCACTTTCCGTCATTCAAATCAATAATCTCATTTCATCGATTCGTATGACCTCTAACAACTGTCGTCGCTCAGCAAATTGGCCGATTTACTTTCACCGCGGTCTTAAGTATTCACGAGACGTCTGGATTCACTCGCCTCCGCCTGCACCACGATCGTTGTTTCAGCCGAGAAAACGTGACGTCACGCCTACCGTGCTCCCAGAGGTGTCGACTGCTATCAGATTTGAGCTTCAGTTTTCACGTCATGACTCCGATTTAAGATTCTGATTGCGTCTAAAACGTGTGTTTTTCCCATTCACTTAGGATGTCTGGCCGGAAAATATACTACCTCAATATTTCAGCGATTTATCCATTTGCACTGAATTTCAATGAGAGTGGAGCTGGTGTACACGGGTCGGATTCAATTTTCCTTCAGTCGTGTTATGCGGTCGGACGATAAACATGTCAATTTTTATTTTCTCTCGCAAGGTTTGTATTGCGACCGTGATGAGAGTATTGTGTCACTTTTAGAATTGAATTGTTATGTATTTTTTTTATGTTCTGGGTCTCACGAAAAGGAAACTAGCCGAAAAAAAAAGGTAGAAGGTGTTCTTGAGTTTCTGCGGACTATATGCCTCAGGCAATATACTTCTTCGGATCTTGGGAAAGATATTTTGGCATGTGAAATGACTATTACCTTCAGAATGAGGCTATAATCAACCAGATTCCAACATAACACTGCACAAATAATGAAATTGTATACTATAGTAACTTTATAACAAGAATACATAAAGATATATTCGATGCCAACCATACACACACACACACATAAAGATATACACTTTCATTACATTCTCCTTTGGTATATTTCAGAGGATATTGGGTATTTTCAAGGTATTTGTACCTGCGCCTGACTGGTTATTGTAGCGCATAAATCCGTGGTGTTAAAACATATAAGGTATGATTGGTGATCGATCTGCTCTGTTGGATTAGCCGCTAGCTTCGCTGGAGCTCCTGCCTTTGACTAATTTCATCTGGGGTGTTGTTTTCGAGTTGGTTCACAGGTTCCCTGTGGTTCTCGTTGGGTTTCCAAATGATGATCACCGTTGCTTCTTTCTAGCTAGCTGGAAAATGTCTCAGTACGTTCATGATGTTGGTCAGGGCGGCTAGTACTTTTCTTGGCAAGGCCTTCACTGCTGTGACTGAAGATTGTAGGGGGGTCGTACAGGCTGCGCAGCCTCACAAGCACTCCGACCTATAAGTTCTTTCCCTGTTCTGACTGGTATGTCGTCTGGTCCTCTGGTACTTTCCTGGTCTTGGCTCGTCTGAGTTTTGTTCTAATCACCTCCGGAGACTTTGGCTCCAGTAGAATATCTGAGTCGTCGGTTCGTCTGAGGCTTCTGATTAGCTGGTCTGCAGAATCGACATCGTTTTCAAGGCATTGATGTTCAAAGGAGTCAGCAAATGGTTCGGCTTTTAAATAACACAATGCCTACTTGGAAAATATTTTAAAACTCGTACATCTCAACTGAAAGCCCATCAGATGACTTTATTATGTTTCGTTCGTTTCGTGCACTCCTGCTCAAGGGTGCTCACTGTAAATACCCAGATAAATATGAGTCTGAACATAAATACAGGTGGCCACGACAAAAGTTATTCCACCAACGACGATACAGTGGTAGACTATTCATTCTCTTCCTGAGACTCGTTCAATAGAAAATCCGTCTTTTGAAAACAGGAATTAGTTACATGGAAGTCTCTCTCCACATTTCATTCGGAGAAATGATCACAGCACCTGATCCTCACCTGAAAGAAAAGATTTAGTGGTGATAAATAATTGCGCTTGCATGTGAATGAGATATTAGCTGCGCTGGTTCAGGACGAAATTCATGAGAACAAACCCTTTTGTGATAAGTTGCGTGGGCATGGTTAATCCTTTAGGAAAAGGAAATTTCCTTTCCGAACGTTAACGAGGCATAGTTGGGATAATGGCATGAGAAACTAGAACTTATTCATTAGAAAACTTCACAACTCGTGACGATTATCGTTAGTGGAATAAAATGTACCACTTGCTTCGTATATTTTCTCCTCCTGAAACTCTATTCCAATGAACACAGTTTGAAATTTTCATTTGGTAAATGAAAGAGAATTAATTTTTATGGGTGTATCATTGGAGGACTATGTGAACCATTGGCGGCACTCCGTTAATAACCTCAACTTCAATAACAATTCATATTTTCAATACTTTCGTGGTTACTGCTGGTTTGATTTCAATTAATTTACATCCTTAAAAAGTTTGCATAGGTATTATTTTATCATCATTCCCCCTCCCTTCATTTTTATATACATATCACTTTTGAAAACCAATGTTACATTGTTTTTCATGATAAAATTTCGCAATTGTACGGATGTATATTTTTAGTATGTTAATCAGCAGCCAGCCTATCATTTACAACAAGAATCATTCTTGTTGTTATCAGTTCTACCTGTAACGCTATTTATATAAATTACAAAACGTTTACTCCATGATTATTTATCCTTCTCTTTCGACAAAATATTTCGCTCTCAACGCAGAAGAAACTCGTTCTGTGAGTTTCTTCTGGTCTTGGCGCACGTAGAGATAATTAGAATAGGTAAATATCTCGAAGGGAATAAATTATTCTCCGGTCTAAACGTAATTCCCGTGGCGGTCTTGTTGAATATTTATAAGGTTTACTACCCATTTTCAGCTGAGTTAGCATTATCTTTTGATGATCATGATTATCCTCTACAAGGAGGCTTCGCATATGTTTTTCTATATTGGCTGGAAGGGAATATGTTACATGTTGTCTTTGTATAATATGGAGAGTGTGAAAATGAAATAGTATATCAAAAATTGCATGTTGTGACTCAATGAGAAAAAGAAGTATTTTACCCACTATTTTCTTTTTTTTTCTTTTTTTTATTTATTTCAATTCGCTTCAACCTCTGGGGTTATTAGCGATGAAATATTACATGCTAGATACATTGATGTAACGAAATACATAATTATATTTTGAAAGAAATACCTATAGTATTCAGAGTTACAGGTAGGAGTTATAAGTACATGTTTCTTCTGAAATGTCTTTCAAATGCAGAGAATATGTTTTATTGTTAATCGAGTTTCACAAATATCACAGACGTGTTATGGAGAGCGTGTTATAAGGTATTCATGGGTTAACCTAGTATGACCCAGCCGTAGGCGCGTCAGTATCACTTGATGTTTTCTATTCTTTGAGGCATTTGATGTGGAAGTATATTCTCCTTCAGTTCAGATAACTTGGTGTTAGAATTGTCCCATTCAGCTTGCCATTCTTTGGATTGGATGTTTTTCAAGAAAGGTTTCATGTCAGTGTGAATGATTGTAGTTGTAGCGTCGCTAGAGATCGCTGTTCTAGCCAGACAATCAGCTTTCTCATTCCCTTTGATCCCAGTGCGAGAGGGTACCCACATCAGTTTCATTATGATATCATTGTCGTCAGCTCTTCTGAGTTCCTGTTTTATTGCAACGAGTATTGGGTGGGTGAACTGAGAGAATCGGTGATGATAAGAAAGTGGTTCATTTTGCATATAATGCATATAACTCCCCTTTGTGAACTGTGGTAATTTGAATGTATAATTGTAATATTCTGTAGTAAATGCGGCTCCTACGCCTCTTTCTGTTTTTGAGGCGTCTGTATATATGCAGGTGTAGCCTTTATATATTAAAGAAATCTGCATGCATTGTTCGCAATAAGCTTGTCAAGAGAGAAACAAGATGTCCTGCACTACCAGGACGACGCTTATTGCCATAATCCTATACAATAGGAATAATTGGGTCGAAAATCAATCAGAAAACAACTACATTCCTGGCTAATACCACGACGAACGTTGAATTACCGTACAGAGTCCTACAAGGATGTCTCCGCAATTGCTAGTTGCATGGAAATGTTCATTGAAACTTTTGGACCACCTATAGATCGATTTCTGGGTTCTTGCCCTCATCAGTATAGGGTAAGTCTCTCCAGACAATAACTTATGTCTGCAACAAACGATTCAACAAAATCTCCATGTAAAGGCAGAAGACACCTGGAGTTCAGATGGCGCCCGTAGTTTAGTGAACGCTAGGCTGCGGGCGGTGTCTCACCTTCTGCCTTTACATGGAGATTTTGTTGAATCGTTTGTTGCAGACATTAGTTATTGTCTGCAGAGACCTACCTTATACTGATGAGGGCAAGTACCCAGAAATCGATCTATACGTGGCCCAAATGTTTCAATGAACATTTCCATGCAACTAGCAATTGTGGAGACATCCTTGTAGGACTCTGCACGGAAATTCATTATATGTAATTCAACGTTCGTCGTAGTATTAGCCAGGAAAGTAGTTGTTTTCTGATGGATTTTCCACCCAATTATTCCTATTGTATAGAATTATGGCAATAAGCGTCGTCCTGGTAGTGCAGGACATCTTGTTTCTCTCTAGTCTTTATGTGTCCATTTTCTTTTTTGTTGGTTATTGCATCGACTTCATTGGTCATTAGCCTTGTATTTCCGATCCGTTCGAATCAAAGTATGAAATACTCATCTATACTTTTCTCATCAGACCTGTGCAAAAAGAATGTTATGAAGTTCAGTCAAAGAATTACTCAACTCACTTTCTTTGCTCTCCAAGCCAATACCATTCAGGAACCCAAGTCAGGAAATGAAAAACGCAGTTAACTTAGGTGAACAACCTCAAGCTAGAAGCTAGAATTCCCCAAAAACCAATTGGCAGGCTTCAGAATTCTTTCCAAGTCAGCTCTTGTAAAAAAACCAAATTCTCTCTCTCGCTGATATTTTCCTTTTCGCACGTAAAGGACGACGGCAAATGTCCAAAGATATTTAGTCTCACGGGATAGTCGGTTACTATCAAATGGAATAATTTATGCATGGGATAATTTCCACTAAGAACTCTCGGAGAACACAAATCGAAGCACCCATAGAGCACCCGTAGAGCACCCATAGAGCATTATATAGTATAATATTGTTGGGACAAACTTCTATCTGGTAGAGGGCAGAACCATCAGATAGACAATTGGTGTTGGCGAGAAATTCACTATATAATGCACAATTTTTATTTATTCAGAAGTGTCTGCACAGTGCTGAAGAGATCCATATAGTTCCAAACAGCTGTCCAGTGTCTGACGTTTTGATGAGTAAGTGTTATGAAATTGAGAGCATTATCCTTTTTATCGTTATATATATATATATATATATATATATATATATATATATATATATTTGGAGAAAACAATACATTACATGGGAAAAATTCAAGTGAATAATAATGGTGTCAAACGAACTTTCCGTATAAGCGAACACTATATTCTTTGGAGCACAAATCACATCGTGGAATGTTTTCCATTAAATTCTTAAAAGCAACGAGCAAATGTAGTTTCAAATAAAATACATGTGTTGATCCAAATTATAATCCTCTCCATATCGTTATTAGTTACTAATCGGTGAATACCTTCATTCAGACATATATTCTCAACTCGTTGAACTGAAATACTAATTCGGAATAATTAACTAGCACTAATATAATCCTGCTAATCAATTATGGATATATCACAACTTGAAGGTATTCTCCCAATTAGTAAACTCTCCTGTTTGCCACTTGGATGAAGGATGTACTATAATACCAATTCATTTAATAGCGTGCTCCACTGCAATATTGTATGTTGTCCCAACCCGGCCTCCCGATGATCCCAGCCTCCTAATTTAATAACAATCGAATATAGTTAATGTACTGCTAGGAGAGATTAGCTACATCAAAGTAGATTCAATTTTCATCGTTAATGATTCTGCTCTGTTTCCCTAGACGTATTTTCACGTAGGCAGTCGTAATCATAATATGCACAGTTTTCGTTGTGAGATTATATGAGGGCTGAGGAACTTGATTACCCAGGTTGGGAGACACTCATTGCTATTTGGAGATTAGCAATGCGGTAAGAGATAGAAATGCTCGAGATGCTGCATCAGCTTTAACAAAGAAACTGTTCTTGATCTTGAAAGTTACATTGCTTGGTGCTTTGATTAAACAAACAGAAAGCCGTTATCCCGCGTGAATCGGCGATTCTTGCTCGTGACCTCATTTTAAGCGCGGCTTGAACTTTCTCGCTTCTTGTCGGTAAACTTAACCCGAGCCAAAGGGCAGTCGAGCGTCTTCGGGCCCGACTCGGATACTTTCGACCCGATCCAACGACCATCGAAACGGCGTGGTGTCAGTAGCATAGCGGTGGAAATTATGCCGTGCATGATGGGTGCTGATATGGAGTGGTCTAACGACGTGCAAGGTTTTGGACTTTTTATCAAAAGCAATTCGGTAATATGGAACCCTAGAGACCTAGATCATAAGAACGGGAACATGGTTCATCATGCGTGGAAACGTATCGAAAGCCAAATGTCTTTAAAGTTGTCAATTGCAGAATTGAAGGGAAATAAAAAGAATAGCCTTATTTTTACTTTCCGGAAGCTTTTCCACGAACCTGATTGTTTTGCATATGAATTCATGTACCGACTTTTGCACGGTAGGTATTTATATATGCCGAATAAAGCCAGAGATTCAGAGGTAAGTTACCTATCTAGGCAGGTAGTGTTCTCGCTTGCTATCAAGGTAGGTGGGTTCGAATCGCCACGCCGACGGACTGCATCTTCCCTAGCTTGCACAAGTGGACTTCTGAGGGTTGGTTGCTCGTAAGGGGACAGCCAGTTGATTGAAGTTACAATTTTAACAATTTTTTCAACAATCCACTCGGAAAAAGAACAGTTACGCCCATGGTTTTTCTGAATTTGTAGTAGCGACTCAAAATTATTGAAATCATTCTTTAAAAATCAATCGTTCCCTTCTGGCAGAACCCGGTCCTCCTGTTCAGTGTCTAGGAGGTTTCTATATACTGATATGTAAACAATTATGGAAATGTTATGGAAGTTCCTTTCATTTGATTGATCCTACAGCTCCCGATGAATTAAGAAATAATAATTTCACTTTTCATCGCAGAAAAAATATCCATTTAACGACTCAAGTGAATTGAATTTTCAAACTTAAAACAGTGCCTTTGTTATAAACAAAATTATCAGAAGAAAGATTTTACGTAAAATTTTCACCCCAAATATATTTTATTGATTTCTCCGGAGCTTTGTAGACGATGAACGGAGGGTTTCTTCAAATAAGGATTCTTTGTACCCATTTCTTAGAGTAGTAGTTGTAGTAATATTTGTTGAAGACTGCCTGCACCCAGGCAAGTAGGCCCCCCATGGACCCTTTTGTCATCCCCTGGTCTCCTTATCCATGGCATGCTCCAACAACTTCCTAGTTGCGCCCTCCTGCAGTATCCTCAACATACAGCCTCAAACTGTGTGAAATGTGTGGGTGCTTGTCCAGGAGGCGAATTTTTATTAATTTGCCTCTTCACGAAAGCCTGGTAGGGCTGTTTCTGTCGGATGCCAAGGCGACCGCGGGCGATTTGATCACCGACTACCAGTCCCGCAGCACCCGATCCGAGGTCCCTTCTCGGCGCCCACCTAGGATAGGTTTTTCAGTTTCTTCATTCTGCCTCCTCGTCAAATCCTGGTAGGGCTGGTTCCCAGATGGAAGGTGCGGCGGTCGCAGGCATTTCGTTTATCGGCTACCAGATTCTTATCACCCGATCCAAGGCCCTTCCCTGGCTCCCACTGGAGACAATTTCCAGTTCTCGCATCCCTCCATATCTTGAGTGTCGGTGGAAATATGTGTGTTTTTGGCGTCAGTGTATGGAGAGCTAGGGGTCCACAGGTCCCTACTCCAGCTGGCTGTGGCGCCTTAGCCACCCCTGAAGTCTGCTTCACTCTCTTCAGCTGTCATGAAAACTCATGCCGTTGCCCAGGATTCACCCCGTGGAGGTGAGAGTAGCGTTGGGATGCCCGGACGCATATAAGCGAAACGTACCACGTTTCAGTCAATGGAAGATATTCTAGCTCTCTGATTGGTTGTGACCAAACACAGGTGCACTTTTCCATCCAGACTGAAACGTGGTGCACTTTGTCGCCCGGAAATTTATTCGAAAAAACAGGCAAGCTAGGTTAGCTTGCTCAGGTTAGGTTTGTGTGTCAATTGCGAGTAAAAAATCCCCTTGAATCTCATTTCTTAGGGTGAAATGCTATAAGTACTTGATTTTTCGTGACCAATAGCGGTGGATTCAATATTTCAATTCGAACTACAAAGGTTTGATCCTTTTATTTACGTTCATTCAATAGTTTTAAACTGCATGTACAAATCTATTGATACAGGTGCTCAGGTATCGATTGGGTTTCCATTTTCTGAAGCAGAACAACACGAACTCCAGTGGTGATAGCTGGATGCGAATTCAAGATTTCCACTTCTTTTTTAGATGGTATATATAATAGTAACTGAATAGTCCATCATTTGTCTTTTCATCTAGAATATCACACACAAGGCAAAGTGTTTTATACTGGTGTTTCTTTAGACTAGCGCAATTTTGACGGACTCACTGAACTTTCGTCGAATTTAAAATCTCACAGAATTCTTGGAACGATTGAAAACTCGACATTGATTTCACAAAAATATTTACGTACTATCACTTCTACTTTCCCCAATCGGCGAACCCTGTCTCTGTCCTCACAGACACATTCTGGTCTGAATAATTGACTCGTTTATATCGTAGATTCGAATCACATCCTTTGATTTATTCATCACTGTTCCAATATGTGCGCAAACATCTCAATTAATTATAGTAAATAATATCTATTCGTTACTGTTGACTGACTTCACGCCATTACTGCCATTATATTGTCAAGCGACATGGACGGGAATAGATTTATATTCGTTTTCATGAATACTATTAATCCAGTAGAGTCATTCTATGTTTGTATTTGCACTACACTCTTTGGAACTTTTGTTGTGGTAATGACTAATACTTTAGTCTTATAGAGTTTCGATTTCCACAACTCAAGCTAAATTAGTTGCACTTTATGAGTTTTCGTCCTCATTTTTATTATTAATTGTCCCAAACCTATAATGGATAAAAATATCCAGTAATGTAGATCAATTTATCCGGACTATGACACTGTTGTCGAGCTTCCATATGAAGATATATTTTTTTTATGTGTCAACCCAACGTATTGCACATAAACGGACAGACAGTTTGATAGATTGTTATAGAAAATAGTGGTTGGAACTTGACTGTGATGTAAATAATGGTAAAGCTGGTTGATTCCAAAAGAAATGGAAAGGAGAGCGATTTGCCATTGTACTAAAAAAAATCCTAGATTTAAAAACTGTAGTTGCTTTAATCTTCCTAATAAGTCTTCAATATGTGGCCAAAAGTGATTATATACACTTGAAAGTCGGAAATTCCGACTACTTATAAACTCGGAAATTCCGACTTGAAAGTCGGAATTTAGGAAGTTTAACTCGATATTTCAGTTCTTTTGCTTCATATAAGTCACACATTGTTAATCTTCAGCTCTGAGAAAGTGGTTAAATGTGGTGTACCTCAAGGCACAGTTTTGGGGCCGTTACTCTTCATTATTTATATGAATAACTTATTCAAGATAAATACAACTGGAGTGATTTATAGTTTCGCGGATGACATTGTTTTGTTCTACACTGCGGAAACATGGAGTGAACTAAATATCATCGAGTGGTTCAACTTCAATCTACTAAACGATAAACTTCGAAAAAACCATGTTTCTTCCTATCTGTAGCTACAAAAATAGTCTTCCGAATTACCGTAAACTAAAAATTCCAAATAATGATGTTAGTAATTTTATTAAAATAAAATTCACGAATTATATTAAATACCTCGGTATAACCCTTGACTGTCACTTGAGGTGGAATTATCATATAGGAAATGTCGCCAAAACTCTTAGATCTCTCTGTTAGGACGTTTCAAATGTTTAACAAACATTTTAGATTTAGCCCACCTTAAAATGTTGTACTATGCGCTCATTGAGTCTCGATTATCGTACGGAATACTTGCATGGGAAGGAACAGATATATACCTTGAAAAACTGCAAATACTCAAAAAAGAAAGAATTTACCCTACTGCACAAATCTTCCAGGATATATCTGTGTTGGACCCTCCGTCAAACATTTTTTCTGAAAACACTAATATACACTTTCAAATCCAAAAAAAAAAACTTCAATTTTAACTCCCATTAGCATTCGACAAGAGCTAAAGAAAAAAATAAACTTCAAATTCCCAATACTCAAAAAACTATTGGACAAAAATGTTTTATGTATTTGGGCCCTCGATTCTACAATTTCATCCCAGAAACCATTACCACAACAAATTCATTGTACCATTTCAAAAGAGCAGTCAAATTTTTTTTGTTCACTAATGACAGGAATTTAATATCTCACTTCTTTTAAGCTTCCCCAGTTGAATATTATTACATTCATTATTATCTTCATTATTATTCTCCATCAGTATCTCCTTTAGGGTTTATATTAGTATTTAGTTTATACTTCATATTGTATGTTCGTTATTCATTCATCTATTCTAGAGAATTTTACCATATTTAAATCCCATTTCATATACTATTAATATACACTACTATTTATAGCCTTTAATAATTCATTCATATTATAGGGTAGCGTCTGCTACCACTTCAACCACGGACAGCCATTCGGCTTTGTGGTTTTTCAGTTTATTTGCAGACAGCTGAATAATTGAATCTGTAGTATTTGTAATTCTGCAAATTTTGTATAATTCTGTAGTTTCTGTGAATAAACATTATTATTATTATTATTATTATTTTCTAAAAGGATATTCCAGTCAGGCCCTGTCTCCGGAGCTCCGACACATCCGGAGGGCGTGCTGGATCGTTTACCCAGATAATCACTCCCCAAGTCCGTGGGGTAAGCGATTACTGGGTCCGAGAATCATGTGCCCTGAGCAGACCCAGTGAACCAAGGATGACGGTCTTCTGCATTCGTCCGGCTAAGATTTCTGCCATATTACGGCAAGCTGGTATGATTTTTAAGTTCGAGAGCAGTGTGTCCATCATTCCACCAAGGACCCCTATAATCAGAACCACCATTTTAACAGAATGGTTTGGGTAGAGCCTGCGGAGTTCAAAAAGTAAGTCTCGATATTTAGTCCGTTTCTCCTCCCCTTTTCGGACGATGTTCGTTTCACCAGGAGCCGAAAACTCCATGACGAAAATCGTCTTACTCTGATGGTCGAGGAGGACTACATCTGGCTTATTGGCTTGTATTTGGGAATGAGTAGTTCCAATATATTCGGCACTTCTCATTCTCCACAACGGACTCAATATCCCCCGGAGCATAAGGCAACACCGGTGTCTCGTCTATATCGTACGAGTGTCGTAGATGGTCGTACAACACTCGTAGAGCCGCGTTATGCCTGTGGATATAGGCTGAGACCGCATATGCTGGACATGCTGAAAGCAAATGCATAAGGGTCTCAGGCGCCCCACAACACGCTCTGCATCTAGTGTCGGGGATCTCTATATCCATCACGCGGCTACGGTAGACCAGGGTGTTGAAGACACCATCCTGGCAAGCCATTATGAATCCCTCGGTCCCCGACTTCAGCTCACTTGACCTGAGGAAGTTTTTGGATAAGACCCCATGCATTGGCTTATCCTTGTGCAGCTTCAGGAGGACCTCAGTCTCCGCAGCTTTGATGTGAGCTTTTTGCTGAACGGGTTCCAACTCAGTGACAGAGTTTGGGTTTGCCCGTTCAGTGTCGAATACGAGACCAAGTTCATCAGCTGCCCGGATTGCTACCTTGAAAAGAAATGCTCCAATCCCTGCTTTTTCATGGTCGCGGACCATGCAGAGAAGGGGATCTGAACTCCTGATGACTTTACAGTTCCATCCGGTATTATTATTATTCTTATCTCCTGAAACTGAATATGTGAAATTATATGACGTTTGAAAATCAAAAATGTTGAGCATGTTTCCAGTAAAACCGGACGTAACTCAAAGAGCAATAACATGAATCAACGCGAAATGAGATGTTATACCTATGAATCCAGCACCAAACGGCGAAATTCTATTGCAAACGACTCGAAGGGTCCGCTTAGTATTTGAAGCCACCCAGTCTATGAATATATTTCCATATTTGAAATATGCTCATGGAAACTATGCAGAACTCCGAACGGTCAAATCATTCACATTCAGAACTCCATTCAACTAAGCTTCAGAAACTCAAACGATGGGAAACTTCTGTAAGGCCACTTAGTGAATACAGTCCAGTTTGGCAGAAACTGTGTCAAACTCCGGTTCACGTACACCGGTTAAAAACTAACTCGCCCTATAATCCTTCCATAACTCGGTTTCCGTCAATAACCATAGATAACGCGGTGGTGTGAAGGGAACATCCTCACCTAATTCAATTTTCGACGAGATTTATCACGAAGGCATCGGCTTTCGAAATCGTCACCGACCCGTTTAGCGAGATAACCGCATTCGGCCATTTACATTTTGATGAGTTCGGAGTTTCTTTTGTTTCGATGTTTGTGCGGAGTTCTATACCTAGACGAAAACAAAGCCGCCTTCGATATTGGAACTACTGCTATTAGTCCGGGAGACAGTATCTAAGGCCGGCCAGTTGGTATAATTTTCAACATGTCTCGTATTTACAGTGTCATCCCAAGAGTACGCACCATATGAGAAACGTTATTATGGGGTTTTCAACAAAAAGTTATTCTTGATAAAGTTTGTGCATCCCCTAAATCTGAACAAGCACCAACAAAATGAATCAAAACATTCGTAATATACAAGGCGCAAATACCTGTTACTATACTATACAAAAAAATTTAAAACGGTATAATTTCAAAGCTTTTCAACCAAAATTCATAAATACTCCAAAGGAAAGGGATTTTAATTCAAGATTTGAGTTTTCCGCATGGTATCAAGAAGAATACGAAGAGAATTCCCCAATAAATATTTTATGGACTGACGAATCAACATTTACTGCTAATTGAACAGTAAGTTTACAGAACTATAGATGGTGTGCTACAGAAAACCCTCATTTTACTATATTGTGCAGGGATCAATATTCATTTAAGGTAGTCTTATGTGGACTATTAAACAATACTGTAATTGGACCCTTCTTCTTTGATAAAAACCTTACTGTCAACCTATATTTGCAAGTTTTACGACATTTATTACCAATTTCAAATCGATGTTAAGTAATTTCGAGTATAAAATGAAAGTAATATATAAACTAATCCTAAGGTAATAAAAAAATTGTGACAAAAATATGGAAATTGACAATTTTGTGGAAATTATTCATTTCTAATCGAGTGTCCTGTGTTGAATACTTATGAATCCCCACCTACTACGCCAGACATTTTGCTCTTGAGACTTTGCTGTAGGTACTTGTTTTCTTCAATGGTCGTTCAATGCAATGCGCTCTCATTGAATAGTGAGTGGCGTTTGCGTCCAGTGGTGGGATTCTGTGTACCATAGAATTCTATTGTCGATAGAAAAATTGAGGCGACATTATGGTTGACTGGGATGCGTGGAAGGAAGGACTTCCCATCAACGCGGAAATCGCTGTCTACACGGATGGCTCAAAAACCATTAAAGGTTCAGGAGCCGGCATATGGAGCCAAGCCGAAGATGAGAATCTCACTTAGCTTTGGTAAACACACGACGATATTCCAGGCGGAAATCGTTGCAATACACCATTGCGCGCAAGAGTTAATAAGGCAGGAGTTCTCAGATAAGTCAGGAGTACTCGGATAGCCAAGCGGCGATAAAAGCAGTCGACTCTATGCAAATCACATCAAAACTTGTTTGGGACTGTATAGAAGCCCTAAAAGAGCTAGGCAATCAGAACAGACTGACACTAGCTTGGGTACCAGCACACACAGGTTACAGAGGCAATGAAGAGGCTGATCCACTAGCTCGAGAAGGAGCAAGTAACGCCCTGAATGGCCCAGAACCGTTTTGCGGTATAGCGAAAGCTGTACTAAAAACCAACACCAAATCATGAATCCAACAGAAATCTCAAGAATGGTGGAACGATTCACCAGGAATGAGACAGGCAAAAGAGTTTATCAAAAAACCGTTGCCAACATTCACAGAATATCTATTAAACCAGAGAAGGAGCAATACTAGAATAATAGTTGGCTCAACAAACATATGAGTACTATTGGTCTGGCACAAGAAATGCTATGCAGGTTCTGTCAGGAAGAAGAGGAAACATCGGCACACATACTGCCACTGTGAGGGCTTGTCAAGGCTGAGGTTTCTAACACTGGGAGAAGAAAAACCAAAAGCTCCCGGATACATGGGAGTTCTGGAAACTGGCCTATGGAGTCTCGTGACGAAGACAGGGCTAGATAAAGAACTCTAAACGTTTTCGAGGGCGAACACAATAGATCTGAAAAGGTCGCGGTGTTGATGCTTATGGCATGGAAGCCCCAAACTAATCTAATATAATCTAATGGTTGACTGCATTGGAAAGAAAGAGACAAAACTGTCGACAATAGAATTCTATGGTACACAGAATCCCACCCTGGGCTTGTTTTCGAGCAGTCGAGACGTGTCCATCGACGGTGGCCTCTGACGTATCCGAGACGAGCCGCGTCAGCGAGACGAGCCGTGTCAATGAAACTATTGCCAATGAAGTACATTATAGAAATAATCAACGGCTGGACGTCACGGCGGGCCGCGAATACTGGACGTCGGTCGCTGCAAAATTACACCTTTAGATCACTTTGTAGTTTGTGACACTGCCTCTCGGACTATTTCTTTCGGAAATACAGTGACATTCAAAAAGGTCACCACAAATGGAAAAAATCTTTATTAAAGTTTATTCAAACAAAAATAAATTTGTCATGTTCTATTAACAATTCATCATCAATACTCGAAATATTTTTAGACATTTTGCTATTGAGACTCTGCTCTAGGTACTTGTTTTCTTCAATGGTCGTTCAATGCAATGCGCTCTCATTGAATAGTGAGTGGCGTTTGCGTCCAGGCTTGTTTTCGAGTAGTCGAGCCGTAGCCATCGACGGTGGCCGCTGACGTATCCGAGACGAGCCGCGTCAGCGAGACGAGCGGCGTCAGCGAGACGAGCCGCGTCACCGAAACTATTGCCAATGAAGTACATTATAGAAATGCTCGACGGCTGGACGTCACGGCGGGCCGCGAACGCTGGACGTCGGTCGCAGCGAAATTACACTTTTACATGTTGCTCTTGACACTTTGCTCTAGGTACTTGTTTTCTTCAATGGTCGTTCAATGCAATGCGCTCTCACTAAATAGTGAGTGGCGTTTGCGTCCAGGCTTGTTTTCGAGCAGTCGAGACGTAGCCATCGACGGTGACCGCTGACGTATTCAAGACGAGCCGCGTCAGCGAGACGAACCGCGTCAGCGAGACGAACCGCGTCAACCAGACGAGCCGCATCAGCGAGACGAGCCGCGTCAGCAAAACTATTGCCAATGGAGTACATTAAAGGAATGCTCGCGAGCGCAGGACGTCGATCGCAGCGAAATTACACTTTTACATTTTGCTCTTGACACTTTGCTCTAGGTACTTGTTTTCTTCAATGGTCGTTCAATGCAATGCGCTCTCACTAAATAGTGAGTGGCGTTTGCGTCCAGGCTTGTTTTCGAGCAGTCGAGACGTAGCCATCGACGGTGACCGCTGACGTATCCAAGACGAGCCGCGTCAGCGAGACGAACCGCGTCAGCCAGACGAGCCGCATCAGCGAGACGAGCCGCGTCAGCAAAACTATTGCCAATGGAGTACATTAAAGGAATGCTCGCGAACGCTGGACGTCGGTCGCAGCAAAATTACACTTTTACATTTTGCTTTTGACACTTTGCTCTAGGTACTTGTTTTCTTCAATGGTCGTTCAATGCAATGCACTCTCATTGAATAGTGAGTGGCGTTTGCGTCTAGGCTTATTTTCGAGCAGTCGAGACGTAGCCATCGACGGTGACCGCTGACGTATCCAAGACGAGCCACGTCAGCGAGACGAACCGCGTCAGCGAGACGAACCGCGTCAGCGAGACGAACCGCGTCAGCCAGACGAGCCGCATCAGCGAGACGAGCCGCGTCAGCAAAACTATTGCCAATGGAGTACATTAAAGGAATGCTCGCGAGCGCTGGACGTCGGTCGCAGCGAAATTACACTTTTACATTTTGCTCTTGACACTTTGCTCTAGGTACTTGTTTTCTTCAATGGTCGTTCAATGCAATGCGCTCTCACTAAATAGTGAGTGGCGTTTGCGTCCAGGCTTGTTTTCGAGCAGTCGAAACGTAGCCATCGACGGTGACCGCTGACGTATCCAAGACGAGCCGCGTCAGCGAGACGAACCGCGTCAGCCAGACGAGCCGCATCAGCGAGACGAGCCGCGTCAGCGAAACTATTGCCAATGGAGTACATTAAAGGAATGCTCGCGAACGCTGGACGTCAGTCGCAGCGAAATTACACTTTTACATTTTGCTCTTGACACTTTGCTCTAGGTACTTATTTTCTTCAATGGTCGTTCAATGCAATGCACTCTCATTGAATAGTGAGTGGCGTTTGCGTCCAGGCTTGTTTTCGAGCAGTCGAGACGTAGCCATCGACGGTGACCGCTGACGTATCCAAGACGAGCCGCGTCAGCGAGACGAACCGCGTCAGCCAGACGAGCCGCGTCAGCAAAACTATTGCCAATGGAGTACATTAAAGGAAAGCTCGCGAACGCTGGACGTCGGTCGTAGCGAAATTACACCTTTAGATCACTTTGTAGTTTGTGACACTGCCTCCCGGACTATTTCTTTTGTTTCGATGTTTGTACGGAGTTCTATGCACAGGCGAAAACAAAGCCGCCGTCGATATTCGAGCTACTACTATTCAGATTGACTCGTGTTTCCGGCCGAGTTGATATCCATCGTCTCCTTGTTCTATGCCGCGTTTATTGTTTGATGTGTATTTCGGTCCTGTTATGGGGGAGTTGATTATTAAGGTTGGGGTGAATGCACATCTCTTCTATTGCACTCCTGCAGCGTGTTGAGGATAACTCAGTACATAGAATTGAAGTAGTATCTGGAAATCAGTCTGCATATATCTATTCAATGTTGGTGAATACGATATTCAAATTAATATAGATCTACAATTTTTAAAGAAATTAGAAAACTTTTTTTTGGATTGACGTGGCCGTTCCTTGATGGAAATCCATAGTTATGACACTATGTTAAAAAACGATTGAAATTTCCACAAAATTTATTTGCGACATGTTTCGATACACACCCTAATAGCACAATTATGACCAATGGATGTCCTTCGGACGTCCTGTAAGGACATTCAGGACGTCCATAGGACGTTCAAATTTGGTACCGCGTACGTCCATTGGACGTCCGTAGGACCATTATATAATAGGTACCGATTCGGACGTCCGATGTTCATCCCCAACGAGACGTTATATAAGATTTACCGATTGGGATATTAATAGTCTACTCTTCTCAAAACTTTTTGGAAAATGTACTCTTTGGGATGTCCTACTGTAGTCCATGCAGGGACATCATTTAAGGTGTACCGATTGGGACGTACATAGGATATTGGGAACAAGAGATTTCATTGATTGTATCATCTGGGTTGTCCCATGGACGTCCTTGCAGCGACATTATATAAAATGTACCGATTGGGACGTCCGATGTACATCCCTAACGGGAATTTTTTTTAAAATCTTTTTTGGGACATCCATAGGACATCCATTCGTGGAAATGATGAAAAATGTACTGAATGGGACGTCCTATTGACAACGATTTCAGGTCCGGGACATTCGGACATGAATTGTACCAAATAGGGACGTCCCTAGGACATTGTGTGCTATTAGGGCAGTATCTTTTTCAAGCGAATGTAGTACAGTCCTGCAGCGTCACAAGGATAAGCCAATGTATAGGGTCTACATTTATTTGACTGGAAAAAAAATTAATGCTCTCAGTTTGAAACTTTATTTTGAAAAATCTTAAGATATTTCTTGACTCAACTGAAGTGCTTCGAGAAAACACCACGGGTCCGCAGGCTCCAAATAATTCAGTTTCGAACAGGTATTAGCCAATTGGCCGAGGTGTTCTCACCCAGGCCCCAGGCGGCTCGGTTTCGATCCTCATCGCCATCACGGAGCTCAAGTGGTTCGAAATCCACTTTTTAAGCTGAAGGTCCCGGGTCTCCCTTGCTCGGACAAGCTCTGCTTGTGAGGGGTTTTCTACGAAAAACCTGGGAGATTTGTAAAAACAATTTTGTTTTTTCGTAATAACAAATTATTACTGAGAACCCACATGGGCGCTGTAGGTCACGTGGTCTCGAGAGAGCCAATTGCGTCGCAGTAACCTTGAGCGAAAGGTACAGCCGATATATGCTCTCTCTCGCACCTCAAGCTATGCATAATGCTGTTCACCCGCACTCATACTGTCCAGAGTAGCGCCTTCTTACCCTTTGCTACACTGTGACTAGGGGTCGTAGTTACAGATGGTAGCAAAAAGAAACTCGTAGATAGTAACAAAATATAAAAATTTTGATTTTTGTTTGAAAATATGGACCAGATGTTCATTAAATCCGTTGTGGAATCATCTGCGGCTGAAGGAGAAACTTTAGTCGCTATTTTCCATCGTTCAATATAACCTCTTGGGAGGTATTCATGTAGATTTTTCCTTTCACAGTATCTATCAGAAGTAGTTCAATGCCCAGCGTGGCTTCAGCCGGGGAAGTAGCTGTTAGATATTACAAAAAAATCACATTTTTCGACAAGCTAACATCAAGCTTCAATAATTTTAACTGATCTCTCTCAACGAATATGTGTGTAATTATTCATACCAAACAAAATGTTTATTTAAATCTACTCAACTATAGTGGCTGTTTGGTAGTTTCTTGACAATATGAACCTTTCTAAATCATTGGGCAGTTGAAAAATTCCATAAAATTGATCTTGCTATTTGAGATTATTTGTCTTTAAGTACCTACATCAGGTACTCTCCCAAAATCTCAAAGTGCCTCGAAAACATTTTTTGCATTTGTTAAAAAAACCATTTTGCAATAGTCTGGTTAACATTTAGACCCGACTAATTGGTCTGGCTTTTTAATTTTTTAGGTCCTTACATATCTAACTTAAAGATATAAAAATTTCAAAATGACTCGAACATTTTTTTAATAAAGAAACATTTTTTTAATAAAGAAATGTTCCTTCTAAAAAATTCAAAGGGTGGTAGCGGGCCGCTAACCTTCAGCCAGACCTTGACTGTCTTATACAGGAGTCCTTCAAGGACACTTAGAAAAAATTTCGTAGTGCCTCAAGAACCTACCCAGAATTGTTCACCAGCTTATTGGACACCGAAATTATCTCTTCTTCTTGTCCAAAACCCAGTAAAATAGTCTATAGTCTAGTCGCGCTGCTAGTCAGTTACCTCGTCGTGTCGTTCAACTATCTTCTCCCGCTTTAAGATTGAAAAAAAAAAGATAAACTCTTGGTTTTGATGGGATAGCATCTGAAAAGTTGAAACAAATAGCCAGTGACCAGAACACGTATCATACATAATTATTAATGTTTTCATATAGTATTTGTTCAAAACAATTAAAAAGAGCTTCTCTACCTCTCTAAAATTGGAACATATTTTACTTTTTATGGAGAAGCTATCTGTCTTTGATTTTGCCATGTAGGCACAACATGATCTCTCCATTTAGAAACATAAAACTTCCCTTGATATATCAGTATTATTTTGCCCCGTAGAAGGCGGTGTACACCAACTGTTTTCATCGTTATTTCTTCGATTTAAATTTCATCCTTAGATGCCTAAAAACCCTGGTGTACCGACTTATACCTGCAAATCTGTATGATAAAACGAGAGACATTCGCCAACTTGATTACGAGAAAACAAATGAACCAGTGGGCTGTTTTTCGAATATCCCGCGACACTTGAGTACACCGCCACTGTCAGTTTTCTTGTTAGGGTTAATTTTCATGAACAGAAGTTTTGCCCACGATTCACGAACATGAAATTAATAAAACAATATAATTATTGGAATATACGGAATCACTGTCCCCAATCAGTTCTATTTGTTACATTTTCAACATGATTTATTCATTTTTTTGCTGAAATATAATTAACTCAAATTTCACATAGAAGTATTGCGGTTCAGCTGCATCGCATGGAAATTCACCATTAGCACCTGTCAATCTTATGCGCATGCTCTCGCGCTGATATCTGTGTATTTGTACCCGAGTTTTCACTATAAACTTTTTTAAAGAAATAAAGAATAATTTTGTGGCTTTGAGTTTAATTGCATTTGGGATTTGATATTTGTGATGAGTTGAAGTGTTATATTGTTCTTCCACTTTTAAAAAACTGTTCAATATGACATTTAATAGTGAAAATATTTCCATTGTGCAATTTTGTTCGACAGAAAAGTGTATTTTTTGATCAACTTCACTAAAAAGATTTCCCCATTTCAAAATAAAAAAAATGCATGGAAAATAACCAAAACTTTAACAAGCTTACTGAAGACAAAACATTGATAGATTTCAGTGGGAATAGAGAAAAATTTATATTTTTTTCTTTACCGCGGACTTTCGCTACTTATGGAAGATTTCGAGAAACGGTAAGATATAAAAACGCATCCAGAGTTAATTGAATTGATTAGAAAACATTTTTGCCATATAATATTGTCAACATCTATGGCGTTTTGAAATAAAATGTCTGTTTCAAAGTATGTTACAGATTCTAAGTGGTGAGTACTCAATTTCTGTACTGAATATAAATGAGTTACCTACTTTGTTCATCTTTCTGGATTGTCGGCACGAAAACGAAACATGATCAAATTATTAAAATATAAGGAAAATGAAGAAACACATCAATAATATAAGAAAATTGCACATTTTTTTTATTATACCACAACTATTGACTTTCAAATGGTTTTTAAATTTTTTTTTTACACAATTTTAGTAGTGTTATTTTTTCAATAAAACTTTTGATCTTCCATTCCGAGTATGGACTATTACTTTCGTATGGTAATTAAAAAGTTTAATAAAATTCCTTAAAATTCAATTAGCAATCACAATCACCATTTCCTTGGAATGTTGACAGTATTGACACGAGGAAGATGACGCCATCTCTGGAGTGGATCATAAAAGTAGACCACTAATTCATTTGTTTTGTCTTCAAAAAATTCTAAACAAAATCTAATCAGTCGGTACACCGGGGTTTTCAGACATCTTATTTCATCCCATCATTAAAGACTAAAAATATGTTCAATGAGTAATAAAAAGTCGATATGTTGTTCATATTCAGGAAGTGCAGGAGAAAATTGTAATTTCGTTTTATGTTTCCAACTGGATATATCAATGTAATACATGCAAAACAAGAACTGGAATTCTAAATATTCAAATACAAACTTTCCCTCTTCAGAAACGAATGAAGTGAGCAGCGCTCTGCTACAAACTTCACACTTCAATTTCAATCTGAGAGTTGAAGTTAATCTCGCCTTTATAATCGGACACCATACCCCAGGGCTTCCGCCACTGTGACGTGTGACGTTTGGGGTTTACTGGCGCTCAGCACGTAACAAATTGAATTCGGGGTATCGAGAGAAAGTTTTTCAGGGAAAGCTTCAATTTCGTAAGAATCAAGACACGTCGTTTTTCTGTACAAAGTGAAATGGTAGTAGATATCTCGTTGACATCTGCTCGGTTATTCAAGGCAGATGTAGTTGTTCATGATAAACTCTGTAATAACGAATGCAGATATCACCTAATGAAAACATATTAACATCAATTCACTAAGAATGCCCATTTGAAGATGGATCTTCTACTGGATAATGAGCGATTTTTATCATTAGTCCGGTAGCAGGGAGGGTTTTCGTAACCGATGAAGGGCGACGGGATGACCCAAGTTGTTATTATGTTTTTTGACCCGCTGATTCCGAATTTCGAGGGTGATAAGCCGTGAAAGCATCCGGAAAATTTTTATGGACGATTTTCCGAGGGAAATCGAAAAATCCATTTTTTCCAAAAACAAATGATGTCATAATATTCTGAATATAATTCTCTACAAAAAAGGTATCCACAAGTTTTTCTTGAAAATGCACCGTTTTTCAGTAAAACGTGCTCGAAATTCGAAAAAATGCGATTTTCTCAATTTTCAGTGCTCTTTCATTAAGTCACATAATGGTATTTTCAGGATCACCTTTTCCCAAATTATTCATATATGAATGACAGAAAAGACATTCTTGAAAAAGTCATTCGCGTGGATTTTCCTGTACTGAATTTTCCATATATCATTTTTCACCTTACATGGAAGCGGTATTTTTTTATTCGCGAAGCTCACGTAGTGGACAAATTTCTTATAGTGTCAATAAAAACGGGTTCAGCACATATTTTTTCATGATCACAAAGCATTTCAGCAGCGGAAAAACAGAAAATTTTGATTAAAAGTGAAAGAATTTTCCGAGGAAAATAAAAAAATCCATATTTTCTAAAAACAAATAACGCTTCAATATACTCCATGAAATTCTCTACAAAAAGGTTTCTACAAATTTTTCTTTTCCGCACAGTGTGCGGGAAAGTAAATTTACGCACGTGCGGAAAAGTACTACTTTACGCACGCTCGTCAGAAAAATATTTTCCGAGCATTCATCAGTAATTTTATTGAGCTTTAATCCAGCTTCTCTATAGAATAACGTTCCAGCTACTAAAATAATTATAAATGTCCCTTATCAATATGATTTTTGAGTACTTTCACTTTTCCGCATGGCGTGTGGAAAAGTGCAACTATGCGCACACAAATGGTATGCAAAAAAGTACTCCTATGTGCACGCTTGTAGGAAATAGTTATTTTCCTTAACAAATGCGCAAAGTGTTACTCTTCCGCACGCAAATACAGTTAGCGTACGGCTCAAAGCTGAGTCCGGATGAGTTTTCGCGTGCGGAAAAGGCACTTTTCGCACGTTTTAGGAACAATTTTTTTCCTACGAACTTCATATCAGATGCGGTAATAATATGTTTATATTGTTTCTCGTATATTTGTTCAGATTTACCGAGCAATAAATTCAAATCCTCCTCTAGGATAGGATTTGGTAGCTCCTCGCTAAAACTGCTCATTTTGAAAGCGTTTCAACATTTTATGATTTGATGAAATAAAAGTGCCTGTGTTTGTAGATTCTTGCTGACAGAAACGGAGGAACAATCTGACATCGTGTGTGAAAGCCGACATACGCAGGCCAATGAGATCTTTGAGTAGTTTTACTTTTCCGCACCCCATGCGCATGCAAATGCGTGCGGAAAAGTACTATTATGTACGCAGGCTCGTCAGAAATAGTCATTTTTCTAACAAGTGCGGAAAGACACTTTTCGCATGAGTTAGGTTAGAACAATGCTTTTTCTACAAGCGCAGGTAACAAATTCATTTTTTCAATTATTTATTCATGCAAATGGAAACAACTAACAAGAGTAACATTTTCTATCCACTAATTATTCGTAATATTTATTGTAAATGTACAATTTGATGCATTATGTAAATTTATAGCGGAAGCCAGCATATTTTTTGAAGATGGCTGATTTCTTGAAGAAGAAGGTAACTCGGGCAATACATTATCGAAAGAAATCGAATGTGCAGGCACAGGCATCAAATCGTCGCCGATCGATATAGACGTGGATGGTTCTAAAATGCACCCGGAAGACGATGTAGTGTTCAAATTGAGAATTTTGTTGGACATTTCTTTTTTACGATTGGTGGAGTCTTCTAAATACCCCTCTGCAACTGAAGTCGATTTCCATCCTCCTAGGCGTTTGATATTAGTTATACCCACACCACAGTCAGCAAGTAAAGTGGCTGAGGAACGCCTGAAGCTGTGACCAGTGTAAAGCTCTGGATTTTGAAGGCGCAGATATACTGCTATTTCGGAGGGTATCTTTCCTATGGTATTGATTCCTACACATTGCACAGTACATTTTCCACTTTTGTAATACAAGAATAAACGACGGTGAGTCTCTTTTGGACGTAAATGTACATAATTTCTGTATACGTCCAAAAAATAACCATCATTTGCTTCTTCAGATATCACGAAGGATCTAGAGGAATGATTTTTGGAATCCTTGATATTAACAATTATCAGGTTTTCTTTGTCGTCTATGTCGTCAATGGTGAGTTTTGTCAGCTCTTCTCGTCTGCAAGCACCAGCTAATCCAAAAATTGCTACTAACTTAATCATGAGGTATATGTCATCGGGTGCTTCAGTCATAAATTTTGAAACGTCTTCTTGAGTGAAGATTTTGACCTTTTTCGGTCGAAAACCGACATTCTGTCTTTTAATGAATGCAATTATTTTGTAAAATTTGCTAATATCCAAATTTTGCTTTACTTTGAATACACTCTTCAACATTGAATATCTTGCCCATAAAGTGTTCGGCTTCCATGTTTTAGACATTTCTAGAAAATAAGCCAAGAATACTTCTTCTTTATTTGGTGTTTTCACTTTTTTATTGTTGCACCATTCAATAAAACTCGTGTATTGCTTCTCATACCTTTGTTTAGATTTCGTTGGCAATAACTCTAAGTTCGCATCTGTAGCTGCTTGCACGATTTCTTGTGGAAGTTCTTCATCAGATGAATAATCCATTGTGGCAATTTCACTGAATCGAAAATTTTATATAAGTAACGCTTTGTCTGTCACTCTGATAATTACAAACAAATTTGAGTATTGATCGGCATGACAACATCAATTGTTACCTACTCGTTATCAGATTAATCAAAGCCTATATATAGGGTGATTTTCATAACAATACATTTTTATTTATCAATATTTGTTCATTTTTTCAATAAATAGTGCAAAATGGTGGATGATTTTGAACAAACTCACTTAGTATTGCAACAAAAAAGCTTGAACTTTCATATTTTGTCACCCACCACTTATATTTTACGAGGATATCATATAAATGTTTTTCCTGCACTAGTGTGGGAAAAAATTTGCCGCACTAGTGTGGGAAAAAATTTCCAGCACTAGTGTGGGAAAACTTTTCCCGCACAACTGTGGGAAAATGACACTTTCCAAACTGAATTGCGTGCGGGTAGAGAGTGAATCACGCACGCTTGTAGGAAAAATACTTTCCGAGCATTCATCAGCAATTTTATTGAGCTTGTATCCAGCCTCTCTGTAGAATAACGTTCCAGTTCACACCTGCAATTGTATTGTTTCATGTAGTCCGGGGAAATATTCGAAACCCCAGGGGCAATTAACACTGGTACATTTAAAACTCGGTCGCACGTAAAACAGCTATTTGATTAGTTCCGCCGAATTGAATATCACACATGACTTCCACGAATACCGGGAGTTTGATTGAAGCGGGAATGTAATTAATCGACACTGCGTCCGTATTCAAGGACGATGCGTTATTCACATACTGCACTGTTGATTATGAATTAATGCTCTGGTGATATATTCGTATGAAGTTTTATGAATTGGTTCACATACAACAATACAAAATAGTATACTGTCAAGATTCCAGTTAGTCATTTCTTCCCAGACTTGTGAAATCGAACTTGTGAAATGCTTCAGAGAGTTGTATAATCAAGCCTCGTGAACGTCTGCTGCCGCTCCGTGGATGGGTCGATCAGTGGCAGCCTCCTATTCACGTAGAAAAAAAAATTAGTAATTTCCTCCTGATTGAAAACTTGTCAAATGCTAGTCGACATAACACTACAAAGAAAAAAAAATAGCTGGCTGTAAGGTGAAGTCAGGTGGCGATTTTCCAAAACATGTAATTTTTTTTGAGCACCTATTGTGGCTAAACCGATGAAGAAAATTAGGATTTCAAATATACAATAGGTAGAGCTCAAAGACCGAACGAATCTCTAACGATTCGTGTCACGAAAAAACTATCGAAAAATAGTGGGAAACACATTTCTCCGAAAATGAAAGTACTTATTTTATAAAATATCAATTTATTTCGAAAACGGCTGTAAACTTCCAAAATACTCAAAATACCGACCTTGATTGCCTTCAAAACACCTACAAAAATGTGTTTCATTAAATCAATAGTGCAGGAAATATTTAAATAAATGGGGAAAATCGATATATCTCACGAACTAACGCAAAAATCAGGATATTTGTGTTGCAAGCAACACCTCTCGACAAACTCAACTGACCCTCCAAAATTGTTTTTCTGAATTCATTAACCGAGCGGGAAAAAACAAATAGGGACTATCATCATCAAAATCTCAAAAAGTAAACGAGATATCGGAAAGTGTGTACGAACAATTTCATTGTACTCCAACAGTACTACAAAAAGTAATGAGTGAAATCATCTTTTTTTTTAAGTTGACGGGATATTTCCGAAAGACAAAAACATATTCACGAGGAAGCTCTCATTTTAATCAAAAAGTGACAAAATTTTACTGCAATTGAATCTATCAAAAACTCATCAATCGAATGTGAAATAGAAATATGCGCGATCAAATACAAAATAAAAAGCAATATAAAATTGCCAAATATGTCGTTGACGGTTGCAGATTTTCAAATTTCACATGAGTCCTTTTTGATCCGTCTTCAAGAAATGTACAAAAAATGTCAATGCACTTTTTCCTTTATATCAATAGTCCGGGTAATATTAAAAAAAAAAAACGAAAAATGCAAAAACTTAACGTACTGGAAGTAATGAAAAAATATAATCTGCATAGACTCCGTACTTGAAACCAAACAAAATACAGGAAAATTTTATATGAAAAATTTTATTGTCTTTGAACAGGACTACAAAAAGTTCAGGTGGAGTTTTTCCATTACTTCTAAAGAAAATGAGAAAACAGTTGCTGAATTTGAAGTAATGTAAAGTAAAACCAAACAGAATACCGACAAATTTTATATGGGGACTCGGTTGAAGTTTTCGTTCCACACCTACACATAAATCAAACTTACACCATTCGCGAATCAATGAATATTTAACGATCCATATCCATTCTCACAAAACAAATAATCTTCCTACTTTCCCTGATTTATTCAATGCAATATAGTTCCAGACAGTCTACTCCAAAACAAATCACCTCTGAACCTTTCTACTACAAAATTGAAGATTCGTCATAGATTTCGGATACCTCTGATACCCTACCCTATAATGGCGGAGATAAATCGAGCCAGAAAATCGCTTCATGCAATTGAACAGAGTTATTGTTCTTGATGTGTCAGAAGAGCCTCAAATTAGGTTCACAAAACAATAATAGATATGCGATTTCCATCATTTCGCGGTATTTCCGAACAAGAGAACTCGTTAAACGAATAAATGGCTATGTATAACGTAACTGTCACTGACAGGCTGGCAGTAAATTCCAAAAGGAAAATAACTATCGGAGTTTCTGATATATTACAGCGTTGTATCTTTTGAGGTTGTGAAACAGATCAGCGTTCGTGGATAGCTGGATAGTTTTCTTCATTAGGTATTATGGGACAGTTCGAAGAACATTTTTTACACGTACAAGGACATAATAATAACGTTATAAAAAAACATTGTTGAAGCTATGAACAGTTTTAACTCGATTCAATATAAAAGTTTAATCATAAAAAAACTAAACCAATATTTTCTATAGGTATTTCAGAATCCATGATGAATTCTAGTTCATCAGAAACTGTTCCTGAGCTGTCGCCTTAATAGCAATATACTCTCGTTGTTTCTGAAATTCGGGAAATATGAACAGATCAGACCATGCTGAAACATGTGCAAGGAGACAGTTCATTCCTCGAAAGATACCATCAAAACTGTTCTGACGAGCACCACTCGTTTTGGTTTTTTGCCTTTGCTGCGGAAGAAATTTCACTTCTAGCTCAATTCCTCTGCTAACGAATGAATATTGGATACTAGCGACAAACCCAGAAAAACGCAAAATGTTTGTCATAAAGCTTGTTGCGAATCCCATCCTGGATTCATTGGGAAAACAAACCCATTGACGTTCATATGCCTGAGATCACCTTTTAAAAATATGTCCAATTCAATGAGTCTCCTCTCATCCCCCGAAAAAGCTCCAGGTTATTACACCGGTGTCCATACCGGTACGGGACGGATTCCAGTTTATCAGTGAAGGGAGACCTGGGATATAGCGCCACATCGAAGATGTTTCCAAGAAATTCTGTGACGTCAACGGGTCTACAGAACGGTTTGTCTCCCATAAGAGCCCGTGCATTTTTATACTTTTTGACAGCGGTTTTTCTTCATGCTGGTAAAATATTTCCCTCGTTTTCTTTTGTGTATGTATTTGGTGAATAATTTGACTTTCCGGTCAATGTTTTCCAGTGCCATAAACACCTTAGTTTGTCGTAAATGAGTGAAAATTTAGTCGGCTGTTGAAGGCGTGTTGAATCGCACTTCGTGATAGGACACTTGGTTATTTGATTATTTTTCGACTTATTGGAAATATATGAGGTGAGTATAGCTCTCGAAAAATACCCAAGGGTTGAAATAATTCTTTACAGCAGATCATGATTCATGACGAACACGAACGTTATTTATTCAATAGGCCTTTTCATTTAGATGAGTTTTTAAGGCGCATGCGTTCGTTTTGAGCCCCAAAGTCTGATTGGATATTGGGAAAGTGAATCGAAAAAAGTGACTCAAGACTCAATTTATTACCTCGACTCTCGACTTTACTGTGTTGTGTGAAAGCTACAATGGTATGGAAATGCTGTGTTTGTGGGGAAGAAAGGGGAAAAAACCATACTCGAACAACTTTCACAGGTAAGTTTTAGTTTACTTTGAAAATGAATTCAGAAGTCGAAGGAATACATGGAATGGGTTCACAGTGTCTATCTTGCAATTATTATAATTTTATAAAGTAAGGAAAGTAGCATTGACCTTTGGACTCTTACTTTTTGTTATTTCCAACCATAGGATCCACATTGAAAGATTAATGCTACTACCCCATAACTGAATAAAAAAATATAAAATGAAAAATGCCACAACGGAAGAGGATTTGCACATATAATCTGTATTCTGAGAAACTTTCAATATGGATTCATTACCCAGAATACAGTTGTTTATTATTTTTGAAGCTACAACTTTATTTTTTACCATAAACAATCTCTATTTAGATTTATGTTCATTGATTTTATAGCGACGATGTCTAGGTTTCTTTAATATGCCAACTGTGAGGAATGTTGTCAGCAGAAACAAAATTTCTCAATTATTGGATATGTTGAAAGTTAACCAACTTCTTAATTATTAATTTTTAATTTAAATGACAGATCTAAAATGAATGTATGAACCTTTATATGCGTTCTTTTGTATTAAATATTCCTTCTTAGTGTCATTCTTAGTGTAGTTAAATCTACATATATAATATGTAAAAATACTTCTTTTCTGTGACGGGAAAAAAGACATTTTATGTCTGTTGACGTAATAAAATATATCTTTTCATGAAATTACTTTTTTCCCTGAGAACCGGGAAAAAAGTGAGTACTTACTTTTTTCCCACGGAAAAAAAGTGAGTGATTTTTTTCCGGGATATATGTACAAATAGGTAAAGGTAGATATTAAATCGTCGTTTTTCCTGTCACAGAAAAAAATAGGGTAAGGAAAAGTAAAACATTTCCTTAACGGTGATGAAGAGTTGGACGTTATGAAATTCTAGTCAGTTTTGAAAAGTGTCACTTTATCAAAATTAAAAAAAGATATTTTACCATATTCGAAAAGTCTAGTTTTGGTTATTCACTGCATGGTTTATTAGAATAACGTTCTTTACATAATCGCCCTTGTTGGTAATACAGACTCATCGTCTTGTTATGATCAGGGTCAATTCTGGAATGTTTACTACTAGTACAGGATCCGAAGAGAGGTCGATCTTCACCGTTCTGTTTAACGGATGAAACATACTTCTTATGAAGTTTCATAAATAGACGAATACACATAGGATGGGTTGCCTATCAAAATGTGGTCCAGACTGTATACAGTGAGTTTCAAAAATATGAACCATATAGAAACTTTTTTATTATCGATTTTTCATAAAAGTTAGTGCATTGCAGAATACTGCATAAGAGTCGTCAAAATTTGAATATTGTTTTCAATTCTGAACAACCTCCTTGAATGAACTTTTTGATAATGTTAATAATAAGGGGTATTTTACACTTGATCAACATTTTTTGTTTTCTCTGTACTTACACCATTTGGAAATTTGAAATTTTGTCAACTCTAATGCAAATATTCTGCAATGACTAATTTTTATGAGGAATAAAATTTTCTGATAATTCGATAATAAAAATGTTTTCGATATGGTGCAAATTTTTGAAACCCACTGTACATAGTCTGGACCACATTTTGATAGGCAACCCGTTTTAGGCGTATTCTTCTATTTATGAAACTTCATAAGAAGTATGTTTCATCCGTTAACCAGAACGATGAAGGTAATAAAAATAATAATGAAATAAAAATATATTCATCGCCTTCTTCGAATGTGCCTTGAAAAGAAATGGAGATACTTTGTCGCATGCGACATAAGGTAGTAGAGATTCAAGAATTGACCACCTGTTCTTCCTTCGAATTTCTGTTCTTCAGAAGTCTGATATGATCATTTCAGATTCTGAGAGAATTTGTTCTTAAGAGCAAACAATACCCTTGATGAAACGGGAATTGGTTTTGAGCATTCAGTATATTTTTTTGCGAAAATTTTGTTGGAACAAATGTTTCAATTCGCTTGTGAGAATTCGGAAATCTAACTGATTTTTGGTTTTGATGATTTTGAAGAAAAAATTTTTTTTATGGTTTGACAAATGAAAAAAAAAGCAAATTCTAGAATTCTGAAGAAGATTATAGACTCAGAAGAAGGAAAAAAATTTGTATAAAATCATTAGTTTTGACGCAAAACCTTTTCTATTCCCATTTTACCCTTTCTCATAGCATAGCATAAAAAATTACTCTAATACTCATATCCCATGGTAATCAACCTTCTAAATATGATGGAACCATTGAAAAATGTCTAATTCATCTTCCAAGTAAGAAAGAAAAATTTTACTTTTTCTCAGTATACATTTGTAGTTGTGGATAACTTCACACCCGTTAGAAAACTGAGGTTGTCATTTAACTGCAGCTCCCATAAATTCCAAAAATTATCAAGAATTTACTAAAAACGGAATAGTACCCATGAAGAAATGCTCACAACTGCCATGATTCAGCATAAGTGTTCTCAAAGTTAAATAGTCTTCAACGAAGGCTGCCATCAACATGAAAAGCAAAGCAAAAATGCAGCATTAATCAAATGAGTAGAACAAACTGTGACTTCGTTGAAAAAAAATGGGCTTTTGTATATTGCTTTCTTGATAATGTCCTAAGCCGCCCACGTTGAAGAACATTCAATTTTAGGAACACCCATCATGAAACCTGATTGTATCTTCGTTTCTCCAAAACTTTTTACTGGTGTAAACTGGTGATTTATAATTTTTTATCGTGGTAAAGTGAAAAGATCATGTTGCCGATTGAAAAATGGCAGTTGCGAGCATTTCTTTATGGGTACTATTCCGTTTTTAGGTAAGTTTTGATTATTTTTGGATTATATGGAAGCCGCAATTACATGATAACCTCAGTTTTCGACTGTATTGCACTTTGAAGCTTTCCTTTGGTAACTTCTGGTGTCGTTTGCCAGTTGTGATGATATAAGTTTGAATTTCATGGCCAACTTTATTCGATTGAAAAATCAACTGTATCTCCGCCACTTTTCCACCGATTTTCAATTTTGAAGAACAGTGTTATCACAAATTGCGTGCTCTTTCAGATAATGAAAAAATATGTACAGGGTGACATTTGAAAAAAAAGTTTTGGGTCACTTCCGGTTGAACCGAAAGTGGTGAATTTTCAGTCGAGGCTTCAAAATATGCGTATTCAAGTACTCTAACACCAAATTTGAAATCTGTATCTATGAAACTATAGGAGAATTGGGGGGCGTACCTCGCCTCTTGTTCACCCGGTATATATTTGAATGTTCGATATATTTTTCGGGGTAATCTCATACGAGTGATGCAAATCCACTGGCAGTCCCCATATTTCAAGAACCTAGAAATTTTTTTTCATCACCGGCTCAAATAATAACGGCGGTACTTTTGAAATACCCTGCACAGCGGTCGTCGAATATCAATCTATTATTCAAACGCTGGTATTGCCTGTATTTGATAGCAGTAAATTCAAAATAATTCACGCCTTAGATGTATTTTCCATTTCCACTGACATTGAAAAATGGAATTCATTTCTTGAATGCTTTTTGTTTCAGGTGAGCAATCTGAGAAAGTTCAATTCAAACCTGAAAGCTCAGGCGAAACCAGCGGGTAAGTTTCCAATTTAATTTCTTTTTCCATTCCAATTTCAATATACAACCGAGAACAGAGGTACTGTACGCATTTTTCCATAGGGTTTATCGGATTTTCCGGAACATTAGATCGGAGAAGATTACAGCAAGGGTAGAACTCGTAGTATAGTCAGGGAAGCAAATGAATAATGAGATGTGTCCACGGCCATTCTTCTAATATTTATCATAGGCCTTCTCTGCAGAACCTGTGGAATGAAATGCATTATAATAATTAATGGTTTAACAAAACAGAACTAGGTATTAAATACAGATTTGACACTGCACGTCAGAAGCTTCAGAACAAACCTGTCACAAGTGATTCACTTTGTAATAGAAAAAAATCAGTTTGAAAGAATATAAATTCGTTTATTCATCATGAAAATAGCACGGTAAGTTCCATAATTTTTAAATACAGCAAAACTCACAGTTCTGCGTAAAAAATATAAAAGAGTGAAGGCGGCGAATTCACGAATGAGACGAATTTGGATTTTTTTAAATGGAATAAGTATTTTTTGAAAACTGAGTAAATTAGTAGTAAAATGGTTTTTGTGACAATCTGAAGACATTGGTTTTCGACCAATTTCGATTCCAACTATGATTTTTCGGACCTGTCCTGTGTGTATACATATAACTTGAAATCGGACCTTAGAGGTGATTTGGTATATGTTGGGTGTATTCATCGATTCTATAGAATTCAGATTTCTGCGGCGAAAGTTACGAAGCTGTTTCCAAGAGAAGAGACATTGTATGAATGAACTTAATTTATTAATAATTTTATCGATAGTAGATGATTCATTTCGTTTCATCAAGCACACATATTTTTCAGTAGTTCAATAATGAAGCTTCTCTACTGTATGTTCGTATTCATCTGAAATTCAAAGGCTCACTTAAGTTTCTGCTTCAAATTATGCATTTGAGCGTTTGACTGCACCATTCAACACTGCAAACAAATATTAACAATCTCTACCCTTCTTGTCATACGTTGGAAAGTTTGTTTCATAAACTCGATTAGTACAGCACCGGCCAAACAACATTAAGCTGATGAATTCCATTTTCTCTAATAGATTTTCCACGAACTACTCGTACATACGATGAGTTTGCTCACAAGGTGCTATCAGAATACATTGTGGTTTCCTATTAGTGGAGTCTTTATAGTTACGAAAATGCTTTAAAGCGGCCTTTTAAGAGAAGTACAATGCCTTCTCAACGAAAATTGTAAAAAAAACTCGAAATTCCCGACATTTCAGTTTTTTTTCACGAAAAGTCATATTATCGTTGTATGATGACTAGAGATTCCAGCTTCGTTAAGCAATGATATTATGCGCTTTTTAAGGTAGACCATAACATACAAAAATAAAGTACATCAAATTCACTACAAAAATTTTCCCTTCAATTTATGACCAAAACTACATACTTTGTGAAAAACCCAGTTTTCTCGTTTTAGACCAACCAATATAAATTTTTTGTGGAAATTAATTCTAATAGTAAGCGACTTGCGCCATGACTTCGGGGATACTTTATAAATAACTAAAATCCAAATTGCAACTCAAAATTTTTTTTGTGCAATTGTTTAAACAATGATTATTAAAAAAAGGGTCCTTTTTTTGTTTTTTTAAAAATATCTCAAAAGGTACTGGACGAATGGCTTTACTCATAGAAGACCGTTTGTAGAGAATGAAAAAACCTACAAAATGCTTTTTGGAAAATCCCGATACGACCATTTTTCGCCGAGAAAAGCCGGAAAAACTCTTGAAAAAAGGCCTTTTTTCAAAAATCTCCCTCAATTTTCAATATTAAGAAATAATTTTTCGGGAAATGGTAGCTAATATCATGTACGTTGAGCTCCCGAAAGGTGGAAATTGTCGCTTCAATAGTTTTCCTACAATCGGGTTTTAAAAAAATTACAGCCATATTTTGCATGATGCGTCATATTACGGGAAATGGTCCGATTTGAATTTTTAAAGCGGCATTTTGAAGTTGAGGTTAAAAACTACAATTTGTCTATCTCACATTTTCCCATAAGTTTGGAGATCATTGTTAAAAATGCTTCTGAACACAGCGCTTCGAGTGAAAATTCGTCGCCGAGTCGTGCTAAGGTAGTAGTGGAGGGGGCGCCAAGAAGCGGAGGAGAAGTGAGAGACCGGTTGCGCGCACAAGGCGCTTTTTTCTATACAGCGAAGACGTTCACAGTTCTATGGCCAAGACCTTATGGAATCTTGAGCACGTGATTGTCTTCTGGCCTTACTAATTCCTTTGTTGTGCAGGGTGAGTTTAGCCTTGTATGCCCAACCTTGGTTGGATTTCACTCTGTTGGAAAGCTTCCGCACCCTACCTCCAAGGGTTTCTAGATGATCATTCCACCAGACCGTTTGGTTATTTTGAGCCTTTTTTTCTCAGGACAGCTTTCCTCGTAGGCTTCGACTATTGCCTTGCCCACTTCGTCTACTGCCTCTCAAGGCTCTCCCTGTCTCGTATTCAGTCACGGGCCTCTCGAGAGACTCACTGAGTGACGCTGAGTATCTTTTCCAGTTTCTATATTTGACTGAGGTACGCGATGGGGTAACCAGATGGTGAGTTTTGCAGTGAAAAATTGGGATTTTCCCCAGTCAGCTGAAATATGCTAATTTACAAGTAGTCCTTTAGCCAGAATGGTTCTTCGTAGAAAAAAACTTGTATATAGAAAATTGTATGTTCTTTCATTCCTAAGGAAAAGGTTATCAACGAAAAATAGGTATGTTGAAAAGGGGAACATTTTCCATGAAAATTGAAAAATGTCACATTTTTCATTTTTCAATTTTCATGGAGAATGTTCCCCTTTTCAACATGAATACCTCCCAAGAGGTTATCTTGAACGATGGAAAATAGCGACTAAAGTTTGTCTTTCAGTCGCAGATGATTCTACAAAAGATTTTATGAATTTCCTATTCATATTTTCGAACTAAAATGAAAAATAGGTAGTTTTCAACTTATAAGCAATAAACCGCAGAAGAGTTTTTTTAGGTTTTTTTGAATTCTTTTAAATTCCGTCACAAAAATTTGTTAGCAAACCTCAGGTTCGGATTCAGCACCACAACAAACATAGAGAATGGAAGTAATCAAAACGACCCCAAAACTTGGTAGAAATACAATTTGATTAGATTACAACGACAACAGTGAGTATACATTGTAGTTCGCTATTAGTGAAGTCTTTATAGTTACGAAAATCCATTTGTATGGTCCTTTTATTCATGCGAAGCACAATGCCGATACGCCATTGCCTTCAGATCCATATAAGAAAATTGAAAAGTTGGAGAAGAGCCGTGACTGATAAAATCTGTCATTTCCCGCTCGTCTACGCCCAATAAATAAGCGCAAACTTTGAGACGGGTCCGTTGTAGTGGAAAGGAACGTGTAACATCGGAAGAAACGACTGATAATTATTTTTTTCCCAGATATCTGCACGAGTGAGTATTTTTCAAAGAGTGGTAAAGTGTCGGAAATGAGAAAAACAGTCGCTTCGGCCTTTATTTCCAAGGGAATGAATGGTTGAGTCCTAAGCAGAAACTTCTTTGAGAGTGTTCAGTAATGATTGTCACTTGTTTTTTCATTTCACTGACATATCGACACATTGAATTGACATTATTATTAATTGTAATGCACAAAAACTAATATGTGCTGTTCAGCATTTCATTTAATGTTGAGTTATGATACAAATAACAATCGTACATTATAGACAAATTTTAATTGAATCATGTGATACAATTTTGTGAAATATTTGGTTCGAATGTTCTCTTAACAATTTTCTAAATGAAACAGCGAAATTTCAGAAATATCAGAAATGAATTAGAATTTTGATCCCAAAAATAACAAAGTCACAATATAAAAACTAACATAAGATGGATATAGTGAGGGACAATATATGAAATTATAAAAAAATTGAAAAGTTATTGGGTTTCACTCTCAAATGGAAATGCTGTAGACACGAGTTTCGTACATAAGTAGGTACTCTTCAGTACGGTAAAATCATGTGCAAATATAGGCACACTTGGATGTGGAATCGGAAAACAGACCTTGTATATCACAAGGAAACAACTAACGTCGCCACGGAGGCAGCTATATTTTCCTGGGTGGGATTGTCACGCAGGTAGCTTCAATTTTTTATAATATATTGCTGTTTGAAGATATAAACAAACAACGTAAAACGCAATTACAACGTGACCCATTTGAAAGCGGGCCACCTCTCTAAAACTGTTATTTATTATCCGATTCGGAAGTTTTCTTTTTCAATAGATAGAGCATCAAAAGTTCTATTTTAGTGCCATAAATTCGAAATCAAAATCAAAATTTCAAGGCCTACTTCGAATTTTTTTCAAGGTCAAAAATCCAATAAACATACTAGCGATGTAATACATATGATTTTTCCTGCTACCCACGTAATAAACTTTTTTTGTAAATTTAAAAAGGGATCTCAACTGCTTTTGTCTAAAACGGACCTATACTTGCATGATGAAAAGTATAGACAATACAGCCATGTCCATCTGAGAATCTGTGGTGGTGCAATGGCTAGCGTCTTGGGCGTGTAATCCGAAGGTCCCGGGTTCAGCTCCTGGCAATTCTAACTTTTTTTTTTTAGAACGTTATTTCACTTTTTTCGTGTTAGTGATTAGAATTATGGGACATTTAGATAGCTTACACATTTCGGATTGCTCTTGAGTGATTTTCTCATAAGTAATGCTATGTGCCTATTTGAATGAAGTGTCGATAATTTTTTTTCTAAGAGCTGCGCTTGTAAAAAAAATAATGTGTGTATTTCTAGCACAAAGTGTCATTGTTGTTCCCCAAAGATTAATATTTTTAAATACACAAATAGCTATTAAAGAACTAAAGTAGAAGTAACAATTTGATTATAATAGATTCACAAGTTTCATCGTTTACAACTTACTTGAAATGAAGGGGAGGAAACTCATACTTTTCCTCCTTAGGGAGGAAAGTACTTTTGGTTTTAATGGTTTGAGAAAGGAAAGTGTGCACTTTCTATAGAGGTAGGAGGAAATAATCAGTTATTCTCATTCAATCGTGGAAAATACTTTCCATATCCATTTTCAACAAATGCCTCTTGGCTTCGTGAAAAAAATTAAAAAGTACTATCGACAAGTTCATTCTCTTTACTTATACTGATGAAGAAAACTGCTTACTTGAATAGTCTTATCTGGAAAAAGAAAAGAAAATTTTCAAAAACCAACATGATTTTCAAAATAACATGGGTACTTTAACCGCCATTAATTCATTCAACTTAGATATCATGAAACTACTTGATGTTAGAGAATACTATTTTATAATTTTCTAGGAAGTCAGAGCAGAGCAGAGCATTCGAATAGTATAAGTAGATCATGGGGAACTGCTATTGAAACTATATATTTTTGAGAAATCGCTCAAAGCAGTCAGTATCAGTATTGGTATCAAAATCGAACATATAATATAAAATCCTGAGCAGTTGACATTTTCCTTGGAGTACTTCAGGGATCTGTGTTGGGGCCAATGCTATTCATTTTATAGATAAATGACTTGAACCTGCCAATGTGTTATGATTCCCTTATACATATTCGCTAATGTTTGTGACAGCGTCGATCAGAGAGTGCAGTATAGATTTTTTTCAGTTTATTGCCAAATAAAATAAAATGTTCAAAGGTTCAGGAGACGATTGAAAAAGATCCCAGAAAGATTTAGTCTACACTATAAATCATTTTTGGACAAACTCTATATGTCTTGAGAAAGATATCGAATGCATGTCGAAACTTAAACTTAAAAAAAAAATCACCTGTGAAACTTTCTGCACATATCAATTCTTTCATGGTTTTTCCACCATTCTATCTCTCACTCCTATATTCAATATTGAAATATGATATATCATTTACAACTTCATTATATATAGTTGCGTTTCAACCTTTTGTTATAATTTGTTTATGCTTGTTAAAAAAATGTATTCCCAATTAGCAGATGCTAAATTGATCCATTCATTCGGTGGTTTCTATTTTTTTTTTGAAAAATCCGCAATCCAATAACAGAAAATCCAATTCCATGAATATTGGAATGGGTAATTTAATTCTTCGGTAAGTTCAAAATCAAATTAGGGAACGAATCGAATTACATTACAGTCGATATTTTCCTATATTGTGTTTTCCGTTTTCCAGGGCATAAAATAATGTTCGAATGCGAAATAACGTTATTCGGTGAGTTGTTGGCATTCATCATTCGAACATGAAAAGTCCATTTGAAATCGAAAATTTAATGATGTTTTTTTTTGTTCGCAAACATATCGAATGTCGTACGATAATTGATGCATAGCTACAAGAATATTGCACAACTTCTGAGTTTCCTATTTCAACAAGTATTATGATATCCACGAGATATCTTTCGATAACTTACATTTTGGACGTTCATCGTCTTAATGGTTGAAAGATTTCTACCTCTTTGATTTTTTTCACGTTTCAATCGATTGAATCAGCAATCGTCCTCAGGTGAATACTGACAAACTCAGATACTAAATGATGTTTTTATACAGTAAGATCACGTTGAATATAATAACGTCGTAATTACGCGCGGTTTTGAGGTCCTCCAAAACAGTCTATAATTACGGTGTAAATAAGTTGTTATTACGCGCGGTTTTGAGTTCATTTTGTACTATGACACCCTCTCTTGTTTTAATATAATAATGTCTGTGATTATGTGTCAGTGAGACAAAACCTACACTTTATTCTCCGTATTTCATCGTATGATTACTTTCTCATTGTCATTCATTCACCTTAAGTTCAAATACTAACCTTAGCTCTACTAATTCGAGCAAGTATAAACCGACCTAAAAGTGGAATATTCCAATACCTCACAAACGACGTAATTTGTGTGTGGTACTACTAACATCTAACATTAAAATTCTAGGAAAAAGCGGTCCCCGATATGCAGTGGAACGCATGTCTTCTCGGTAGCTCAGTTGGTAGAGCACTGTACCGACAATCTAGCGGTCGTGGGTTCAAATCCTACCCGAGGAGAATCTTTATTCTAGAATTTTAACAACTGTCTGTACGCCGCTAATATTACTCAAAAAATTATTGACACAGTCGCAAACTCACTTCCTTATAATCAAGAATATTTTCAATGAGTGGAACACTTTCATCTGGGACCACCTCCAAATTATGTACTTATCCGTTTTCTGGAATCGCCTAATAATATCAAATTGACGCATGATGTATTGTATGTATCATATTGTCTTATTTATTTTCACCAGGCTAGTTAACGATAACGTTACCAGCATTGTAAATACATGTATAATGTCTGCTACATATTTGGCATGTCTGGCATTTCTAGCATTCGCCAACATTCGAACTATTCAATGTTGTCTTATTAATTATGAATTGTTACCTCCGTAAGGGAGACAATCAAGTCAATAGTATGAATTTGCGAAATCTATTGTTGGCTTAATTTGAATATGTATCCGAAATTGGAGCGATTGAGACAATGGGTAGTTGTATTGAACATAAAATTCAATATCACAAAATAATTTTTCTTCGACAAAAATGTATTCCTTCATTTCGTTTCGAAATTTTTTTACAAGTGATGAGCAGGGGTAATAGGCTTTTGTACTGTTCTAAAGTTGATTTTTCATGTCAAAAGCCGTATTGGCAATATTTTACAACTCCTAAGCATTCCAGATACCTGATATCCCCATTGTCAAAAATAGCTCCACGTTCCCCTTTATTTTTTTTTTATAAAACAATGATGAGAATCTGTCTTAGAGTTTATTGCCTGCATGTTATTATAATATTCTCATCTTATTGGAAATGGAAAATGACAATACGTGTTTCGTCATCAGATAGATATCAACTTTTCAGATCTGCCCGCTCAAATACTACATTCACATAATGTCCCAGGAGGCACCTCATTTCTGCTTAATCTTGATTTAATATTGGGGAATATAGATATATTGTAAAAGTAAAAAACATAACATAACAAAAAAAAATTCAGACATTCACTTATTGAAAAGTGCAAAAAAGTAAGAAATAATTTATTCAGATGCGTAATGGAGGTTATTCTGTCAGTTACAGATTCAAAAGTTGCCGCGAAAATTTTTAGTTCGAATTCGAGTGGAAAGCTTTTAAATCCATAACTCATAGAAAAACCACCATTGCACATCTAATGAAATGATTATTTACTTTTCAGCGCCTTTGTCTTTCATTTTTTCTGTTTATATTTTGTTTTATGTCAGGAGTATCAATACCAATGAAATATTGCATTTCGATGGTATATATTACCATCAACAGTACCCTTTCATGGGAAAACCATTTACGAACGAATTATATTTAGGACCACAATATATCGATTTGAAATAAAGAAAAACCGTGTCACCTGGTAATTGATGCTTCACTTCTAGCCATATTCAACGGAATACTCTTTTCCACGGCCTCATCTATGATACTAATGGACATTTCCCAACGATCGCTCATATTGATAAATAAGGAAAACTAGTCAAAACACATAAATTTGACGTTTATAATTTAAATCATTATTTTCACTTGACAGATAGTAAAACAAAAACTAAGCAGGTTCATCACCGTGAAAATACAGCGACAAGCTATATTTTCCGATTCTATTGGCTGAATTTCCAAATTTGAAATTCACTGATTGGTTGTTAAGCAAGGAAATATATTTTCAATGTTATCCTTTTCCTTAGCCTTTTCCTAATCAATTCATCTTTCACAGCTTCATCCAGATGCCATTTTCACAAAAAAATCTGGTTGCTACATTTTCAAATTTCCTCTGCATTTAATGGCATATCAGAATCTCCGGTTTCTTTATTAAAAATCAAATTGAAAGATCGTATAAATTTCTTGTTAACGTAGAATTATTAATAAAAACGAAATGTGGCACAGTAAAAAAAAAGACGACAACAGTTTTTGTTGAGGTATCAAACAAGAACAGTATGATTTTTATATCCCGAACGGATATTACCCTGCCATCGTTTTAAATTCTTACCCGTTCCTCCCCTATATTCAGTAAGGGAGGCACTCTTCAGGGAACATGTTAATTATTCTGTTAGGGATGATGCGCACAATTCAGTTCGAATATTGAGGTTTCAGAATATTGATTGATGGTGCGGTTAGATAAACAACTTCGTAGCTATTCATTGTTCTTCAGTTCCCAGATACGTGATCGATGTGTTGAGAATACAAACTGAAACTGAGGAGAATTTTATTGTGTACTAGATATTTACGATATCAGTGTCGTTAAGACTCATATTACGATATGAGATGGAATATTCAGGCAAGTTTAAAAACCCATCGATTATCGTAATATAAATTAACGATACAAATATTATACTAGATATTTACGATATAAGTGTCGTGAAGACTCATATTACGATATGAGATGGAATATTTAGGCAAGTTTAAAAACCCATCGATTATCGTAATATAAATTAACGATACAAATATTATACTAGATATTTACGATATAAGTGTCGTGAAGACTCATATTACGATATGAGATGGAATATTTAGGCAAGTTTAAAAACCCATCGATTATCGTAATATAAATTAACGATACAAATATTATACTAGATATTTACGATATAAGTGTCGTGAAGACTCATATTACGATATGAGATGGAATATTTAGGCAAGTTTAAAAACCCATCGATTATCGTAATATAAATTAACGATACAAATATTATACTAGATATTTACGATATAAGTGTCGTGAAGACTCATATTACGATATGAAATGGAATATTTAGGCCAAGTTTCATTACCAATCGATTATCGTAATATAAATTTACGTTACAAACAATATTTTACAATAATTATACTTTACAATATACTGCAGATCTCGCTCTTCCGTTTGCTATCTGATTAGTGCACTTTGTTGCGCTAGACCTATAGGAAACGGAAAAATACGAGCGGGAATAGGTTTTATACCCTCAGATTTTCTCTTAAAGATTTTTTGACAAATGATTCAATATATTTGAGTAAATTTATGAACTTCAGTGATCGAGACATTCCCTAAATCATTGGTTTTTGCAAGAAATCGATTCTATAATCGGAAGATTGGCGCTCCCCTTTACTTTGTATACAGAATCGTAAAGTTTTCATCGGGGGTATAGACAAATCTATGCGAGCAACAAGGAACGCAATGATATGATAATACCACATAAATAAGAGAGACGCACTACTTGTACGCCTCCCCTACTACCACGTCCGACGAATTAACAGCCACGTCGATATCCCTTCCTCGAACGAGTCGTTACTGTAAATTGCTTCGAGCAAGACCTTTGCATCCACTGGACGAAGCCTCTATTCAACCCAAAGTAATAGAGGGAGAGCTGGAAAAGTGCGCCTATGGGAAGCAAGGTCCAAAAACACAGAGAGAGAGAGAGAGTCGATACTGTATATATTAGCAATATTGGCAATGTCAAGTTCATTATGTTTCCTTCCACTCTTAATGCTCACAAACGTACGCTGGTTAATCAGATAATAGTGACAGTTGACAATCGAACATTATATAAAAATCAAAATTATTTTTCGATAAGCACCGATTCACAAGATAAATCCTGCAACTCATATTTCAATCAGTAAATTTCAAAAAATAACATAAAATGCACCTGACTATTCAGATTACGATTGGAAACGTGTGCTTGAAAATGCTCTTTACGAACATTTCAATGGAATCCAGTCAACAAAGATTCTCATCAAATCATACATCAATAGACAGCAAATATTGGAAACGAACCAAAAGATAAAAAGTGCATTTTTATCGATTCCTTCGACGAGAGGTCTATGGATGAACGGATTTCATAATTGGATTTTTAATTGAAAGAAAAAAGGAGCAAGATCGCAATTAATGGGAATCAAGGATGAATGCTGGAATTGGCAAATGGCTTTCTGAGGTTTTCTGTAGATGACGGTACGAGTTTTTAATACGTTGGTGTATATGAAATGCTAGGTTATTTGTTTCATGAAAAGATGCGCTATAATTTTCGCTGAAAACCAGCAAAGATCAAAAATTATGTAATAAACGTTATGAGGAAGAGAAGGTTACTGTTTTCATCATAAAGGAAACTTTTTTATTATCATACTTCATAGGGGATCCTTTCTGCATATCGGAAATCCCAAAACTGTTTTGATTTTTGTTCGAAATTGTGAATGGGATATTCATAAAATCTGTTGTGGAATCATCTGCGGCTGAAAGACAAACTTTAGTCGCTATTTTCCATCCTTCAAGATAACCTCTTGGGAGGTATTCACGTTGAAAAGGGGAACATTCTCCATGAAAATTGAAAAATGAAAAATGTGATTTATTTGTAATATCGAACAGAAAACAACTACTTCCCCGGCTGAAGCCACGCTGGACACTGAACTAACTCTGATAGATATTGTGAAAATACTCTAACTGAAAAGAAAAAATCTGAAAGTAAAAATTCGCATTTTCATTCAGATAGATGATTTTTTAAATAATTTTTTCTAAAGTTCATTGAAAATTCATCAAATAAATTAGATAGGGAGAATATTATTAAAAAAAAATATATGTCACTCACAGAAACCGTTCATTTAATTGAAGCAAGATTCGCATCTCTCGCATTCAATCCCCAATACATTTTGGTCGACGAAAATCTATTTCGCTTTACCAAGCTGATCATGTAGATTGATAAAATTGGAAGGCAGGCTCTTCAGAAACAATTATACACATCGAGGATGGAAATTGATATATTTCTTCTGCGGTGACACTTTGAAAGTTATTTTTTGACATAGACCTGTAAAGTAAGTGTAAAGAGTATCTATTCTTTACTTCCATTAATATCATTTATTCTTCAACTTCTCAAAACTATATTTTATAACGAAACTTTTATCTATTGACCAACTTTGCTGTTTCCATCGTTTATGAAAGAAAGTACAAATATTTATCACCTACTAAAAATTTCGTTAAAGAGTTTTTTAATAAGTCCATAAAGCCAGAGAAAACGGAGAGACGCGAAAAAGAAAAACGTTTCTGACATCAAATTCCTTCAGATTTCACGTTCCATTAAAAATTATTCTCAATTTGTTGCCTTGCAGCGAAACAAAAAGTTCGCCGATCGATTTTTCCCGACCTGATTAAAAATTTAATTGGATTCGAAATCAGATGCTGATTTTAATGTTGGCGTTGAGTATTTTGGGATAATTCGCAGCGGTGCTTCTGTTGTGATTTGAATTTCCATTTCGGTCTGTTGAGGCGCTCGGGAACTGTTGGGAATTCAATTGGAGTTATTAGAACTTTGGGAGATTTGTCGACCTCTCATTGCGGGCGTCGAAGAGAGGCAGATTTTCTCTGAATACCGAATCAATTTCTATAGTAAGTAAGGCAACATTTTTTTTCACAAATAAACTCATTCAAACTTGTTCGTCCCCGACAGTTCTCATGTCCAGATCTGTCGGAGTTTATGCTGATACTTGCCGCCGAGAGAGTTTTCAACAGTGGTTACGTCTGTTGTTCCACCCCTAGGAAAGTATACGTCTTTCCGACATCACTATGATGTAGAATGCTTCTTTCTACAAGCTGGACGTTGTTTCCGTAATCCTCGCGTCGTCCTCTTACGAGGTGAACAGTGGCATATTTGTCGATCTCAAACTCCATTACCTTAAGGACTGTTGTGGATACCTCTCTCCGGAGGCAAATAGTTTTAGATCATCCATGTGAAATAAATGGGTGAACTTGTTCCTCCAGTTGCTGGGGGTCCCGCAGTTGTATCCACGGGCATAGCACACACAACCACCTATAACATCTAAAATTGAACTGATAGGCAAGGAAACGATAACATCATCTTGTAGGAAATTTTCTAAGCTTTCTTCCTATACCGACATGTGTTTAACGAATGTGTCTCCTTATGGTCGAAAAATACGAAAAATATAAAAGGTTCGCAACGTTCCAGTATCCTAGCACAGACAACCACCTATAACATCCAAAAACGAAATGATAGGCAAGGAAACGATAACATCATCTTGTAGGAAATTTTCTTAGCTTTCTTCCTATATATACATGTGTTTAACGAATGTTTCTCCTTATGGTCGAAAAATACGAAAAATGTAAAAGGTGCGGCACTCTCCAGTATCCTAGCCGCACAACCATCTAGAATTGAACTGATAGGCAAGAAAACGATAACATCATCTTGTAGGAAATTTTCTAAGCTTTCTTTCTATACCAGCATGTGTTTAACAAATGTGTCTCCTTATGGTCGAAAAATACGAAAAATGTAAAAGGTTTGCAACGGACAAATGGCAGAAGTAAGATGTAGAAGAGAAGAAGGTATTGAACACACCATTCTGGCAGGTCATTATGAATCCCTAGATCTCCTTCTTCAGCCCACTTGACCTGAGAAAAACAAGCCAAAGTCTTCGATGTTCGATGAAGAAGACCAGATGCATTGGCTTATCCTTATGTAGCTTTTGGAGCACTTCATCTCCGTCGTCTCCGTAGCTATAAATGGGCTTCAAGCCGTTCGAAGTCGAAATCGATACAAAGTTCATCATCTGCACAGGCTGCCGTCTTGAAAAAAAGGTTCCGGTTCTTACTTCTTCATGGCCATAGACCAAAAAAGAAGGGGAAACTGAACTCGTGATCGATTTACACTTTCCTTATAGTACAATTCTGTTATGTAGACAGTCCAAACTCAAAAGTCCCCGGACTCCCTGTTGTCTGGGGAAGTACACCCGTGGAACGGACGACTTTGGATGAAAGCTCTTATAAAGATGCATAGGTTAGGTTAGGTTTAAATGTGAGTGAGCCCATATCAGGCTCTCCACTGCGGCCAATGGCCTATTGTGGCTCACCCTGTGGTTATATTTCTCCCAGTATATCCAATCTCTTAACGAAATTGAGTAACATATTGGGAGAACAGTTTACCAGATCTTCTGGCCTTACTTTTGTATTGCCAAATATTGAAAATCTGGTTCTGGCCGCTGCAGAGCATGTACACAGGATGTGTTTAGCCGTTTCATCATCCTCCATGCATAGACGGCACTCTGCATCCTGTGCAAGTCCGATTTTATGCATGTGGAGCATATCTACTATAACTCTGAGATGTGCTCTACTGAGTTCTAGAAGTTTGTCAGAGTCCTGTTTTTTCCTTGTACAAGCAATAAATGCTTTGGAATGGGCTAGTCCTGGTAGACTGAGCCAATACTCAAGTCTTTTATTGTCTGCCCAGGCGGTTGTAGCATTCTTGGCAGTGCTATATGCTAAACCCTTGACCGGTTCTGGCCCAGTGAACGTTGTTTCGGCCCCCCCTTTTGCTAGGGCGTCCGCTATTTCGTTTCCTTCTAGGCCCGTGTGACCTGGTATCCAAACTAGGGTAACGTTGTTGCCTTGTGCTAGTCGGTTCAAGGTGTCTCTGCAGTTCCATACTGCTCTGGATTTAAAGCAGTTGGATTCAAGCGCTTTCAATGCTGCTTGACTATCTGAAAATATTTTTATTGTTTTTCGTGTGAGGTGTCGGTTTTCCAGCTCCCTTGCACACATTTCAATGGCATATACCTCTGCCTGGAATATCGTAGCTAATTTACCCAAACTGAAGGAGCGTTTCACTACTGGGTTCATACCATATATTCCGGCTCCGACACCTTCCAAAGTTTTGGAACCATCGGTGGACCACCTTTCATTTGCCCAGTCTTCTCTCTCAGGGAAGACCACGGTGTAGGACATGTTGAGGTTAGTGGTTTTAGGCATGATGTCTGAGGGCATTCCCAGAATGTTGTGAGCTATTATGCCTTCCAGCATGCTGCTGCCTCTCATGACACATGCCTGCGGTAGACTAATGGCCGCTTGGTAGAGTCTGTATGTTGCCCATCTTGCCTCTCTCTCCAGAACTATGTGGAGAGGAAGTAGTCCAAGAAGAGCTTCCATTGCTGCCGTTGGCGTGGAGTAATCGCCAGGCACGCTTGTCTCTGTAGTCCGTTAAGTTTAACCTGGGCCATTTTTTGTTGGCCTTTGTTCCACCAGACTACAGAGCCATACGTGATCATTGGTCGTATGACGGTCACGTACAGCTAGTAAACTTGTTTTGGTGACATGCCCCATGTTTTGCCACATATTCTGCGGCATGTCCATAGTGATAGGCTAGCCTTTCGGATAGTCTTTTCCAAATGCGAGTTCCAGTTCAGGTTTTTATCTAGGATTATTCCCAGATATTTTGCCTCACTCGCAAATGAAATTGTTACACCATTGATGGAAGGAGGTATTAAATGTTCCAGCTTCTTTTTCCTGGTGAACGGTACTATGACCATTTTGTGGGGGTTAATGGACATTTCCTTCCTCTCGCACCATTTATATATGGTATCCAGTATATCCTGAAGGACGTAGGAGATCGTCTTTTCGGATTTATCTTTTATTACTAGCACCAGATCGTCAGCATATGCTTGCAGATCGACCTCCTAGAGTGAGAGAAAGAAAGATGCATAAGAGTTGTAGCATCTTTTCTGGAGTGAGTTTTCAACAATGGTTACTTCTTACGAACATCGTCTTCGTATTCACCACCCTTAAGGACTGATGTAGATCCTTCATATATTTTGAGGTCATCTATGTGAAATGAATGGGTGACCTTAAACTTCCAGTGGCTGAGGGTGCCGCAATTGTATCCACGGGTATTTCTGGGTGCAACCGATAATGACAAAAGTGAGATACAGAAAATAAGAGAGCTGTGGGATTCCTCCTGAAATATACCCCCTTTGAGATTTTTATTAATATTTTTTTCATCTGTAAGGATATATCCGGAGGGCGCGCTGGTGTCATTTATCCAGATAGCCGCTCCCCACGTCCGTGATCACAGGGCCCAAGAATCATGTGCTCTGAGTAGACGTAGTGAACCAAGCTTTCTGCAGCCTTCCTGCATCACGGCGGACCGGTATGATTTTCTGATTAGAAAGCAACGTTTCCATCAGTCGAACACGTACCTCTATGATCAGAACCATCATTTAAACAGAATGGTTTGGGTGGAGACTGCGGAGTTCAAAGAGTAACTCTCGATATTTAGTCCGTTTTCCTCCTCTTTTCGGACGATGACCATATCTCCAGTTAGACCCACAGTAAAGCTGATTATGAAGCTTGTTAATCACTGGATATCTTAGACCGGGTGAAAATGTATGTATTATCTTTTTGGACTCGAGTAAACATTTTTAGTTTGGTAAATCATGGTTTCTGTTATTCCTACAAACTAGAATGTTATGGATGATCAAATAGAAATATATATACGAAGGAACTCGGTTTGATCCTTGTGCCACAAATATTTCCCACCATTATGAAAATTGCCACTTCCGCACTATCATTAAATCCAGTAATATAATAAAAAACAACTGTATCTCTCATATTTGGTCTCAAGAAACGATGGAATTGCAGTAAATGATCCAAAGAAGAAGTTATTGCATTGGATGGGGGTATAACAGATATTTCCATGACACATAATTTGCCCATTTCATGGAATTAGGTATAATCGCATTACTGCCGCTGCCATTTTGGCAGTTAAATCCGAGCATCATTAAAAACACCACACTCCGTATAATCGCAATGGGTCATGGGGGTATTCTTTCATGCAATAAAATGAAATTTAATGTCCCCGTAATGTAGAATGCACTGTTGGCTTGCGCTATAGAATTGTACTGCATGTCTGCAATTATATCGTCTGCGGTGAAGCTCGCTGACGTTGACAGGGTTTGAGCCAAAAAGTTCCATAAAGTGCTTGGATTCGCACGAAAATTCATTTTGCCAACCAAAATCGTTCTTGTGAAATGTTGGCAATTCAATTGAGGTTGTGTGGAAATTCTAAAAAAAATGTTCGAGCTTTATATTGTACATGCACAAATAAAAAGGATATATCATAAAGAAAAAAAAAATTTCTTGAGTCAGCACTTGCAAGTGTGCAAGAATGAACAGCAATTTCTGACAGAATATCATCGACTGATGAAATCAACCAATTATTATAGTACACATTCTGAAACAGAATTAGCATCATTTCCAAATTCCGCTTTAACTTCTATTATTTGTGAGCGACGTTGTTTCGGCAGTGGGATTAACCCCAGCTCTAAAGGGACTATTAAATAAACAGTTTTACTCCCAGCTTGGGGTTGAGTTTCTTAATTCTTCCATTTCAGCTGACTCGAAAAGTTTTGTATACTTATAGTTGTCGGGATTTTGTTGACAGATGAAAGTCGGGAGGATGTAGAATAGAATAATCTGCCGAGTTGGCTTTGGCTTAGCGACATAAAAACTGAGTGGTTTTTATATCCTGAGGTCAGTTCTCAAGCTATACACGTTTTCAAGTACAGGCTGTATTGTCCATAACAACAACAAAAACCGTATAAAGCAGCTTTCCACTTCCATTTTCGTTAATTCAACTAGGTAGTTCAGGAACGATACGATTCGTTATATTCGGGAACTGGTTGAATCTGTACAGGGCACGGCTATTAGCAAAATTAGTTGCCAACAGCAGCAGCTGCAGGTGATTGCTGTCGGTTGTGAAGATTTATTTAAAAAATCCCTATTACCATGCATTCATTAATATCAACTGCTGTCAATTAAAATTTTCCTGTGAATGATAATCAGTGAATACAGTGAACGTACAAAACCCCATGAAAATTACTTTCGTAAATTTTTTATAATTTTTTGATATTTTATTTGGTTCAAGAGCCTACCAAATTTTAACATGTTATAAGATGTATGATTAGAAAAGCCTCTAGAAGGTGACAAAGTTGAATATTTCAAAATGTATTGTTATGATATTTTCTATAGAAAAAAACATTTTCAAATCGAAAATACCAAGGGGGAAACTACTCTTTCATTAGGTGTACATCATAACATTTTCATTAATTCATTATTTAAATAAATTCATTATTCGAAATGTCGAAAACTCGCCAGAAATTATTTTTGCGCAAAAAAACATTTGAAAACTGATTCAGAGCTGACCAACTTGAGAACGGTTAGAGATAGACGAATTCTGCGAACTCCAATCGAATCAAAATGCTCGAATTAGTATATACTGGGAATTTGAACGAAAAAAATCTACGGACAAAAAAGTCGAGTAAATCATGATAAATAATTTTTTGAACTTTTTGAATTTAAATTTTTCAAATTTTTATCCCCGAACGGATTTCGGCGTGCTGATTCCGAATCTTTGAACGAAAATGTCGAAAACTCATCAGAAATATTTTTCGCGCCAAAAAAACCATTTGAAAACTAATTCAGAGCTTACCAACTCGAGAACAGTTAGAGATAGACGAAATCTGCGAACGCCAGTCGATTCAAAATGGCCGAATTAGTATGTATTGTGAATTTCGAGTCAATTGAAAGAAACTAAAAATTACTCGAAAAAGTTACAAGGGGTTCACCCCTAAAAATCATTTAAATTAGCAAGTTGTCACATCGACTTGAAATTCGCACTGTGCATCTACGTAAAATTTCATGCTCATTCCAAAAATGTATGATTTTCTATGTTCAGATATAAGATTTAGCCGGAAAAAGGTGTTTAAGATAAAACATTAAATTTTCTGAGATTTTTTATTTTTCATTTTTCGAATTTAAAACTTTTGTCCTCGGACGTATTTTGACGTGCTGATTCCGAATCTTTTAACAATAATGTCGAAAACTCATCAGAAATATTTTTGACGGCAAAAAAAAACATCAAAAAACTGATTTAGAGCTGACCAACTCGAGAACGGTTAGAGATAGACAAATTCTGCGAACGCCAATTGATTCAGAATGGTCGAATTAGTATGTATTGTGAATTTCGAGTCAATCGAAAGAAATTAAAAATTACTCGAAAAAGTTGCAAGGGGTTCACCCCTAAAAATCATCAAAAATACCAAGTCGTCACATCGACTTGAAATTCGCACTGTATACGTAAAATTTCATGCTCATTCCAAAAATGTATGCTTTTATATGCTCAGATATAAGATTTAGGCGGAAAAAGGTGTTTAAGATGAAAAATAAAATTTTGAGATTTTTTATTTTTCATTTTTTGAATTTCAAATTTTTGTCCTTGAAAGTAATTTGACGTGCTGATTCTGAATATTTTAACAATAATGTCGAAAACTCATAAAAATTTTTGGCGGCAAAAAAACCTTCTAAAAACAGATTCAGAACTGACCAGCTCGAGAACCGTCAGAGATAGACCAATTCTGCGAACTCTAATCGATTCAAAATGGCTGGGTATGTATTTGGGTATTACTTTATGACAAGGTACTAAAATGAACCTTCGATTTTGGTATCCAATGAACTCTAATTTATATGAAATCTATATTTATGTCAAACAATTTGATTCGAAATACAATTTTTTTTATATATATATTCATTGATTCCAGCAGATGAAGTCTTGTATGTAATTCGGAACATATACGATCATTATGATGCATGCCGTGTTATTGGTATCAGCTATCGCCTCGCATGATAATATTCACCATACTGATCGTCATTATGTTCCTTATTACATAAATAACTTTAAAGATTATTTAAAAATTTTCGGTAACCTTATAATATTAGTTTTTAATAAATTCTGTTTAAGTTTTGTCGTTTATAACTTATTCTTACGATTTTGTTGGCGAAAACTTTATTTTTGATAGAATTCTTATACAAATATTTTGACATATAAAGCGATGAAAATACGTCAGAATTTGATATGTTCATATGCAAATTTCGCAATAAAGGCAACTTCATTGCATATTGTTGGGATGTCCAAGTATATTAAATTTAGGATTTGAAACAATTTTTGCCAGATTTTATTATCAAATAAATTCTTAGTTGTTGGCTTTAAATAAGTTATTCTGAAAATAATCTATCCGTAGGTAGGTATACCACTCGGCCTATGAATTAGAAATGGATTAATCTCTCAAAATATTCTTTGCATGTTTGCCTTATGGCAAATATTTTCATGCACAATAATTTAAAAAAAAAACTGATAAATAAAAATTTGATAATTGTCCAACTGTTTTCCATAAATAATCGTGCTCAAAATATTTTGAGCGTTTAATTGATTAAATTCATAGGTCTTGTAATATGACATGAATGATAAACACCTACCTTGACGATTTTTCCCCTGTATTATTCTCTTATAATGACTATTTTAGCACGACTACGTCGAAAGGGTTAAATTGCCTGACCCCGTAACTGGCAGAACCCCCCATCTATAGGTGTTATGAATTGACTAGCCGCTACATTAGAGTTTTGCCTCCCCCGTTGCCGGCGCTACGTGGAAACACGTCAATGTAATGATTGTTTTGTGTATGGTAGCGTCCGTGATCGATATCACGATAGAGAGAAGGAAATGCGGAGTCAGAGGCGTTTCGATAAAAAACATTTCCTCTCTGGTTAAAAAAAAAGAACGGGTACTGGGATTAAACTGCAAAGCCGCGGAAATTCGCAAAATATCAGTACTTTTAGTTTTTAGTACTTTGTTTGCCACTACGTATCTGCCCGCTTGCAGTGTTTCAACCGGGCTATAAAAATTTAGCCATTTTGATGCGGTGCCGGCGGTCGCTAATTGCGCGTTTGCTTCAAAAGGCGACTAGTTAAGGGGCGGCGACGAGTATATTGCTGCTTGCTTTACCGCCTCTTAAAATTCTCCGCCGGGGGTCAGTTAAAAGAACTGCGTACCACTATATTTTTCTCGAATAACTATGGCTTTACCCAAAATCTGCATAAACTTAACGCGTCGCTTCACCTAGACAAAATTACACAAGCTGCTGTTGCTACCATATCTGCATTTTGCATCCTCTACGTTTGACACCATTTCACATACCACCAGCTAAAATATCATGTACACTATTTTGGTTTGTTATTTGATCTGAATGCCTCTGTTAATTCATTGGACATGTTTTTCAAGATGTCTTGTTAAATGTAGTCTGGAACAGGCTTAACAAGTTACACTACAGTTTGTTTCCAAAATTGGAGCGATAAATGAAGTGGAAAGTAGATGATAACAAAATAAAAGGAAAAGTAACTGACAAAATTGTACAATTTTTTCAAGACAGTCATTTTCTAAACGCAGTACTTATCGTGGAAAATTGATTTTTTGGTAGGGGTGCCGCCGGGTGCCATCTGATGTTTCGACAAGATTCATTTATATGGAAAGGCTTAGTGCTTCGGAGCACTGGAGTGCTTGCGAGCACATTCACGAGCACTAAGCACTGTGCTTTGGACAGCTCTGTCCTCAGTACGCCTCTGTTGCAAGTTTTCCACCGTTCGGTTTCCTCCCTGACAGCTGTGACATGCATTCAGACATCAAGTCGGCTTTTCGAATCCCCTTATGTGGAGAAACCTTTTTCCATTACCTGAAATATTTATGCTTTTCAGTTGCAACGTCGCTCCCGACTCAACTTTATAATTTACTTTGGCTCGCCTGCCGACTCGATGTCGTTCTGTTGTGGATTCGGGAAAGTGGAAATTAATTATCCGGACGATGGTTTCGAACTTGGCTTGGAAACGAGGACAGACTTTGTTCTATCGCGGTATGGGCTACTACCGAAAGAGTGAAATTTCTCAAACTATACGGGATGTTTCAGGAATACCGGACAATGCTCGGGAACGGTATGACAAGTGAAGATTAAACAAGGAGTTTTTGTCCTTGTAAGTCGTCCTCTTTGAGAGTTATTCGCCACTGAATGGTACTTTTCGCACCCAAACTCTTCTGTTTCAAGTTGCGACAAACGAAGCAATTCCTAGACAGAGACAACAACTTTGTTAATTTTCTAGCAGAAATAACAGGCATATTCTCAATATCAGGAGGTAACAAGTTCAAAACCTAGTAAACGCTATAGGCAAATGATCATCATATTTCCGTAGATTGAGTAATAGCCTTATACAAGAGTTTTGTGCCCGTTGAATACGTTTGTTGTCAAAGTTTGTGATGCATGGGCAATAAACCACGTCGCGAGAAAACCACATAAAGTAGTTTTTGTTTTCTGGTCTAAGATAGTACTATTACTATAAATCAACTTTATACTGGAAAAACATTTTCGAATTATTTGATTTATATGTTGTTCGAATCTATAAACCCAAAATTTTGGCCACATTTGTTGCAGATAATGTTTTTCCGTCGATATATCTATGTTTACCAATGGTTCTTTAATGTCTCTCCTTTTTTACGATCAAAGAGCATGACTTGAGGCTTTGCAGGACTAATTTCGAGGAAATACTTTCTAGATAAACCATTAAGAGAACTCAATTCGTTTTTTATTATTTGATTACTCTGTATAACATTGTTGCTGCTGAATGAGAAATAAATTTGTTTATCTGCATATATAGAAGTGGCCTTTGCAGTATTCCAAGGAGTATTTGAAGGAATATGTATACATCGAAAAAAGAGAGGTTCAAGTACGGAACCGTGAGGCACACCACAAGAGCTTTTCAAGGCTGTGGAGAACTATCTTTATACTTAACAATTTCGTTTCTCTTGTGGATGTAACTAGCTAAAAGATCTACGACATCACGATGAAATTCTAGGTAGTGTAGCATAGCATAGCTGATGATTGATTCTATCAAAAACTTTCGAGTAATCTATGAGAATGAGGGTTGTCAATTTGTTGTCATCGGCTGCCGCTAGAATATCATCCACAACCGTTAGCAATGCTGTGCAACAACTGTTTTTCTTTAATCTCATACACAATCACTGTCCCGAGGGAAAAACGTCTTTCGTTCCATTTCATCCACATCAAACTGGCTGGATGGGATTTTCCGCAACCCGAATCTGATGTACTTGGACATGGGGCTTTCACGTTATAAAATGGCTTTTCACCGGGGCTCAGAATAACCCTCCGATATAATCACTTAAAGAGCTTGCGTTCAAAATGTTTTCCATTAAAAGGTCCACCGTTTTCAGCGTTGTGTTCGTTTTCATTTTTTATTTTCTGAATAATTCGGATATGCCTGCTGTCTGCTCTCTCCTGCATTCAGAAAATATAGAGCATGTTCTTTGATGCGATTCTAACAGGAATATGACTTTTTGATTGAAAAACTGGCAGAATCCTGCACGAAGTTTGAACGGAATGAAAATGTCAATAGCGTCAATTATTCATGAACTTCTGCTTTATTTTTTGAATTGCCGACTAACCCTTCCATTGTTGATATTGATGATTATAAGGGGACGTGCCACTGACTTTTTATTAGAGTATCAATGCAAAAACGATTCATTCGCTTGGAATTCGACCTCGAACGAGTCATGTAGAAAAATCTTCGCCCAGAATTGAATGGATATGCTTTTCTAGGTCATCAAAATAAAACATTTTTCCAAAATTTTGGCCGAATTTTCAGGAATTCGGTATATACGGACCGCCAAATTACCAACCAGAGTAACCAAGGATATATACGGACCATACCCTTGCATATTAACGTTTTGGTCAAGATAAATGACACATGGATACCGACCGATCTCCATATACTTCTTATTGCTACCCAGGTATTCGTGGAGTTCACAACTGAAAAGCTGTCGTAGTCTCAGGGCCAATTGTAAGCGCTTAACCGTGCAGACTAGAAGGTTTCTGAATTGGGTGCTTTGGTAGAGCTCCAATTCACAACCGGATGAAAAAAGCTTTACGACATTCCACGAGTGTATATGAGGGAGTATTATCATCATTATTATCACTATTTCTTCAATATACATTACATATGTGATGTATTGATCACACTGTATGGTTCAAGTACTGAAATAAAAAATGCCGTTCGGTCAAATTTTAACACCCTTTTTCTCATAAATATCAGCAGTCAATTATGAAACACCCTGTTTAATATCATCTCTGTTTAACAATCAAGAGGGCAGTATATAGAAAAATAAAAATATCTATCATGCTACTCCGGAAATTCACGTAAGCGGAACGACATTATGATTGAAACATCATAACAACTTACAAATCTCTATATTTTTCGACTAACTATGGTTGAGTACCACTCTGAAAATACTCTTCGTGAGTTTTACGAGTATATATAGCAAATAATAACAACTCAGGAGTATTTCAATGCCAATAAAGTCGTAGTTTTATTGCGTTTCAGCAGACAGGACTGTACAGCTAGAATGATCCGGGGCCGTGTAAAGAATGGGCGAAGGGGAAACTGCTCTTTCATTAAGTGTACATCATAACATTTTCATTAATTCATTATTAATTTTAAATAAATTCATTATTCGAAATGTCGAAAACTGGCCAGATATTATTTTTGCGCAAAAAAAACATTTGAAAACTGAATCAGAGCTGACCAACTTGAGAACGGTTAGAGATAGACAAATTCTGCGAATTCCAATCGATTCAGAATGGCCGAATTAGTATATACTGAGAATTTGAACGAAAAAATCTACGGACAAAAAAGTCGAGTAATGATAGATAATTTTTTGAACTTCTTTATTTTTCACTTTTCGAATTTCAAATTTTTGTTCCCGATTGTATTTTGACGTGCTGATTCCGAATCTTTGAACGAAAATATCGAAAACTCATCTGAAATATTTTTGGCGCCAAAAAAAATATTTGAAAACTGATTCAGAGCTCACCAACTCGAGAACGTTTAGAGATAGACGAATTCTGCTAACGCCAATCGATTCGGAATTGCTGAATTGGTATATATTGGGAATTTGAACGAAAAAAATCGACCGGCAAAAAATGATAAATAATTTTTTGAACTTTTTAAATTAAAATTTTTCAAATTTCAAATTTTTATCCCCGAACGTATTTCGACGTGCTGATTCCGAATCTTTGAACGAAAATGTCGAAAACTCATCAGAAATATTTTTCGCACCAAAAAAAACTATTTGAAAACTAATTCAGAGCTGACCAACTCGAAAACGGTTAGAGATAGACGAAATCTGCGAACGCCAGTCGATTCAAAATGGCCGAATTAGTATGTATTGTTATTTTCGAGTCAATCAAAAGAAATAAAAAATTACTCGAAAAAGTTGTAAGGGGTTCACCCCTAAAAATCATTAAAAGTACCAAGTTGTCACATCGACTTGAAATTCGCACTGTGTACGTAAAATTTCATGCTCATTCCAAAAATGTATGATTTTCTATGCTCACAGATATAAGATTTAGCCGGAAAAAGGTGTTTAAGATGAAGAAAAATAAAATTTTCTGAGAATTTTTATTTTTCATTTTTGAATTTCAAATTTTTGTCCTCGAAAGTAATTTGACGTGCTGATTTTGAATCTTTTAACAATAATGTCGAAAACTCATCATAAAAATTTTTGGCGGCAAAAAAAAATCTTAAAACTAATTCAGAGCTGACCAACTCGAGAACAGTTAGAGATAGACCAATTCTGCGAACGCCAATCGATTCAGAATGGCTGAATTAGTATGTATTGGGTATGTATTTGGGAATTATTTTATGACTTTCTGGATCTTATTTTTATACATAAGAGTTAAATTATGTCCATACAACGTATCCGCGTAATTGAATGGTAATTATCTTTCAATGCCCCCTAAAACTTTTTTATTATTTTCCATTAGAGATAATTACTTTACTGATTTCATTACGTGTACAAAAAATGACTGGTTGTTTCCCCCTCGAGAATGGGTATATTTGCTGTCTGACGTAATTGCATCTTGAATGAGCACTCCAACTTTCCTGAAATTTCCCAGGTGACCATCATTCTCTTTTGATGTATGAGAAAATAAAAATAATAATAAAAACAATGATAATGTGTTGCGAAAATCACCTAAAGCGCATGCCGCTTGCACCGCACAAAGACTCAGGAAATATGTATCTCATTGTCGGACGCGAGGCTATAATATCAGAGTCCCATTGAGCCGGCTCATGAAGTGGCAGTTCTGCAACGAGTTGGTCAGGCTCGAATGGAGAGAAACAATCTTTTTTCTTCAGTTGGACGGCATGAGCGATAGAAGATGGAAGCTAAGATCAAGTAACCGAGACAACACGCGTCTCGTATCCAATGTGTGATGGACTATATGGCGGCCAATGTGCTTTTCATGCCAGCAGTGCGGCGAATAGCAGCGAAACTAAAACAAACGGCATACTGTCTTGGGAGTGTCCGTGAGGATCCCAGACTCGCCTGGTCAAAACCCGCGGGTCCTCGCCCAGTCGACATGGTAATGGCTGCTTGCAGTCACGGTTACCTATCAAACGTGGCTGGAGGTATCCAGTCTGACACGGGTATGCAGTAAAGAGTGGAAACGACTCCAGTCGGTTACTCATCGAACGGAGGAAGGAATCTCCTGGCGCTCCCTCAACCAGGCGTTGGCCTCCCGGAAAGGAAAGTTTTGCTGGATAGGCAAGCAGAAACAATATAGCGTACTTCGATACAGGAGATCGGGGTCTCGGCTCTTCGATTGAGAGTTGGGATGAACCTGGTCGCCTCGGCGGGTGAGCAACGCCAAATTTGCTTGGGCACTGGCACTGCAAAGCCAGTAGTGGTAAATGGAGAACACCTATAACCGGTTCAAACTCGGATGTCCCGTATCGATCTATTGAAGGGGGATCAAGATCTCTGCTTTGTTATTCACTGGCCCGTGATTCCCACAACCCTAATCAGAACATAGCACGATAGACGATGTAGGTATATGTACTGCGCAAGTTCCACACTTCACAAGCTCCGTTAGCTGAAATTATATTAGAAATCATGAAAATGTACTGGGGTACTAAATCGTTGCAAACTAATTTACTATAGAAAAGAAAAATTGTACTAGGAATTGCAGCACTGTACGGTCCTAAAAGGCTGTGGTCTTTTCTCCGTATGATTTCATGAAGTATTTGGGTCCAAGTTGTGTTGCCAGGACATCTAGACAGTTCTGAATTTTTATACCAAGCATACTTCGTGAAAAGGGATTTTTGAATGCCCTGATGGTGAAGAATCACAACCTTTCACTTCTCCTACAAAAATCTTTTGGAGGAAAGATCCTTGCAGTTTCAAGATGTAGCACATGCAAAATTAACATACCAGAAACTTGAGTGACTTTTTGAAATTAGAGCTAGCGTTTCCTAATCTTTCGAAAATCCAGTCCGTGCAGAACCTACTCATTGACCACCTGAGACCTAAATACCTAATAGGTGAAAGTCACCTGTTCTTTCGAATCTGCGCCAAAAAGAACCGATAGCCATAAAGTTATGTTTCTACATCTCAAAAATGTTTCAACATATCATGCTAGAAGAGCAAACCCAAATTTCATCCGACTTCCGCAGTGATCAGTCACTGTTGTTCCGGAGTTATTACTGGTCACTACCACACCTTAGCCAAAGACGCAACAGACTGGCACAAATGTGTAAATAGAATATCTTCTTTCTAAGTAGAACTTTTGAAGGCTATGGAGATACATCCTATTTTACCGTAAAGCTGATATTCACAATCCCACGAACCTCAAAACCTCAAAAAAACATCAAAATGATTGATCGGCGCTCCGGGGCGGCTTAAATGACATCGGTGGCGCATTCGCTTTCAGAGCTCTAAGGAAACCCGGAAAAACCTGCAACACCCCATCATCTGAAGAGCTGGAATTCATTGGTAGAGAACTTCTAAAGAGGTCCGACGAATTGTGACAATCTGCTCTATGGTAGTCTTCTAAGGCTCCAAAAGAACCAGTTCCAAGGAAGGTATGTTAGTGCTCTTTACGGCGAGTTGTGTAGGTACACCATTTTCCCACCTCCCTAGATTTTTGTCAACGAAAATTCATGAATTAACGTTTTCTGTGACTGATAATTTTGAATAACATTCTCCCTATCATTTATTTAGATGTATATGAATGAAAACTGATTAATTGAAAAATCAGCTGAATGAAAATGTAAATTTTTTACTTACAGATTATTTCTTTCCACAATATCCGTCAGATGTGGTTCAATGTTCAGCATGGGGAGTAAGTGTTGTCTGTTTGATATTACAAAAAAACACACTTAGGCAGGTTTTCCGTCTCAACATGAATACCTCGCAAGATGGAAAATTTCAATAAACATCCTGTCAATATTTTCAAATGAAAATCAAAATTATCATATTATAATTATTTTCATATTTTGGAGATTACAAATGAAAACACCGGAGAGGGAAACAACTAGTCATTTTTTGTACACCTAATGAAAGCAGTGAAGTAATTATCTCTAATGAAAAATAATGAAAAAGTTTTAGGGGGCAATGAAAGATAATTACCGTTCAATTACGCGGATACGTTGTATGGACATAATTTAACTCTTATGTACAAAAATGAGATCCAGAAAGTTCGAAGCTCATGCCCACGTATGATTTTTGGTGTAAGTAGGCGACAACGAGTATCAAATAAATTGAAGGAGATTGGATGGTTACATAAGGAGAACAGGAGAAAGGTTCATTTTAGTACCTTATCATAAAATAATTCCGAAATACATACCCAATAATACTAATTCAGCCATTTTGAATCCATTAGCGTTCGCAGAATTTGTCTATCTCTAATCGTTCTCGAGTTGGTCAGCTCTGAATCAGTTTTTAGATGTTTTTTTTGACGCCAAAAATTTTTATGATGAGTTTTCGACATTATTGTTGAAATATTCAGAATCAGCACGTCAAATTACTTTCGAGGACAAAATTTGAAATTCAAAAAATGAAAAATAAAAAATCTTAGAAAATTTCATTTTTCATCTTAAACATCTTTTTCCGCCTAAATCTTATATCTGAGCATATAAAAATCATACATTTTTGGAATGAGCATAAAAGTTTACGTATGCATTGCGAATTTCAAGTCGATGTGACGACTTGGTATTTTTGATGATTTTTGCAACTTTTTCGAGTAATTTTTAATTTATTTTGATTGACTCGAAAATAACAATACATACTAATTCGGCCATTTTGAATCGACTAGCGTTCGCAGATTTCGTCTATCTCTAACCGTTCTCGAGTTGGTAAGCTCTGAATTAGTTTTCAAATAGTTTTTTTGCGCGAAAAATATTTCTGATGAGTTTTCGACATTTTCGTTCAAAGATTCGGAATCAGCACGTCGAAATACGTTCGGGGATAAAAATTTGAAATTTGAAAAATTAAAATTTAAAAAGTTCAAAAAATTATTTATCATGATATACTTGCCTTTTTTGTCCGTCGATTTTTTTCGTTCAAATTCCCAATATATGCTAATTCAGCAATTCTGAATTGATTGGCGTTAGCAGAATTCGTCTATCTTCAACCGTTCTCGAGTTGGTGAGCTCTGAATCAGTTTTCAAATTGTTTTTTTTGGCGCCAAAAATATTTCTGATGAGTTTTAGATATTTTCGTTCGAAGATTCGGAATCAGCACGTCAAAATACGTTCGGGGACAAAAATTTTAAATTCGAAAAGTGAAAAATAAAGAAGTTCAAAAAATTATCTATCATGACTTACTCGACTTTTTTGTCCGTAGATTTTTTTCGTTAAAATTCTCAGTATATACTAATTCGGCCATTCTGAATCGATTGGAGTTCGCAGAATTCGTCTATCTCTAACCGTTCTCAAGTTGGTCAGCTCTGAATCAGTTTTCAAATGTTTTTTTTGCGCAAAAATAATGTCTGGCGAGTTTTCGACATTTCGAATAATGAATTTATTTAAAATTAATAATGAAATAATGAAAATGTTATGATGTACACCTAATGAAAGAGTAGTTTCCCCCTCGAAAACACCCGTATATACTACGTTCCAACAATACACGATGAAGTGCAATCATTACACCAAAATATTTGGCTTGGCTATGCACAAGTGATTTCGAAGTTTGGATATTAGCTTTGTTGAATATGCGGTTGGAGATAAATCACATATTGGTTCTCGAATTGTTCGACGACTGAACTTTGAATTAGGCAGTTTCATGATTGTTGGCATGGTTGCACTTTGACGACAAGAGCGTAGTTCGGAGAGTCAATGGAAACTGCGGTTTGTTGCTTAATAGGTCAAGTTTTGAAAGACATACGTCTGTCTACAAGTGTAGTAGGAATTATGTCGCGGACACACAAGGCGCTATGTACCGTACGTTCGGTATGTCTGCGATGGTTTTCAAAAAAAGCTCGCATTATTTCAAATGTATCCGGCCACACAGAACCTAGAGAACGTAGGGAAATATTTGGAATGTATCGCGAACATAGCATACAGAGCGCACTGTGTGGCAGCGACATTAACCTCATTTTTTGTGTAGTTCGACTGACTGTTCGAAAGCTTTCGATATAATCAACCATGGGAATCACAGAGCAGAGATCTTGATCACCCTTTAATAGATCGATATGGGACATCCGAGTTTGAACCGATTATCAGTGTCAATCCCGGGGCTTATTATTCTAAACTTACTATTGGTAGATTTTGACAGATGCCACTTCTTCTCTCACAAGAGGTCCACCATCCACCGACAGCTGTTTCGTGGTCTACCACTCATCAAGGAGGCACTAGAAACTTTATGGAAACTTATGTTGGTCAGTATAACTAAACAGTTGTCGGCCTGTCAATGTCGCAGATGATCATCTGTCTTTGGTCTAGGGTTCGATCAAAAAAAAAAAAAAACTGTAGACTGTAGATGTCAGAAGCAATCAATTCTTCATTATATATATATATATAATTGGTTTTCCCACGGGCGATGTAACGACTGACTTTTACTGTCAGATGTAATTCACTGTCCGTCATTATTAGCCAGGAGGGAAGTAGTTGTTTTCTGTCAAATATGCCTCATATTTTCCACAAATATTTGGAGAGAATTTACTATTTCATTCATTTGATAATCTCCGGCGAAAATTCTCGAGCTCTGTTTACTTCCTGGTCTCTTTGCTACCGAGAACTTTTTGGTTTTCACCAGCGGGTAGTGCAGCGACTGTATGTCGCTGCTTTATTTGTGAGGAAATGTTAGTTATGCAGTGGATTATGATTCATTGGGCTGGGGCAGGACGACTCTAATGTTGTCCGACCTACCCTGTCACTGACGAGCGGCAAGAACCGCGAAACGCATCTGCAGGTGGTCTACCCCAGCCAAATGAAGGATAATTTGCCGTATAGTTACAATAAGCAATTGCAACTGGGTCTTCTTGAATTAATGTTGCACAAATATCTGTCAGATATGATTCAATGTTCGTCTTGGTATTAGCCAAGTAGTACACTGATAAAAAGGATATTTTGCATCAATGCATAATTGCATTGATTCAAGTCGATTGTATTCTTGAATAGGTCTAACCAAATATTAGTTTGATTTTTTGACAGAATCCTCTTGACCACTTGAAAGGAAACTGTTTTGAGACATATGAACACTTTCTTCGCTGAATAATGAGAGTTGTTTGGTGCAAGAATATTTCAACTTTGATAAAGAACACTATTGTGAATACTTTCTTTGTTCGATGGTGTGAGTTGGTTGAGGCAAGAATATTTCAACTTCAATAACGAACAACATTCGTCTTCATAATGCAATAAATTTTTGATTCAAGATTATCTGCATTTGGAGGCTCAGTACAAATGTGCACTTGGTTATAAAAATATGCCATGGAAGCCATGTTCATATGGTACAGTTCAACAACCAGAGAACAACTGCGAACAATTGAAGTATAATGGTTATATATGAGAATAGTTTTGTAATATTTTAATTTCATTAACTATATAATCAAGTTGGTACCTATTCGGTGACGCATAGAAATGCGATTGAATATAGAAATGACAGCGTCATTCGCCATTATCACACACCTGTTGAAAACAAAAATATCTTCAACCTACCCCCATAACTGGTCCATAAATGACCTAAATTCAAATCGTGCAGAAATAATTGGACCTCCATATTGCACTTCTGTAGCAGCACATTTCCACATAACCACTTTGTCAAATACAAAACTAACAACTTAAATTATGATTCAAACACAACCCCCAAACCAAAGGCGGGCAAAAGCAAACAGGATAGAGGTCCCAGTCGGCAGTCGCAGTGCGCGCTTTCGCGTAGGTTCGGGTCGTTCCGGTAGCGGGGTTTCGCCAAGAAATCATGTTCTTGAGTCAAAAGGAGCATTTTTCACAAGTAGGAGTTCTCTAGGGTAAAGAGTTGGAATGTATTAATGCAAACAAATTCATTTCAAGATAATTTATGTGAAGAAGCAAACAGTTCAATAAGTTTTGAAATAAGAGTATATTCATCAATTAGAAATAATTATTCTTTTCAGAAGATGATTCTGTTCAAGAGGATATATATATTTGATTGAAGACATCCTTTTTATCAGTGTAGTTTTCTGTCAGATGTTGCCCTCTTATTTTTCACATGGTGAAAATATTTGGAGAGAAGTGTACTTCGATTTTCCTATTTCTGTTATACCTAGTTGTACAAAAAACATATATTCCTCCGAATTCTCGTTTCTTATTCCCAAAACAAACTGCAGACCCTGCTACAAACATCACAATAGGCACTTGAATGTGGCGAATAACAATGTGATACAACGAACCCGATGAATGATAACATCATTCGGAATGCTGTGAACTGCACTAGGGTGTCGTTTAACGAGAAACGAGAGGCTGTTATTCCCATTTGTATGAAATATGTCTGCACTGTATGAAATATTGCGAGCGGCACAGAACTGGACTGACCGCAAAAATCTACGAAATGGGAATATTTATGTTGGTCCTTTGATTAACGATGCACTATATTCAAATGCCATCGTTTTCTCTTATCAAACCAAGGGGAACAATGAGGCGCCTCATAGGGAATGGTACTTTTTGAAGATACTAAGTTTCAGAAAGTTACATTTTTAACAGCCTGGAGAAGTGCTATGGATTTCCATCAAGTAACAACCGAGTCAATTACTCAATTTCAGAGTTCAGTATCGATTAATCGATACTTTGACGAGTATCGGAGTATCGATACTGACTATCGATATATCGATATTTTCTAAGATTTAGTATCGATACTTTCCGACCTCTACTTTGAAGCTATCTGTTCCCCGAATCATCCCGCAATTCCATCTATTTCCTCAATCTGGTCTCGCGCTGATGAAACGGGTGTAAGCCGCTCCACCTAGTGGCGAGTAGATCAAGCAGCACTTTGATTCTACGGGTTGAGAGATTCAGTCAGATATCAGAAAGATATCGGAGAGCAATGTTACTCCAGAGTACTCGTGAAGATAGAACACGTCAGGATATAAACTTCATCGTAAAATTAAAACACTATTAAATATGTTATAAGGGAAATTCCGTATCCACATCAACTCAACGAAGACTATAAAAAGTAAATTCTCGACACCAATTAAACTCATTTAATTCCTTATTTTTACGATTCCAAACTCCGGCTCATGAAATTCGGCCGTAAATTTCGCGCCGAGAGAGCATTTCAACACCTGAAACGGCTGAAAGCGTCTCCGTCGCGATATTCGAGAATATTTCAGGTATCAGAAATGCGAGGAGTGTTAATGAGATTAATGAATGTGACAGGCATGGAAATAACCAAGTTAATGCTTTATGCATGCATTAGTAGCAGAGGAAAATAGAGCCCGGCGACATTTTCCACTGGAAACATTTTTTAAAGAGTACCTACGTTTCCTCGATGGAGTCTTATTATCAACACCAAACTGAAAATTGTAATTTTCCTACAAACGTCAAAAAATTACAAGGTTCGCGCATTGACAACAATATGCGAAGTGACACTTTTTTTCATTTTCCTTCGTTACCATGACACCGTGCGCGAAGTAATGTGCGAAATACCTATTTCGCACACTGCATGCATGTGAAATTTATCGGATTTTCATATTCTAATCTATATGGTCCTCAATCAAGCAAAAATTCAAGGAATCGTTTATTTCTAACTTTATGGTCCTCAATCAAGCGAAAATCCGAAAAATCATTCATTTCTGAATGTTCAACAATAATTAAATAAGGCTTTTTCACACTTTTCAAATTGTGATAAAATTTTATAATACCTATTTTTTCTTGCGTTTGTAGAAAAAATTTTGTTTGCATCCCGTGCGCGAAATACTTTGGTGATCTCTACTATTTTCTCTACTATTTTCTCACTGCTGGCATCTGATTGAGCTGCTATTTTGCACACGTATTAGGAACCGATGACAATACAATAATTTCCAAAATTTTATTTCCTCTGTCCCCCCTGCCCATAAGCTCGTCTTCCGAAGGATGGATAAATAATGCGTAGATATTAAAAAAATTCGGTATCGGATATTGAAAATAATGGCGAAAAAAATTTGTTCGTCGGGGGAGATCTGACTCCCCTCTTTTTCGGAAAATCTAAGACAGAAAAATCCGAAACATTAGTGAAGAACCCTCTCATTCCCAAAATGGTGAGAAACAAAGGACCATCAAATAATTCAAATTAAAATTATTATATCCTCAACCCCTCCTCAAAAAATTGCAAAAACTCTTGGAAATAAAATCGGAGAAATCCGTAAAAATATGTAAATGATGTAATTTGAAACAATTTCACCTGGATGTCCCCCTAAAATCCAGAAAGAGAACGCGTAAGATTTCGGAAGGATACAAAAATGTTGACTCGAATCCCCCTCGTATTTAAAAAAAATGCGAAAATGTGGGATCAGCTCATGATTTGATTGAAATAATAATACATCCCTATTCCCTTCCTTCTCGAAAAAATTTGCAACAATAAAATAAAAAAAAACATCGAGTAATATAATTTAAACTGGGAAATATACGAAACTTGGTAGAGCAAAATCGAAAAAATTCATTAAAATAGCGAAATATATGGGATCACCAAATAATTTTTAAAAATTATCATTGTCAGGTGGAGAACGCCCAGGAATTCAGAAAAATGTTCGACGGTTTCAGACGTCGAAAATTATATAAAAAAATGTTGATCTTGTTGCTTGCATTCTTCTCTTACGCGAAAACTCGAGAAAATAAACTCGGAAAAATCAGTAAAATTATTGAGAAACATAGGACCATCAAAATTTCCTTCATATCTCCCTCCTCATCGAAAAAAATGTTATCCCTTTGTCTTCCTGAAAGCTAATAGAGAAAGCTAGGAACTCGGAATCATTTCAATTGAAAAAATTCCTGAAAATTATGTGAAACATCGTACAGTCGAATAACGTTTGTAGCTGGGCCATTTTTATAATATTTTTAGCATTATTCTATTAACTTATCTACAGTTTTTTATTAGAGTCTGTTGAAACAATGATAACATTTGTCCTAGTTATTATTTTCATAATATTGGGAGGGCGAGGGCGAGGGCGAGCCAGAGGCGAGCGAGAAGAACCACGAACATCGCGAATTGTCATTTTAACCGAGTAACAGACTGAGCTTTCTCCACAATCACAAATGTAACATATAAACAAATGGAAAGCCAACGGAAAATTATTTTAACATTTCAATTCCCATATCTTGTCACTATTTTGTTAGTCAAGGCTAACGTTATTATTGCTACAACAGAGTTAGAATATTCATTCCTTAACAAGTGATGGAATGAAATACATGCAAAATGCATAAGACGGCAAGTGTTGTAGAATATTCTTTGTTCAATATCAAGAGCGAGAATATTACCATTCTGTTATCAAATTTGATTTCAGAATTGGCAAATTCTGTAACGGTTGTGGAGAAATAACCGTTCTACAGCCTAGCCAAACAACTTCTCCGAACACTTCATCTCCGACTAACGATTCTCCGCAGAACAAAATCGATTCCGCCATGTGTAGTTGCGGCGACGATTATTTTTCGCTTAAGCTTCGATTGCCGCATCTAAATATGCATAATCCCTAGATTGTTGGTGTTATTTGAATATTAAATCTGCAAAAGCAAATTAATTTCAGCATTAAAAAAACCAGGGAATTTCAACGTCCAAAGAGAAAAACGGTGCTCGGTTATGGTAAATTTAATTAAACGAGAAAAAAGATAACATTGCTCGTTTAATGCGAGCTTTGTGTATATGGGAATAGTTTTTCGTGTTATCGGCTGGGAGATTTTCCGTTCACTGAAATATGATCCTTATGATGATGGTATCCGAGTTTGAAATTGTTTGAAATTGTTTCAATCGAATCTGAAAGGATCCATGCAAACGTTCATTAACACACTCATAATGAGAACTGAGCTCAAAATGGAGTTAAAAACATATAGGTCTTAGCAATTTTCATGAAATGGAAGTCAAGCAATTTCAAGCTGCTTCAGAAATAGTTGAAGGCTTCTGAAGTCTCATTTCAATCTTAGTTCAATCAAACAATGACAATGAGCACTTGATATTTTTTTATTTTTTTGAAAAGTGTATCCCGTTAAAAAATTTGGATCAAGGTTCTCGGTTTTGTGTTGTAAATGGTTGATTTAGTGTAAAGGTCACCGACTTCCCCTGGGATCCAGGGGTGAAATTGTTAACCCTTACTTTCAATATATTGAATTTTCACTTGGTTCTTGCACAGACACATTCCAGCAGTCAATTTCATGATGCAAAAAAGTCATTTCATTTGAAAACGATTCAATTTCTTTGGCATCCAAGGGTGGATTGTGTAACCCTCAAATTTGTTTGTTTAATTTCGTAAAGAAGATTTTATTCCATTTCTTCTGTTTCTTCGTCTGCTCGATGTCTTCCTTGGTCAATGAACTGTGGTTTATTTTCTCTATTCTGGTTCTGTACCTCGTCATTGATGGTTACTTCAACTTCCTTTTCTCCTCAGCCTTATATAATTTTGCTACTTGTTGAAACTATTCTGTATGCCCTTGGTGGCTCGTCCTCGGCGCTGCTCTTCTTCTCTTCTCTATTATCCATTATCTTTTTCTCCATCTTGTGATATTTCTCTTACTTATCTTTTCGTTGGTCCTCCTCCTTTGACCATTCTCATAAGATCTAGGTCTACAGTAGCTATTTACTCTGGGGTCTCTGTATCTCCTCTAATATGCTCAATATTCCAAGAGTGACTGCTTCCAGCGGCCATTTCTTCTGCATATAGAAGCTGAAAAATATTCGTCTCAATTTTCACTGTTGGGAGTGTTGCAATTACCTTCCAGTTTTTTCTCAATTTTCCATCTTCGCTTCCTATCAGGACTAGCAGTTGATTTGGTGTTCCAAAGGTCTCATTTCGTTTGAAGATTGTATACTTTTCTTGGTTATCAGGCATGGACGTAATATGACAGTTGCGGAACAGTGTCATATAATAAAATAAACCCATTCAACTCATTCTCCATAAGGCTACGTGAATCACTTAATGCCTGTAAAGTTCATAAACATCGCAATTATCCACTAACACCCACAAAACCCGAATTTTCATTTCAACAAATGTCAAATGCTTTGTTTGTCCCCCCATGACCGCCATATTGTGACGTCAACTGACAGTGCTTTAGTAGAGCACTGTCAGCTGAATTTCGGAACGAAGACTTGATTCTTGCATGCACATTCATTCACAGATTTTTTTTTGGGCTTTCCAACCCTTACATCCTCACTAATAATTTCTGAAAACTCAGTACATATTTTGGCTGTTCTCTGGTTTTCATTGAATCAGAAAACAGTTTTCCAAACTCGCCCTGTACAATTCAATACCAAAACATAGCCCGCGGTCTTACCCGTTATCTTTAAGTCTCAATGCTCTATTCTCCTTCTAATTTAGCAAAAATATCTTTCTCCGCTTCGTCTGAAAACAGACAATGAGCTCTTAGCCTAGAGGCTCTAATTCCGAGACGTTGTCAGACATATTTCACGAGTAATATCAACTTTCATACAAAGTCTGTGGGGCATGTTAAATTAATTCTAGTCATACCATTCTCGGGCTTTTTATTGCACCTGAATGAATTTCTCGTAAATAGGGTAGTTCATTAAATTCACAAGGTACATTATATTAAATCCACGGGATACGTTGTTTAATGAACTTAATTAAAAAATCCAGTAACACTTCGGATTAATAAGAATTTCCGGTGAAAACCTTCAATATTACATAAAATTGATAATTTTACTGACAAATGCCTCTCCAGGTTATAGGTTGACAATGCTATGACACTAGATATTGGTCACAGTGTTATATTATTGTTGTTATTGAAATTGTTATCTCCAGGAATTGAGGCGAATCAGACAAAGATAGGGACGTGTCTGATCAAGATATTTGTGAGGAGCATTCTCAATCAACCTTGTGAAGTCGCTTTGGAAAACGAAAAGCGCAACGGTACTGATAAAAAATGCATGCCACTGTTAACTCTCAAAGATAGGGACGTGTCTGATCAAGATATTTGTGAGGAGCATTCTCAATCAACCTTGTGAAGTCGCTTTGGAAAACGAAAAGCGCAACGGTACTGATAAAAAATGCATGCCACTGTTAACTCTTCAGCAACGTAATCAACAAACCAAAGATGGCGACGAGGATAGTAATATACCACTTAGTTCTTCAAAAACCTATGCTACCAAGAACAGTATCTTCGCGGAAGGTATCAAAAAAATGAGAGAAGATCATCACTCGACAGGTAAGCCAACAAAGTATGAAATGAATAGAGTGTGTTGCCATTTACGACTGTCCAAAGAGGCTCATTCTGCTAAAACTCCGTCTTCTTTATCAAAACTATTTTTTGATGAAGACTAGATGCAAAAAATTTTACATCAAATGACTATTGGTACAATCGAAATTATTTTAGATTGAAAAAATCAAAATCAAAAATCTGCGCCATTGGCACTATTGTCCGTTTCCAGAAAAAAATTATCGGAAGAAAAAAAAAGTTCATACACATGAAATGCATAATTTTATCACATTCTAGATTTTTTCCTTAGTATACTTCAAGAAATTACGTTAAGGATTAGAATTGTTGTATTTCTACCATTCGTGCAACATTTATTAAAAAAATAAATAAATGAAAGAAAATAGTTCCATTATGCATGAGATCCGTTTAAACGGATGTGTGTTTTTTCAAAAACTTCACCTTGTATCAGAAAATGAGTGGGAGATTAGTGCGATTTCAATATTCTCTTTATTGAGATATATATATATAAAAAAAAAATTATTTAAAGAAAAAATATGCCTATGCACTAATGGGTTAATTGAATGATATTCTTCGGGATCTTCTCTGTTGGGTCTTTCAGCAGTATTATGTGCGTTCCATGAAGAACAAACAGAAACATTGCCATATTTTTTCGTTCGAGAATTTTATATGATGAATATGAGGCAAACATTTGACAGAAAACAACTACTTCCCTGGTTAATACCACGACGGACATTGAATTACATCTGAATACAATCGCGCCACACGGGCGGCGCTGCTACTGACTTTTACTGTAAGTCGCTACTTCATTTGTGTGGATATATTAGGTATACAGTGGATTATAGTTCATTGGGATGGAGAAGGACGACTCCAATGTCGTCCGACCTACCCAGTCACTGACGAGCGACAAGAACCGCGAAACGCGTCTGCAGGTGGTCTTCCCCAGCCAAGTGAGGGATAATTAGCTGTATAATTACAATAAGCAATTGCAACTGTGGGTCTTCTTGGAAGAATGTTGCACAAATATCTGTCAGATGTAATTCAGTGTCCGTCGTGGTATTAGCCAGGGAAGTAGTTGTTTTCGACATTGTCGATTTTACTATTTTATTCATTGCCATAGTGTTGATATTATTCCACTCGAACATCTTTGAGCTCTCTCTAATATTACCTCGTCCATAACTCATTATCTTTACCAGAGTGGGAACATGCTAACGTCCCAAGCAAGATACTGAATTTGTGACAATATTTAAGCCCACGTATCACCCTCATCATGTCGGCTAATCCGAAGTTTAAGTTTATTACAACGTATCTCGAAACACATGAGGCTCTATCCGATCAGGATGGATGAAGTACGGGTCGGACGTTTTTCATTTCCGACACGTTTTCCGACGGATCTATCGGACGGCATAACACAGCGAAGAAGTCTGTCCTTTCAGTTCTGTTCCGTGATTTATTTGTGAGACGACATGACATTATTGAATTTCTACAGTGTGTCCATGCCCGCCCCATCCCGTACACCTCCTGCATTCTCGTTCAGACATGTTGATGACATTTTGGTAGGTTTCGATGGCTCAGCGATGAATAGATCTTTTTTTGGAATCAATTAACACTCTAATTAGATGATAAGATGAAATTGAAAAAAAAAACAATAAGATGAACTTTCTGGAACTTTTACAAAAATAATTAATACATTTGAATTGACTTATATAGATTCCTATAGTTCATAAAAAAATTGTCTGAGTACCTAAAATATGTTTTGTTCCACTTCACATAACCCTTCTTCGATATCTACGGAGGATCCGAAAGTCATGGATATTTTAGTTGATATGAAATAGTTATACTGGAGCAGGAATCAGTACCCTCTTTGGACCATATGCAACGATTTAAGGCTACTAAGACAAGTCTCACTTATACATGCCAAAGAAAAAACAGGGTTTTACTTCTGCCTCAGTTTTCAACTCACCCATAATCCCGGCAATGTCTTCAGTAAATGTTGAATATAATCGCTCATACACATCCTACATAAAAAATGAAGTATGTGATTTCAAGCTTGAGGTTTGCACTTCACAATAGTGTTATTCAATATATATACAGGGTGTCCCAGAATAGAGGGGACAAACTCCGAGGGTAGAATTATCACTTCATTTTAAGGCTGAAAGTTCCAATAAACATATTCCCTAAAATGAGTATTAAACGAGTTACAGGGTGTTGAAAGTAACACAAAAAAATATATTTTCCAGAATAACTCCATAACGGCTTAACTTTTCTTTACTTAATCCCCGATATTTCCTATACAAAAAAGGAAAACGTTTCGTTTCACAAATATCAACGGTTTTCGAGATATTTACTATTTTTGAAAGGAATGTGAAGGTAACTATTTATAACAGTATAACCAACATATTTCATACTTTGCAATGAGTATAAATTCAAATATTTCGAAAATTGTTGGCATTTACGAGGGATTTTGTTCACAAAAATTTCTCGATTTTCAAAACTTACATAGCCACTAACAAAATAATCACTAATGAGTATCCGTATCACATACTCACTTATTCAACTTCAAATATCTCGAAAACCGTTGATATTTGCGAAACGAAACGTATTCCTTTTTTTGTACAGGAAATATTGGGGATTAAGAAAAAGAATACGAAATCGATATCAGTCCAGTGGCGTGAAAGTTGGGGAGGGGCGAATAGGGGTACCCACCTGCCGTACGCCCCTTTTTGGAGTTACAAACACATGATTTGCCTTGAAATATGAAACTGAATGCTGTCAAGTGAAATGCCAAATTTCATTAAGAAAAGTTGAGCCGTTATGGAGTTATTCTGGAAAATATATTTTTTTGTGTCACTTTCAACACCCTGTAGCTCGGTTAATACTCATTTTAGGGTATATGTTTATTGGAACTTTCAGCCTTAAAATGAAGTGAGGATTCTACCCTCGGAGTTTGTCCCCTTTATTCTGGGACACCCTGTATATATGCAGGATATGAATAAGCGATTATTTTCAACTTTAAGTGAAGAGAATGCCGATTTTATGGGTAGGTAAGTTGAAAATGAGGCAGGAATAAAACAAAGTTTTTTTTTGGCATGTATAAGTTGGACCTGTCACACTACTTTAAAATTGTTACATATAGTCCAAAGAGGGTATGGGTTGCTGCTTCAGTATAATAATTCCATATTTACTGAATTATTCATGATTTTCGGATCATCCGCAAACATCTCCGTGAAGTGCGACAAAATACATTTTATACATATTATATTTGCATGAGAATGCAGGAGTCTTCAGAAACGATATGAACTTTTCCTTCTCCGATTATTTTTAGGAGAGTTATGACCAATCAAATATTCGGCTCCGCCAGAACTTTCAGCGGCGGTAAGGGTAAACCTGAAATTTGATGTCGGCGTTCAATCACGTTTTCTGAGAAAACGAGCGCATTTCATAAAAAATTACTTGGAATCATTTTTGTGGAGAATTGAATTGTCTTTCACCCCGTTGAGTTGTTTTTTCGATAAATCATATTCTTTCCAAGATTACAGCAAAAATTTATTCATTTATTTTTAAACGAATAAAAAAATATGTTCCATCCCTGGAATTTTGGTAAACAATTTTTTTTCGTGTTCATCGTGGTTCCAACTACTAGCATACCAAGTTTGGTGGTGCTACAATTGATTCTTGTCTCAAAACTCAATCGTACTGGAGTAAAGGTTTTTATGGATTTTCTATTTCCGCTTCTACTAAGTCGACTGTTTGCAGTCAATAGAGGTCGCCCAGTTAGGTACCTGCATAACGCATGATTCACATTATCAGACATGCAACGACACGGCAAGGACCGACAAAGACACGATATCTGCGTCGGGAATTCACATTATATGATAGGTATGCGACATCTCGACGGGTTACTTGGAATGAATTAGTTTTTGTGAAACCAAAATATTAGAAGCGTAGTGTTTTAAAAGTGAGGAACGCTTGTATGTCATGTCATTTTTCTCCTATTTTTGCCCATATTGCTTCTTTGCTGTTGTCACTATACTTACTATGTGACAGGTCGTACAGTTCCGGATATTCACGAAACTATTCAATTAATTTTTCATAATCCATCTTGTTATTTGAATACAAATCCTCAAACTTCACTGATCCTCTCGCAAAAATGGAAATAAACTATTCACACTGTCCAGCAAGTACCCGTCAATTACAGGCACAGACATGAAAAACATTCTTTCCAAGAATGTCGGTCCGCTCTGTCGCTGCCTTTACGTGTCGTTGCCGCGTCGTTGACGGTTAGTGTGTACATCAATACTTATTTATCTACAAAGAATAGTTTGTCGTGTCTTTTTCGGTCCTTGTCATGTCGTTGCATGTCTGATAATGTGAATCATGCTTAAATCTGCCACGGGCTCAAACAAATCCCCGAACGGATAATAATTCAAGCTCCATCATGATATTGGAAACCAAGCTTTTCAAACCACTCAAACCTGACAGTGACGCTGACCTCTCAGCTCCATCGAAATCAAGGTTCGATAAGTGATGTTCCCTCAACAAAACACCTTGCCGATTGGACATGGGCTAGTGGTATAATTAGTCATACTTAGCAAACCCGTTAACCGCATTACCAGTCGCAAAGCGGGAAGAGGGTTGAAAGGGTCTCCATCAGAAAGTAGACAGGGTTGGATGATGCTTTTACGGCGTGAATATAATTTCGTAATAGCTTTGGAGATGGAAAATTCATGCAAGGGTAGAGGGAGTTCAGAGCGTAGAAAGTAACATATTCTCTTCAAGAGAAAGCTTTTCTTACCGAAATCACAACTGAGAAAGTAATAACACATTGGGATTTTTTGTTTTTGATCGCGACTAGAAAGATGACACTATTTTAATAACAGCAATACATTTACTTGCGAGCTCTAAAGTGCAGTATTTGCTGCAGATAATAAAAAGAACCCTGACAACGAAGTATTTACCATTATCCGAGGGGGAAACTACTCTTTCATTAGGTGTACATCATAACATTTTCATTAATTCATTATTAATTTTACATAAATTCATTATTCGAAATGTCGAAAACTCGCTAGAAAAAAAAGGCAAGTAGGGTATATCATGATAACTAATTTTTTGAACTTTTTGAATTTTAATTTTTCAAATTTAAAATTTTGGTCCTCGGACGTATTTTGACGTGCTGATTCCGAATCTTTTAACAATAATGTCGAAAACTCATCAGAAATATTTTTGACGGCAACAAAAACATAAAAAAACTGATTTAGAGCTGACCAAGTCGAGAACGGTTAGAGATAGACAAATTCTGCGAACGCCAGTCGATTCAGAATGGTCAAATTAGTATGTATTGTGAATTTCGAGTCAATCGAAAGAAATTAAAAATTACTCGAAAAAGTTGCAAGGGGTGAATGTTGGCAACGGTTTTTTGATAAACTCTTTGGCCTGTCTCATTCCTGGTGAATCGTTCCACCATTCTTGAGATTTCTGTTGGATCCATGATTTGGTGTTGGTTTTTAGTACAGCTTTCGCTGTACGGTTCTGGGCCATTCAGAGCCTTACTTGCTTCTTCTCGAGCTAGTGAATCAGCCTCTTCATTGCCTCTGTAACCTGTGTATGCTGGTACCCAAGCTAGTGTCAGTCTGTTCCGACTGCCTAGCTCTTTTAGGGCTGGTGTTTCGTGTTTATCATGGTTCCAACTACTAGCATACCAAATTTGGTGGTGCTACAATCGATTCTTGTCTCAAAACCCAATCGTACTGGTTTATAAGACGACGAAAGAAAGAATTGTAAGTAATCAAGTAGGTACAATTTTTGTTTTCTGGAAAAAAATCCTTGTACTGTAATTGCCCCTTACGGTATTACCCACCGCTCCCCTCCACTCTCATTTCTTGTTAAAAAGGCATTACCAGTCACTAGTGACAACAAAAGATAAATGGATCTTCTCTATCTTTGTCATACTTCTCGAACAAAGTCAATCACGTATAATTTGCATTTAACAACGGCACATCAATTTTGATTATTCTCGTTATAATTTTAATGGGCCCGAGGCCAAGATAATTTCATGAATAAAGTCTTCCCTACATTTCTTCGCATTTATTTCCGAAGCTATTTATCAAAGACTTCATTTCCCCGATGGCACTAAGATAAAGAAACGCTCAATAAATTTTCCCGGATTAAGTGATTTTTTTCTCTCAAATACGAATTTATATTTCCTTTATGAATATGAAACGGCTCGATTAGGCAAACCATCAAGGATCACGTTGTTGAATGAATAATGTAACTTGGGATTGATAAGAAGCAGTTTGGAGGTAGAGCGAAGACAATTATTATTGGATGGTCTTCGCTTGAAAATGCGAATTCAACAAGGTGAATAATTTCGTTTCCACGGAATTCTAACCCGAATGATTACTTGCCATGTCAATACGTTTCATCTCTGGACAGAATTCCTATGTTTGAAGTGAATATGAAAATATGAGAGATCTTTAAACAGGAAACTCTCTACATTGCCAGTAATCCAGTACAATTAGAGAGAAACAAGGTGTCCTGCCCTACCAGGCCTATTGCCATAACCCTATACAATAGGAAAAATTGGATCGAAAATCCATCAGAAAACTACTTTTCTGGCTAATACCACGACGAACGTTGAATTATATCCAATGAATTTCCGTGCAGAGTTCCTACAAGGCTATCTCCACAATTGCTCGTTGCATGGAAATGTTTGGACCACGTATAGATCGGTTTCTGGGTTCTTGCCCTCATCAGTATAGGGTAGGTCTCTGCAGACAATAACTAATGTCTGCAACAATTGATTTTGCATGAAAATTCATTGGGTATAATTCAACGTTCGTCGTGGTATTAGCCAGGAAATTAGTTGTTTTCTGATGGATTTACGACCCAATTTTTCCTATTATGGCACCTTTTTCTCCCTTGACAAGCTCATTGTTGAAAATTGCAGATTCCTTCTAAAGTACAATTAGGTTTTGAGACGAGGCTCGATGGTAGCACCACCAGTTGTGGCATGTTTGTAGCTGGAACCATGTCAAAAAATAAATTACTACAAAAATTCAGGTGGAACAGAAGAATATTTTCATTTAAAAATGAATAAATAGTGTTTTGGTGCGATCCCTTGAAAAATGCTCCCGTTTTCGCAGAAAACGTGATTGAACGCCGACATCAAATTTCAGGTTCACGCTAAAAATGATCAGAGAAGGAAAAGTAAAAGTGGCTTTTCTTCTCATGCAAATATAACATGTAGGTATCTGAGTACCAACATTTTTCTCAATTCATATAACCCTTATGCGCTGTTTTATACTGAATGAGGAACCAGTACCTTCTTTGGGCTATATGCAAAAATTTCAGAGTAGTGAGACAGGTCTCACTTATATTTCCCAAAAAAAAAACATGGTTTTACCTCAGCCTCATTTTCCAACTCAACCATAATCCCGGCATTTTCTTGAGCAGATCTTGAAAATAATCGCTTGTGCACATTCTGCATTTTTTCTTTTTTTACGGATATTTTCAATTTTAATTTAGAGTTTTACCGACCAATGAGATGTGAGGAAGAGTCGGAAAACTACAAACCGCGAGGATGGGGTTCAAAAAAGAACTGAAAAATCTGAGTAATGATACAGAATGTTCCACAAAAAAATGATAAATGAAACAACATTGATCATTCCTGTCTCATGATATGTCAGTAACGGCGGAAAAAAAATTCTGAAGGATTGAACAAAACGTGACTTTGAAAAAAGTAGGACCCTGTGAAATATTTGAGAAATGCATTATTTTGTATCGTGCGTACTATTGAATGGATTGTACTTGTCCAATTTGAACTCATTATTGTCGAAAATGTCGAAGTAGACCCCAAAATATCTTGAAAAAATAATTTATATTTATCACCCTGTATCTCAAAAACCAGGCCGTTTGGACATATGAAAACTTTCAAAGAATCACCTCCCGGAGTTTATCAACGTCCTTAATGAACACCCTGTATAAATGGACTGTAAATGTTTGTGTTAACTGGAAATATTTGAAATAACAACGGAAAAACTGAATTCTGATTCTAGTCCACCATTCCCTGAATTATACTGTTTAATAAAATAGCCATTAAAAATACCTGTTCAGCCTTTATGTTACTGAGAGCATGTCAACATTCGAACAGATATTCATACTTTAAACATTACAAAAACCATAACAATGAATTTTCACGTTTCAATGCACCGAAATGCTTTCATAATTCACGGTTATATTCATTATGTAAATGTTCCTCTATATTGTATGAAAACATATTCAACGGAAAAATGCTCAATTTAAATGTTCGACTGAATTATATGAAAACAAATTTATCAAAGAATAATATATTCAATTATTATTATTGAGTTTCCATTCAGTAATTTGAATGGGGTAAATCTTCCGCAATATTTCACAGATTTTCAGTTTCGAGTCATTAAATTTGAAATATTTTTCCGATTCGGGAAAAGTTTCCTTTGTTTTGTCCTCTTGAATGATTGATATTTCTTTGTCCCCTTCAGTTGTTTCTGTATAATCGTCGAATAAAAATCCATTTAGGCCATGAAACCACTCGAGTTATAACATTTTCATCTTGCAACAATATCTAGTGTGTTTTTTCGCGTGAACTGGTTTCAATAGTTGGTGCCCATCTACATGTTTCAACAAAGTTTTCCGCATATTTTTTATATAAAATGGCTTTCGGCAATATTTTTTATATAAAATGGCTTTCGGCACAGCTTACTTAATCTCCCTCTCCCTCTCCCTCTCCCTCTCCCTCTCCCTCTCCCTCTCCCTCTCCCTCTCCCTCTCCCTCTCCCTCTCCCTCTCCCTCTCCCTCTCCCTCTCCCTCTCCCTCTCCCTCTCCCTCTCCCTCTCCCTCTCCCTCTCCCTCTCCCTCTCCCTCTCCCTCTCCCTCTCCCTCTCCCTCTCCCTCTCCCTCTCCCTCTCCCTCTCCCTCTCCCTCTCCCTCTCCCTCTCCCTCTCCCTCTCCCTCTCCCTCTCCCTCTCCCTCTCCCTCTCCCTCTCCCTCTCCCTCTCCCTCTCCCTCTCCCTCTCCCTCTCCCTCTCCCTCTCCCTCTCCCTCTCCCTCTCCCTCTCCCTCTCCCTCTCCCTCTCCCTCTCCCTCTCCCTCTCCCTCTCCCTCTCCCTCTCCCTCTCCCTCTCCCTCTCCCTCTCCCTCTCCCTCTCCCTCTCCCTCTCCCTCTCCCTCTCCCTCTCCCTCTCCCTCTCCCTCTCCCTCTCCCTCTCCCTCTCCCTCTCCCTCTCCCTCTCCCTCTCCCTCTCCCTCTCCCTCTCCCTCTCCCTCTCCCTCTCCCTCTCCCTCTCCCTCTCCCTCTCCCTCTCCCTCTCCCTCTCCCTCTCCCTCTCCCTCTCCCTCTCCCTCTCCCTCTCCCTCTCCCTCTCCCTCTCCCTCTCCCTCTCCCTCTCCCTCTCCCTCTCCCTCTCCCTCTCCCTCTCCCTCTCCCTCTCCCTCTCCCTCTCCCTCTCCCTCTCCCTCTCCCTCTCCCTCTCCCTCTCCCTCTCCCTCTCCCTCTCCCTCTCCCTCTCCCTCTCCCTCTCCCTCTCCCTCTCCCTCTCCCTCTCCCTCTCCCTCTCCCTCTCCCTCTCCCTCTCCCTCTCCCTCTCCCTCTCCCTCTCCCTCTCCCTCTCCCTCTCCCTCTCCCTCTCCCTCTCCTCTCCCTCTCCCTCTCTCTCTCTCTCTCCTCTCCCTCTCCCTCTCTCTGTAGTCGCTAAGGATTCGAACTTAGCCGACCAGCAGTCGATGGTTTTGATTGCAAAAGTCTCAACCACTGAGCTACTTGGCCCTTTCGAGGACTACGGGAAGAATAGGCGCCTTAGGAAGTTGGTGTCAGAAGCCAGAAATTTTTTATTCATCTTCTGAGCTGAAACATAATCGCATCATCAAAGCAAATGAAATTAACATCGAATATAATTATTTTCCTTATCTCTTTCGAATACTTCTTACTAACAATATCAAATACCTAGCAGGCCTCTGAAAGCGAAAACGGTAATTCCAATTATTTTAGGGAGCTCTCATCATATAATCATGAAAGGACCGTCAACAAAAAATATCAATTCCCTTCAGGTCGTGTTTGACTGTAAGACCATTTTAATCTTTCATGAGATTTTCATAATGCTTCCTGAAGAAAGTACCCGTATATTATTATTAATTCTCACAGAAAGCTTTGAACCCTCACTGTTCAAACAGTAAGTGGAAGTTTTAATTCTCTTCTATTCCTTTTACTTAAACGAATATAAGAGCCTCCCCTCCTAATAAAAAACAATATCGATTCGAAAGGTATCTTTGTGAAATACCCTCCGATAAGGCATCTGAATTTTTTCAATTTATTTCTAATGAAAATACTTCCAGAAGCGGAGAGTTAATAGACTGTAAGACGTTCCGAAAAAGAACGGTTACAGTAATATTACAATAGAAACTGCCGCTAGGAAGTCGCGCAAGTTTATCACAATCTTTTCTTTTCTGTACACACATGATTCTTGATAAAAGAAAACCAATTTTCTTGGACTTATTTTTTTGAACCGAGACAAGAGTTTTCAGAAAAGATCATTGTCATACTCAGATAGCCAAGCTGCAATAAAAAGAGTCAACTCAATGCAAGTTACCAGAATACTTGTTTGGGGCTGCAAAGAAGCCCTAAAAGAGCTCGGCAGTCAGACCAGACTGACCCTAGCCTGGGTCAGCACACACAGGTTATAGAGGCAATGAAGAGGCCGATACACTAGCCCGAGAAGGAGCAAGTAACGCCAGAACCGTTTTGCGATGTTGAGATTCTTAACACTATTACAATATAATTCCTTGAGAAATTCAATAGAAATGTCATTAAGTTGTCAATAATAGTTTTGGAGTGAAAAAAGTGGGTGTTTGCTGACTCAACAGAAATACGCCAATTTTTATTTGGCGCTTGAGTCCGAACTGTTTGTCGGAAAAAAACCTGAACGGTGGAATTTGTAGGAAATTTCATTTACTTTCATTTTGAATGGAAAAGTCATTCACGTAAAAATTACAGTTTTCGAGTTATAAGCGAAATTTTATTAGCAAGATTCGATTCAGCACTCCAAAAAACGTGTGAAATGGAAGAAATCATAGAACTTCTCCATAATTTTCTCGCCCTTGCCGAATACAAATTTACTGAATTATTAGGTCTAGAATTCGCGCGTTCAACGAAAAAATAAATACACGTGATATCTCCCTATACCCCCTCTCCCCCTTGCGATATTTTTCTGTACCACCCCCCTTCGAGCCTCACGTGATTAATGGACGACCCCTAGGGCATTCAACATAAAAATATTTTCTGAACCGGAACATTTGTCCGAGAGCGCCACTGATTGGCAAGACCAAATACTCAATGAGGGAGTATATCCCGAGGCAGCCGCTAATATTACATCTCCATGAGTTACGTTCCCATATCAATTAGGAGAATTAGGTGATGTAATGCGTTCTGACATATCAGCAGGTACATTGTGTCGCTTTTCCTCGAGGGTATACGGGAAACCTTCGGCGTATTGTCGTGCTGCGAAACATAATCGTTGGAAGTTTGCAAACAAGGACCAATTCCAGTTTGCACATATGTAGTTCAATATTCAACAGTATCGACAATGGATCAGAACAATGGTTGACCACTCAATGGGAATCGATTAGTTATAAATAGGCCTAGGGTATTTATTATGAATGCTTTCGATATAAGGTTATAGTCTAAGAGCCAGTGGCCGGCGACCGGTATGCATTCGATCAGACCTAGCTTTTTATCCAGAGTCCCCTATACTTACCAAAAATGGAGTGGGGACTCGCTAAGCCTAGCGCGGTGACTGTAACTACTGCAGGTACTAAAATTAGACTCATTTTGAATGTATTTGACAAGGCTGTCATTCAGGATTTTTAAAATATATTATTATTGTCGAAAAATAACAATGGCTGACCATTATCGCGCGACTAACATCGTGGCAGACAATTTTGAAGGTATCAAAAAATATGAAATTTTTAAAGTCACTGACCAGGTTTGCCATTCACACAGTTACTGCTAGTGAGGAAAAAAAGGACAAAGTTCATAAGATCTATAGAATTCGAACTCACGATCTCTGGATTAAATAAATAAATGAATAAAAAAATAAGTATGGGTTTCATTACATAGTTAAAATTTACAATTCATAATGTATGACATGTCACATTTTGTCTCATTCATTCTTCTTAACCCAGGGAGGGGGGTTCAGGGAAGGATGAAGAAAGAGGCGCAGAAGAAGTAGCCCTTCCGCTCCTTATCAGGGGAGCTAGAAGGACGCCCTGCCAGGTCGAGCCCAAAATCCCCCATCAGGGGGGCGCTGATGCCCGGCCCCGCTGACGTTAACGGAAAGTCGGACATTTCATGACATTATAGTGCTAAAAGGTGAGATACACGCCTCCTGCATAGCTTATGCGTGTTGTTAATACTAGTAGTAGTAGTAGTAGTAGTAATCATTGGGAGGCCGCTTCCGCAGCCAGGCCATCCCCTGCTCTCCACATAACTACATTGCCCCTTCTAGTCTTCCTTTCCGAACCTTGGTGACCTTCTAGTGAACGTCAGTATGTCCGTCCACTCTAGTTCGATGAGTTCCTCTTGTTGGAGTTTTTCGACTCCGAAGATTTCGAATCGTAGCCTCCCGTACGCCTCACACTCGCCAAGGAAGTGAGACGAAGTTTCTTCGTCTTCTTCGCACATATGGCAAGTGGGATTGTCTTTTATATTATTATTATTAGTGACAGGTGTCTACCTAGTTTGTTATGGCCTGTTAGTATTCCTACAAGGAGGCGTAGTGTTTGGCGATCTCTGCCTAAAAGCCACGTCATCCTTGACTTGCTAGAGCCGGCCACAAAGTCTTTTGACTGCCTGCAGCCGGCGGTATTTCTCCAAGATTCGTTTAGTTCTCTTTCCACCCATTCATCTAGGGCAGAAGAGATTTGACCTCTTGCAATGCCTAGTACTGACTCCGGTCCACAGAACGGCGCAGCGGAACCGGTTCTGGCAAGCTCATCTGCCACCTCGTTTCCCGGCACCCCCCTGTGACCAGGGACCCATACCGGCTCGACTTCCTTTGTTTCCGCTAATTTCTCAAGAGCATCTCCGCATTCCTGTACCAAAACTGAGCTTGGTCTAGGATGACAGATAGCTATGAGCGCTGCCTGACTATCCGAACAGATATAAATTTTCTGTTCAGTCCATTCTTTCACCTCTTGCCTCGTAGCTACGGTTAGAATAGCGTACACCTCGGCTTGGAAAACTGTTGTGTATCTTCCTAGAGCGTACCTTTCTTGTATATATCTTCCTTCCAGGTAGATGCCTGCGCCAGAAGCCTATTTGCCAGTCAGACGCGAACCTCCTGGACGAAGCTCCACTGTGTTTCCTTCCCATTGTTCTCTGCTCGGAATAGTAAGCGCAAACTTCCTATTCCATCGCAGTCTGTCTTTGCGCTTTTCACTCTGAGGACGGAAATAGGAATGTCCTGCTCCGCCCACTTTGCGATTTCCGCATGTCCTATCATCTCTCCTTGGTTTACCCAGACGTTAATACTATATTCGTTGTAGATAGAGTGCTAGCAGTGAGCTTGTGAGGCTGATTTTTGCGATGATAAACCCCGGAAAAGGCCGAGGCAAAAAATCGGGTGAAGGTACTTCGCGTTTTAGGTACCCCTTAAGTCTTGGTTCCCTACGGAACCGGTTCTTCCCTTCGCTCCTGTACGGAAAATATCCAGCGCCTGATATATGAGCCCGCCGTGTTTGCGGTGCTCATTATCGTATACCCTGAGCTTGGTAATATCCTTGGTGAGAGGACTGTTATGGATGAAGTACTTATAGAACTTGTAAGACAGGTTCTTTATGTATGTTGGAACTGAGTCGACGCCAGCAAGCTTCCTTAAAGGTTCCAAACGAAGGTATCTCTTACTATTAGTGATAATACGGGGTACATTGTTTTGCATCCTGCATGTCCAACCGTAAAAGTGGGGTAGTTTTCCACAAAAAAAAATTGTGGAAATTTTAATCGTTTTTTACCTTAGTGTCATAACTATGGATTTACATCAAGTAACGGCCACGTCAATCCAAAACTCTGAATGAATGCCTGCCGAAATTAAGACGCTTGTCCAGTTGTACTCCCAGGTACCTCGCAGTGTTCACGTTCTCAACAGCTTCGCCATTGATCGTCAATTACCTATAAAGCTTTGAGTGTGTGTACTTCTTAGTGAAGTTGACGGTCTCTGACTTTGCCGGATTCACCACTATATCTTGTTCTCTGCCAAATAGGGTATGACCTTCCTATCCAAGTGAACTTGGATCCTGTATTGGGCAGCGACGCTCGAGAAGGAATAGGCGAATAGGAGAGTACAAGTGTAGCGATAAACTTGAGCCTTGCGGGACACCCCCTCGACGATCTCTGGATTATAAAGCTGATACTCCAGACACATGAGCTAATGCACCATCATTGGTTAGTGATGAAGGTTCTTCTGGGGTTGGACTTTGATAGTAATTTCACGGGGAATTAATGTCACCAATTGCACAAACTGCCAAATACATTTGAACGTTTGTAAATAATTCCTTCTAAGTAGGTGTTCTGATTATTATAATATCCTATTAAAGTGTTTCTATTATAGATATTTACATTATTGAGTATTCATCATCTCATCTGTCATTTTACACTAGTGTTAAAAATACTTATAACACTAGTGTTGAAAGTGATTTTGAAACAATATGTGAAAAGGTCAGTTTTCAGTTCATATGACTATGAATTAAAAACGTCATTTTTAATGACAGTTGTACAAAGAAGTTATTTTTCGTTCTGGTTTTGCTTTGCAACAAGAATCCTTTTTCAACCTCAACGAATTCAAATAAACTTAACAAATTTCCCAACTTTTGTCAAAATATCTTGAAGTGTATTGAAGCTATAATTAGCGCGTTTTTCATGCAGGAAAATTCTAGGTGGCCTCTACTTTCGCTCACCCCACCCCACGTAATTGGAAAGAAACAAGCGAATACCGAGAAAACGCCAACTAAGTGAAAACCCGGTGAGCTGAACGAGCAGACTTTTCATGAGAATCTCGAGTGGAAAACAATGGAGGAAACTTTCGATGAATAGAGTAGGTTGGTAGGGAATTTCCCGGTAAAGAAACTCACCATGAAACGAGGTAAAACGGCTGACAGGAAAATCGATGTGGTCTTTTCATCGTGAGCAGTTTCCGAACGATCTCAATACATACATGAAAGAGCTATTACATTGGTTCTATGAAAATATATCACGAGCTATTCGAAAAATATTCAGTTTGTCGAATAAATCTGTTGTATTCACAATGTGATATCAGACACCTGCCGGTTTGACACGTATCGCTGACAGTAGACTTGCGAAATGGCAGAAACATGGATTCAGGAAAAAGGGTGGACTGGTCTTAATTAAAAACGTTATTCATTTATTTGGGGAAATGCAAACGAGTTGAACCCGAAAATAGTTATTTACCTAACAAGTGCGGAAAGTAGTACTTTTCCGCACGCGACGGTAGTTGCACGAACGACGCGGAGCGGAGTTCGGGCAAGTCGTTAAGGGCGGAAAAGACATTTTCCGTAAGGTACAATATTTTTCCTACGAGTGTTTTTGTCCATCTTATTTATGAAAAAACAAGGTTTTTAATAAACAAGTTTTATAATAATGCTACAAAATGACTAATAGAATAGTTACATAGATCATTTAGTTAGTCCTAAATATCCTTATTTCCAACAATACAAAAATCGTGCGGAAAAGTAAAAATCGATCGATTTTATTTTCACGAGTTTATGGCCATCATTATGTAACATCTACTGATATAAAAATAAAAATATCAAATCATGTTTGAGAAACGGTAATTTTATTCCAATCTACTTAAAGTTTCCCTTTTCTTTGGCTCACTTTCCAGAAAGACTTCTTGCACGTTCATGGTGTCGTGCCTTAGAAATTTTAATTCCAGTATCATGTTTTCGACATCATTATACGACATACTTCAGAAATTTTCTCGATCTTCGCTCTTTCATTATGGAAAGTGGAAAACCGCCATTGAGATTTCCCGTGTTATATAACTGTAATATTATATAAAATATGGAGTGCTCGAGTCACGTGAGTCGAGAAATTCCATCTAATCGTCTTTGAATAACATAAAAGCGAAGACCGTAAACGACAAAATCTCATTTGCTCTGATCTACAGCGGATATAGAAATTTCTTTTGAAATTCTTGTTTTGGTAGAGTGCGAATAGTTATCTGAATGTGGAGTATTTTCAAGTTGCGAGATCGTAAGGATTTGATTGGTGTAGGGAATAGATGGGTAAAGGAATCTGTAATTATTCACAATGAGCTATCATGAAAGAAACAAGGTGTCACCATAATCCTAGACTACTTCATTGGCTGATACCACGACGAAGGTTGAATTACATCTAATGAATTTCCGTGCACAGTTCCTACAACTGCAACTGCTAGTTGTATGGAAACATTTTGACCACCTATAGATCGATTTCTGAGTTTTGCCCTCATCAGTATAGGATATACAACAAATATTTGGATCACATCTACATTTCAAACCCTCAGCTGAATCCGCGCGCGCCCGCATATCAGTGTTCACTAAACTACGAGCGCCATCTCAACCTCAGCCTTCCAACCAAAAGCAATACCCACATTGCATGATCGCCAAAATCACCATATTAGGTGTAGGAATCTGCAATTGTCCAGAATGAGCTTATCATGTAAGAAACAATGTGTCCTACCCTACTGTGATACGGTAGCCTAATGTGTGGGTCAGTAAACAGACTACCCTAGGAAGTATTTTTTTTTTGTTTTGGAAAATTGTAAAAGATTATCATCATTGGCAGTATAATGATAGGATGTTAAATTTTGACATGTCGCCAGACCAGAGTATAGTTTTGAATCCGCCATGAATCGCTCGGATTTAGGCTTGGGGGTAGCCTCCCCAAAAGCCGATTTATTAACGCTTCTGGTTTTCCTATTTCATCATCATCTCAAAGGGCTTGTTGTAGATTTGCAGGTTCGGCCACGGCTTCACAAATGCGTGGACTTTGTATGAGGGGGCCGAAGGGGTAAATGATAGTCAGGAAAGTTCCATGATGGTTCGCTGGTGCTTTATTTACCAAAGCAAAAATGTTGAAAAATATTTGAAAGAATGCATACACTCGGTATTTGCAATTAAGAGCAAACAATACCTAGCCTAAACCCAGTATTCCTAATGAAGTTCACTCAATTTTTATTTTACCCATCAAAAATAAGGAAAACATATATTTGGTTGCCACAACAAAGGGACAAAATAAATCAAAGACTTGCCGGGGGTATGAGTACAAAAGAAAGAGAAAGCTCTCGAAATGGGTTTTCGATTGATACCAAATGAAAATAGGATTACGTTATTTATAAAAGAAAGGTTGTCTGTAATCCTTTATGAATGTAGATGAAAGATCTTTGTTGGACGAACAATTAAAAGGGTATTTATTTCTTCATGATTGGAATATAAAATGTTTTCCCAATATAGACGAAGAGGCAATTAAACGGATCGCGAGATATTCATTAGCAGGAAACTGGGAAAAGTTGTTGACATTGCATCCTTTTAACTACAGTTCCCTTATTAGCCCATTACCTTTTAAGTTTTTTTTTTAAGAAAGTTTGTTTGAAACATAACAGTGAAGCGGTATACGTAAATGAAATCATAATAAAATGCACAATGTCGCCATTTGAAAAAATTTGTAATACAAATTCTAAAATCATAGCAGAAACATTTCGACTGAAAACAATATTTACAGAAATTTTAAAACTTGGAGTAGTGGTTTGAACATATCCATAATCCGCTAGAGTAAAAAATTCATTTCAAAAAAAAAAGTTTGATACAAAAAAAATTAATAAAATATCATAGGTGTTATATTTGAAAATCGATCGTTCATATCACTTCTCGTGAGACCGGAAGTTGCAAGAGGCTGAGTTACTTGTCAAAAAATGCAGTTTTAGGTTGTATGCAAATTCTCCAAATTCAGTTTATTCCTTACCCGACTAGCCACTACGTTGCCATTAAAAAAAAAATTAAAACAATAATTTAAAAATTAATTTTACCATCAGATGCAGAACCGTTAAGTTGTTTTTTCCCAATACTTTAGGACTGAAATTAATAATTTGAACGTATCCATGGCCTTCTAAATTAAAAATTAAATTTCAAAATAAAAAAAAAAAATGTTCACAAAAAGTAACAAGTGATACATGGCTGGTATACTCTACTAGATACGATCCTAAACGTTTCACTTTAATGGAAAAACCATTTTCTTCTATACGTATAAACAAAATTCTCGTCTCAACTAAATATTTCCACTCCCATAACTTTTACGCCATGATTCCCAAGCTTGACATATTTAATAAACCAACGAACATTTTTCAAGACTTTATCGATAATGTACCCGTCAGGAAAACGAAAGACTCATGATTCCGTAAAGAAGAAAACCAATGAAAAATTGATCAGGGGTAATAGAAGTTAATGGGAAATATAAAGTAAAGTGAAAGCTCTCAAAATATGATGGTTACATTTGGGACTTCTGGATAATACGATTACGTCCTTTATATAGAGAAAGTTTGCCTGCATTTTATTTCAAAACTAATGCAGTTCCCTTGTTTTATCAATACATTATAATGAAGTATTATCCTTCCTAGATTTAAGTTCAGACGAACTCAAATCGTACCATGCTCAAAAGAACATAATGTTAATCAAAAATGATAACTTTTTAATATTCCTTGAAGTTCAAAGGTCTTATAAAGAGAAATATACGAAAAATTGAATCAAGAATACCGGCCTCCTGCATTCGTCCGGCTAAGACTTCTGCCGCATCAGGGCAAGCCGGTATGATTTTCAAATCAGGAGAACGTGTCCATCATTCCAACAAGTACTTAACCTTATCATCAGATTTTAACATAATGGTTTGGGTTGAGCCTGCGGGGTTCAAAGAGTAACTCTCGATATTTGGTCCGTTTTTCCTCCTCTATTTCGGACGATGTTCGTTTCTCCATGACCTGAAAACTCTATGCTGAAAATCGTCTTACTTTGATGGTAGAGAAGCACTTATTTGCTTGTATTTGTCTGAGGGGGGGAATGACTAGTTTCAATTCTCCACAACGATACAATATTCCCCTTGTTCCCCTTGTTTTGTTCCTATATTTGTAATTTTTTTGCCATCTGTATGTATTTTTTTAGGACAAATAAAGACAAATTATTATTATTATTATTGCGATTTTATGAGATAAGCCACAATCACACGGAGAATTTCAATAGGAAAGAAGAGGCTCTAAACCTCAAACGTATATGGGATCCCATTCTCCAAAATTGATGGCAAATTCTAGTCAAACATGAGAAATGAACCAGACAGGGTAGGAGAAAACCATGAATGGAAGTAACAAAATGTTTACAATACACAAAAGTTCAAAACCATCTTGCCTATATAGATATGTTCAGAGTACTCCTGAACCGAACGGACCGACTCCTTAAGAAAGTTAAAATGCAATATCCCTAAAGGACAAAGCATAAAAACGTAAGAATATAACAGGAAATTGAAAAACACCTCGACCCGTCTAGCTTCCGCAGTCTAAAAAGAGAACCAACACAATCAAGATTGCGGAATACGAATCATTCTCATTTTCAGAACCGATGAAGCCATTTCACCAAGGCTCTCCGAGTTTCCGAAGATACTCAAAACTGACATACCACTGAAACCAATAGTTAGTAACTACACCAGTTTCGCTTAAGTACCACATGTCAAAATATGTAGCCTTGCTCCTCCAGCCTCATGTGGGAAAAACAATATCTAACGTCAAGAATTCGACACACTTGTAGAGAAGAAGAGTATGAGCAATTAGATGAAGAGGCGATGAAATGTCCACTCGGTCTACTTTTTCATGGAGCACTCTTAGAAGAAATAGGAGGAAATAGTCTAAGACCGCATAAGCTTGACAAGGAGACAGCAAATGCATTATGGTTTCAGGCGTCCCACTACACGCTCTACATCTAGTGTATACCATGGTTTCGAAGAAAACACCATCCTGGCAGGGCATTAGGAAGAAGAAGACCCCATGCATTGGCTCATCTGCAAAAGGACCTCAGATATCATTTCTATCTTCATATTTTCGTTAGGAATATCCAAGTCGGGCCCTGTCTTCGGAGTCCCGATACATCCGGAGGGTGCGCTGGTGTCATTCACCTAGATAGTCATTCCCCACGTCCGTGAGGTGAGTCCAAGAATCATTTGCACTGAAGAGACATAGTGAGCCAAAAGAAAGTCCTTCTGCATCTTTCGGCTGAGATTTCAGCCTCATCGCGGCAAACCGGTATGATTTTCAGATTTGAGAGCAGCGGGTCCATCATTCCACCAAGGCCCTTTATAATAAGAACCACCATTTCAACAAAATAGTTTCGATGGAGTTCACAGAGTAAATTTCGATATTGAGACCGAAATTGTCCTATTTTCATGGTCGTGGTCTACTTACATCAGGCTTATTTACTTGTATTTTCCTAAGGGTGGGAAATGAGTAGTTCAGATAGATTTAATTAAATGAATTTTTTTTTGTATTTCGTGTAATTTTGTTTTATTACAATCGCAAAGCGCTTTCGGCTAACAAGCCATCATCAGTGCAATACCTGCAAGTAAGTAAAGTTTTTTGAAATGTAGAAAAAGTTTTTATGAAATTTTGAAATTACTTACTCGTCAAGTATTCATACAGGAGATCTATAAAAAGTTTTGCCAAACCATGGTTCACATTTGTTTTGGACGTACATTCAACACGTTAAAAACTAAGTATTTATATACCCAATTAACGGGTTATTTTAAAAAAGCAAATTTACATTTTTAATGAAAATGAAAATCTGCATGCTCGTTCTGGAACACCAGACACGATGCCCACGAGGTGCAGACGGAAATAAGAAAAAAAATTATTTTATAACAAATGACAAATGATATAAATTGAAGGCTGACAGATGATGTGGATGACATTGACATAAGGCCCATATCCATTTCCGTCTGCACCTCGTGGGCATCGTGTCTGGTGTTCCAGAACGAGCATGCAGATTTTCATTTTCATTAAAAATGTAAATTTGCTTTTTTAAAATAACCCATTAATTGGGTATATAAATACTTAGTTTTTAACGTGTTGAATGTACGTCCAAAACAAATGTGAACCATGGTTTGGCAAAACTTTTTATAGATCTCCTGTATGAATACTTGACGAGTAAGTAATTTCAAAATTTCATAAAAACTTTTTCTACATTTCAAAAAACTTTACTTACTTGCAGGTATTGCACTGATGATGGCTTGTTAGCCGAAAGCGCTTTGCGATTGTAATAAAACAAAATTACACGAAATACAAAAAAAAATTAATTTAATTGAACTGTTACGTGTACACAGCTTCAACAACTTCACAGATAGATATGGCATCTTTTATTTTCTCATATTATTAACTGTATTATTGTAATTAACGGCCAAATAAACGCTACAACCTATGTTTTTGAGGATTTTGAGTCTTTTGTGAAGATTGAGAAATACCGAATCCATTGGAACTTCTCATTCCCAACCCTAAAGAAAAAAGGAGCACACTGGCCTGATGTAGTTATCCTCGACCACCAGAATAGGACGATTTCCACTAAGGGTAAACACATTCGGTTTCAATTATCCACATAACCAAAACCTCCCTTACTGACAATCAATTCGTTAATGTCACTGACAAAAACAATCTAAACCATTGCACTCCTCTTGCAACGCTGCTTGTAATTATTCCACCTGAAAATTAAATCACAAAGTTTGATATTCAGGCTCCTGATAAAACAATCAGTTAATGGAAAAGCGAAAACTGACGCACACAGTTCCTCATCAATCTTTGTGTTGGACATATTCTCGTTTGCAAAATAAACTAACAAACTTCGAAATGTAATTATATCTTGATAGTATTCAAAACGTTGGCTCTAAGAATGGAACAAACTTATTTGTCACTAATTCAATTACACCGAAGGATATTTCTGTTCTCAGGCGAATGCTCCTTAATTTCGATTGCAATATTCGAGAGTATTTGGATGACAATACGTAATCACAATATTGTAGCAGAAGGCTTAGTCCACTGAAGGACATAGTTTTGGACAGTCCAATATCAGCTTCAGTGTTTTTCGTTTTTCTTGTAAGCTATTGTCAAGACTGGCAATAGGAAACAGGCATGTGTCCCCGTTTTGAAAAATGTTTATTCGTACATAAACATCATCACCCGAAAAGCTAAATGACATAAGCAGAATTCTAAATTTTCCGTTTCCTTTTGCCTAATTCGTTATTGAAAATGCTTCTTTTTTCATCCCATTTGAAAACGTACTCCTGGCGCCTCTGACGGAAGTATACATCGTTACTTCACATAGTTCAAACTTTTAGCGTTAGATGGCTCTCAACGGCTGTATAATATTTGCCTGAAACTGTCAAAATTACTACATATTCCGGAAACAACCACAAGGAGCGCTAGTGTTTGGGGGAAGTTATTCGATGTCAAGGTCAAATTGCGTTTAAAACGAAGGGCAACTTCAAACCTTAAAATTTCGGAAAAAAATGAAAACTGAATTCCAAAGACTATGGAGATAATGCCTATGATTTTCTCTATAAGACGAATGAGTGTGAGAGAGAATTGTGTTCTATTTAAACAAATTATTGAGGATGGAGCTCAGCTGCCATTTTGAAACTTTTACCTGGAATTGTCTCATGAAAAAGTAGGTTTTTATCTCATATTTGAGCCTTCCAAATTTCGTTGCGATATACCAGGTGGTTCAAAAATTAGTAGGGGGGGAACGGACTTTAGACTAGCACTGTATACAGTTACTTTACACTTAATGAGGACATGCAGATGCTTGTTAATAGTGCGTATAAATAGCCCCCGCTCGATAATATTCACGGCTACTACCATAATGATCGTCATTATGATCCTTATAACATAAATATCTAAGTATTATACTTTTTAGTTTTATAATTTATCAATGAATGCTTGTCTTTGAAAAGATTTTTCAAGTTTATATCATATTTCCCTAATTTTTTGAGCGGAAATAACGTGGTTCTACTTTCTACTTCTCTGAACACGTCTTTCATAATCCAAAATTATATCAATTCCCTCCACTCCCTATTTCGCGGATATCAGTTCAGAATTTATAATTTATACATTATTCTTTCTTCTTTACGAAGTGTCATCCGAAATAGAAAAAAACCCATTCAAAAACATATAATGCTAAGCTCCAATCAACATTCATCACCTGAAAAAATGTCTAGATTTTCAAACAGGCACCGGAAAATAACGAGAGAGATTTAATCTCGGTGCTGCCGGTTCTCCGAACAAAATTAAATTTACTAAGGGGCATTTAGCTAGTCATAATATTTTCATGACCCTACAGGAACTCTCGTATTATAGTTTCGACTGAGGTATTTAAACTCCACCGTCGTAATTCATATTCCATAATTAAATCTTGCCCCGTTTATCTTTATATTTTAATATCGCTAACGACATTTTTCACTCTCTGTACAGGCTGGCGTGTTAATTTAATACTTTCCGGATTTTATTAGGATTGTTTTATCACTCATACAGAGTGACCCAACTCTCTAAAACTGTTATTTATTATCCTTTTCAGAAGGTTTTAGATAGAGCATTAATAGTTCTAGTTGAGAGCCATAAATTCGAAATAAAAATAAAAATATCAAGGCCTACTTCGAATTTTTTTAAGGTCAAAAATCATACTAGCGATTTTTTTAAATAGAATTTGACGACACCACTGGGTTCACGACATTTTCAAATGGTTTATATTAAAATTACATAGGAATGCGTCCATCAATAAAAAAGTAATATGGGATTCAAATTTTAAAATTAGGTCAATAAATCAACCCAAAACTTCAAATTCAGAAATTTTATCAAAATTCTGACTACACAACTGGATTCAGAATATTTCGAAATATGTTTTGACAGAATTTCATCGAAATCTATCCATAAATAAAAAAATTATAAAATAATAAAATTTGAAAAGAACGTTATTTAGTGGAATTTCAGAAAAAATTTATTATATTAGTTTATAATTTGTTTATTTATGAACAGATTTCGATGAAATTCTGACCAAATATATTTCGAAGTATGCTGAATCCAGTGGTGTAGACAGAATTCTGATGAAAGTTCTAAAATTGAAGTGGTGGGTTGATTTATTGACATAATTCCCAAGTTTTATTCCCATGTTACTTTTTTATTTATGGACGCATTTCTACGTAATTTCCACATAATTTCCACATAAACCATTTGCAAATGTCGTGAATCCAGTGACGTCGTCAAATTCTATTTACAAAAATCGATAGTATGTTTTTTGGATTTTTGAAAAAAAATCGAAGTAGCTCTTGAAATTTTGATTTTTTTATCGAATTTATGGTACTTAACTAGGACTTTTGATGCTCTGTCTATTGAAAAATAAGAAACTTCTGAATTATATAATAAATAATAGTTTTAGAGAGGTGGCCCGCTTTCAAATGGGTCACTCTGTATATTATACCGTATACGAAGAATACGTCGAAGCTTTATGTTTCCAAATTAATATAAAGCTTGTATTTTCAATGCTCTGGTTTAGCCGAGACCGGGATAACAAAATTTTGTCAAAGTTATGGTTTTCTGGGAACAGTGATTTTGATCTCGGATGGTATTGAGGTTGTAAGAAAACCAAATCCTTTCTAATGTTTTTTTAATTAAATCAGAAGGTAGTAGTTGACAACGAGGTGTAATTTCCACATCAGGTTTACTCAACAGATAGAAACAGGAATGTATTAAATATTGTTCAATGAGCACTATTATTAGTCAACCTTTCAGAGGGCTCAATATTTTTTTTTTACCTTTCATCATATTTTTTTCTAGAAACTATTAATTTTTTGGCAAATCATATTTGGCATTTGAACCAACCATTCAACTTTGGAAGATACGAGACGATGAAAAATATATGTATTTTCATGAATTCGCATTTCTGATAATATTTTCATTGAAATATTCAAAAGTGTGTCTAGGATAATAATAATAATATAAGTTTATTCACAAATAAATAATAATAAAAAGTGTATGCAATTCAGAAAATAAACTGAAAAAAACCTTATGAAAAAACTCTGTTATAACGTAAACTTACAACAAGAACTTACATATTATTAGGTCCTACCTGTGTATTTATTTGAAAACTAACAATTTTCTTTTAATTTTCGATATGATTTTGTCAAATTTTGTAAGTATATTGAAACAAATTAATTAGTATTATGAAATTATGAAAGATGTTTTTCTTTAGTATATAACAAATCTTTTACTTTCATATGAATATAAAGATTTAGTATTTTTAATAATATTTTAATATCACTCTCTTTCTATATATCGATTTATCAAATCATATTCTTTATTTTTATCAAATCATGGAATACACAGTTAGAGGCCTTATTTAGCTCGGACAGTGTTAAAGCTGATGTCGATTCTATTCCCATCCATTGTAAAATGTAAAATAAAATTCAGTTTTTTTTTTAATATAGCTGAGACAAACTGGAGTGCTACTCGTGCGGTGGCTAACGAATCAAATCGATTCAAACAACTGCCGAATAATCGCGCCACTCTGATAGCAATCAGCCGAACACTTATAAAAGTGAAATGTTGATCTAACCCATAAGCCGGGAAAATTGCAAAGAATCCCGTCGAATCCCCGACCGGAATCCGGGACTGCGAATATTATATTCATAGTGAGTGTCTGGAGCGGCTCAATACGTATATTATCCAGTCGTAACCCATCATCTTCCCGGAGGAATTCCTTTCACGGCTCCGACACAGATTCACCACTCCATCGTTCGGAAAATACATTCTCTTTTTTTTCTCCGGTTATTTACACTACATTCGGCGATGCGATACGCCCTTTCGGATATGCCGGTATTTCTTAGTGTTGGAGGATGTTTCAAAGAGATTTTCTTTGGTTCTTTTACGAGACCAAAATATAAGTACAAAAGTTCATGAACGTCAAGTATTCTGCATCATTGGAATGTTTGTAGGTATATACAGGGTGTTCCAAATTAAGTCGGCACCATTGCCAACTCCGTTATTATTGATGCTACGAATTCGGTTAAATGGGCAAACTAGCAGCATTTTTAATGGCCTTCTCGACGCCGAAAACAAAACAAAAAATTGACAGTCGCGTTTTCGAAATATTTCATGAAATGATATTTTTTTAAATGGAACACTCTATATTTTATCATGCATTTCGACTCGTAACTACATTCTCAATAACAAAGCTCCTATGACTTTTTTTCCTAAAGTTGAAAATAAGTCAGTTTTGTCAATAGGAAACATTTATAAAAATCGGATTTGATAAAGCGCTATGAAATATCGAGTAAATGTTCAAAAAAACACCGCCTTCTGTTTGGTCTAGAGGCTAAGGCCCCTTCACCTCACGCCGGCGACCCGTGATTAAATCGTGGTCGAGCCATTTTTTTTTAATGTGGTAGAGATATGGATTGTATTGCCAGTAATTTGGATACCGACTTTGGCTATATCTATTAAAAATTGTCAGAATTGTACATTCAATTTTAATCTAGTAAATAATAAAAGAAATTAATATTATTATAAGGTAATCAATGATCAATAAAGTATCGAGTGTATTGTCTGTATCTGAGATCTGCGTTCGTCGAAAAAATATTGAGTGTATTTCGAGCACAAAGTGTAATTGCCGCTCTCCAAAGATTACCGCGCTCTGCTTCGCGTCGCGCGGTAACTCTCTTTGTTCGAGCGGCAATCCATCACTTTGCGCTCTAAATACACAAATAGCTATTTTCAACCGCATTAATATGACGCTCCAGCATTTGCTATTCTGTACAAAAACGGCTTCAAACTTATCATTATGGCAGAAATATTTTGAATACTAAAACTAAATACGGCTAGTGGATTGGTTTTAAGATGGAAATTATCGTTTTGTGTCAACTGACGGATTTTTTCTTTTTACTGTCTTATTTTGCTGTTAGTAACAAAATATTGTCATCCGTATAAATACCAAAATTGGGTGTTTGGACAATCATGAGGTTTTATTCGCCAAAACAAAGAAATTTTTTGTACTAGTGAAAAAAAAACATTTCCACATAAGTCGCTCATTTTCAACTTTTGGAGCTTTGTTATTGAGAATGTAGTTACGAGTCGAAATGCATGATGAAATATAGAGTGTTCCATTTAAAAAAAATATCATTTTATGAAATATTTCGAAAACGCGACTGTCAATTTTTTTTTGTTTTCGGCATCGAGAAGGCCATTAAAAATGCTACTAGTTTGTCCATTTAACCGAATTCGTTGCATCAACAATAACGGAGTTGGCAATGGTGCCGACTTAATTTGGAACACCCTGTATAAACACCACACTTTATTTCGAGTAATGATTATAAAGATTTGAAGTCTGCCCGGAATTGCCCTTGATTGTAGCTTTACAATATGGCATTGGTGCAGTTGTCGTACGTTGCTGAAGAATGAAAGGAACTATTCTCAAGTGGACAAAAAAACTTTATCATTGGTATTTGCTGTTGAGAAATTCCACCAGTACTTAGCAGGTACGTTTTTCACGTTGGTTACTGACCATAAACATCTGATTGGTCTTTTCAACCAAGAAAAACAGATACCTGACATTATTCCGCCCAGACTGTTGAGATGGTCCTTGATTATCAATTCCTACCGATACAAAATCGTTTATAGGCCAGAAAAACATCATGGTAATGTTGATGGGTTTAGTAGACTGCCACTTTTCCGTAGAGACTGATATCCCAGAACCTGCAGAAGTTTTGTTGATAGAATCTGAGGATAAGTACATTTCTCCAGAGAAAATTGCAGAATTATCCAAAACTGATCCAAATCGAGAAAAGTAAATGGCTGTAACTTGAATGAAGAATCGAAAGATTTTCATATCTCTAAACAACATCAAGAAATGTCAGTTCAACTAGATTGGCTATTGAGATGGAGCAGAGTGGATGTTCCTGATAAAATGAGAAAATATTTTAGTTCGAAATTATGAATAGGAAATTCATAAAATCTTTTGTGGAATCATCTGCGACTGAAAGACAAACTTTAGTCGCTATTTTCCATCGTTCAAGATAACCTCTTGGGGGGTATTCATGTTGAAAAGGGGACGATTCTCCATGAAAATTGAAAAATGAAAAATGTGACATATTTGTAATTTCTAACAGAAAACAACTACTTCCCCGGCACAAGCCACGCTGGACATTGAACTACATCTGATAGATAATGTGAAAAGCCTCTAACTGAAACGAAAGAATCTGGAAGGGAAAATTCGCATTTACATTCAGATAGTTAACTTTTTCCCTAGTTTTCAATAAATATTCATTAAATAAATTAGATAGGGAGAATTTTATTTAAAAAAATCATTCACAGAAATCCCCAATACATTTGGTCGACGAAAATCTATTTCGCTTTGCCAAGCTCATCAGGGAGATTGAGAGAATTGAAAAGCAAGCTGGTCAAAGGAAAGAAAAAAATCTGAAAGTGAAAATTTGCATTTTCATTCAGATAGCTGACTTTTTTAATTCTTTCTAGTTTTCCTTGAAAAAATCATTAAATAAATTAGATAAGGTCTATGTCAAAAAATAATTTTCAAAGTGTCACCGCAGAAGAAATGTTTCTCTCATATCCATCTCTGAAGAGCCTGTTTTATTCCAATCGTATATCAATCCTCCTGAAGAGCTTGGCAAAGCGAAATAGATTTTTGTCGACCAAAATGTATTGGGGATTAAATGCGAGAGAAGCGAACCTTGCTTCAATGAAATGAACGAGAAAATATGTTCTGCATCAATCGTACCAAAGCATCGGCATGAAGTTATATTTGGTGGCCAAAAATAGACTCCCAGATAGAAAAACTAGTCAGATGTTGCAAAATAACCAAGAAATGCCAGCTAGTGCACCAGTTTCACCATGGAGATATCCAGATGGACCTTGGCAAAGACTTCACATCGATTTCGCTGTTGCGTAAACAAATGAAATGAGGCCTGCTTCGCAAAACAGCAGAGAATGCCGAATAGAAAATTGAAATCCAACACATATTACCGGAGAGTTGAAAAATCCTAATAATATCGAAAATCATGTACTTACCCGTAGCTTCATTGTGTATCCACTGGGGGCGTACACCCAAAATATCAACACATAATTCGATTCACTTCATTTTATCCACTAAGGATATGCACCCACTATAAAATTAAAATTCAGGAACAAATTCAATTCTACTCGAAATATTCACGGAGCACCCGAATGAAAATCGAGATGATTTTATTTTCTACAACATTGAAAAAAACTTTTTTCAGCTAAAATGTACCAAAACGAAGATATAAGCGTAAATCTGAAGAAAGTGACGATTTTTTTCGGTTTTTTCAATATGGCGGCGGGCGCCGAGAAAGGGGAATTGTGCCTTTTACATTTCAAACACTTAATAACCATCCTTGAAAACATATCAAAAATTTTGAACTACCGGACCGTTTGTAAGGTAACCCCGCTTTTTTGTCTCTATTCATTGGATTAGTATTATACTTCCTCCATGTCATGGAAAATGTTCTCATTTTTCAATCTCGGTTGCTGTAAACAGTATTATTTTTCAGTGTCGCGGTGATCTCGTACGTACACGTACATACTTGTCCTCTTTTGTCTGTATGAATTCGCTTCTCCCCATTTAATCTGACCCATCCATCCGGAGATGTAGTAGGGTATTCACAAAATAAATAGGGTGCCATGGCCAGTTTGCGGAGTCCTCGAAAACCTTTCTGAGAAATGAAAGCGGAAAAGCGAACTAATGTTAATAGAAATCGAGGTTGAAATTCTATACGAAATATTTTGTTGATACATTAAATTGATGAGGTTTGTTTTTTGTTCGAGTTTCAGTGGAAATTTTGTTACCAAATGTGGAAATGATGAAAAGGCTATTGAGGAAAGTAATGAACGAAATCGTATATAGTTATTTATACCACAAGAATATAATGCGACTCTTTTTTGCACGCGCAAGAAGTTACGAGTGGTAGGCGAGTTATGCAACCTCGCGAAAAAAGGTTTTATATTTGAGTTCTAAAATGATATTGTAATGAACTTTTACAAAATTCACTATAATAATATTTATTTTCAACACTTACAATACAGTAATTTATGTAACACAATGACTGGGTTATTTATGCTAATATTCAAACTTCCAACACATCAGTACTCAATAATACTCAATACTGGTCAATCAGTGACCCGCAGGTCCTCTTATAGTAAGAAACATCTCCTCGTCGTTTCGAGAGGTTTCTACAATTTTCCATTCGCTTCCACTCACTGGTGCCACCGCTATTACTGCTATTGTCCCATAGATGGCGCCAGCCATTGAAGTCTGGATAATCGTGACAATATTTTCCAATAGGCCTTTGACACATTGGCGTTCGTAACTTAATACAATTCTTATACATACCTCGTAGTTTTTTTTATTTTGTGTGTTATTCTCATTCTCGAACGCAAAAGTATCATTTCGCATTCTAAATACAAAAATATCTATTTTAAAGTCGTGGTCATTTTTTTATCAAGATGGTCTCGAAATATCGAATATCGAAATCATCTATTATGATGTATTAACAAATTTGCAACCTTTTACACGATCCGAAACTTGGAATTTGCAAAAATCTGATTTGTAAATGAATTAGATTTTTTCTCAGAAACGCCCAATTCACAGTGTGTAGCGTCATAATAACGATGAGGACCAAAGTCATCATATCAATGACGTTATCAAATTCGATCTTGGTATTATCATTCGTTCTATCATTTTCTCTGCATTGGATTTGTTGTTCCATCACACACATTATTATTACAACCACCACCAACATTGAACGTTTTGAATTACAAAATCGATTACGCCACACATAGTGTTCCAATTACCTAGAACAAACAAGGCCCCTATTGTTTTCCGAATGTATTTTTGTTAGAAGTTATATAAATACTGAATGCATATTGGGTCGAACGAATCATTGTTTGGGAATGGGATTATGGTGAATAATACAGTGAGTGAAAAACAATTGAAATTTCAGGGTTGGCCTAGGCTACAGACTTGCCCAACAGTGAAATACAGAGCTTTTATCCCACGTGACCATAACAGTTAGACAACCAAAGTGCACGTGTTCTGGTAGTACTGAAGCTCATGTCAGAATTATAATCAGAAAATTTTAAATTCAAATTCAAAAATTTATATGTTTCGAAAAGAAGTATGTAGAAGGGTCATCGGCCAAACCAGTGGCTGACTTAGGGTCTAAATACATCACTTGCATCACTTGGAATATCACTCACACCTGTCAGCCTGACAATTTCTCTGTTGAGAAGCATTCATAAAATACTAGAAGACTAACAAAGCACCCCCTAAATGTCCACCAGGATGACAAATCTACAGAATTTGCCTTTTGCAAACTGGACTATTGAGCAAAAATATCCAACAGCTGAAGTCATCAAAATTGAGTAGGAGATTTCAATGTGTCCAATGTTGCTTGGCTAAAATTTTTCAATAAAACATACGAGTCAGGTCGTCAAGCTGAGGTCTTTGCTGTCACGTATGGTAAAAAAACAACTGGTCGAGCTCCCCACACGCATTCTTGATGTCAACAACCAGTATGTCAATGAATTGAATCTCGTTCTTACCACCAGTCATGATACACACAGCTCTCCTTGTGAACTATAACAACAACCTCATCTCTCTTTGCTCTTTTTCTACTCCATTAAGCAGCACAACGCTGCCCTGTCTCATATATTTCCATAGGAACAAGTATCTAACTGTTTTGGAGATCCAACCCAAGACAATTTCTGGAATCATAATGCTGTGGAAGTTAACGTATCAAACTCGACAAGAAGAACATTATCTGATGAATCTTGGTTTGGCAAAGCCTGCTCCAAAGCTGTCACCTTCGAACAAGCACCAGGCAATCTATAGTACAAAAATCAAGGCACTGAATCGCAATATGTTGAAGCAAAAAATGTAGGCAAAGCTCATATTGAGTGTCCTCGCGCTTGTTTTAGTCATTTGCCAGAGCTGTAAAAATAAATTTTATTTCCACCTCACTTTCTCATTCAACCAAAGAGAATGGAATACCCACTAACAACGAACGCCCAGGAAAAAGTCTATATTTCTGTTAACATGTTTACTGCAAATTCAACAATGACATTGGGAAACAACCCCAGAACATCAACCTCTTTGACAATCATTTCTGATTTCTGGGTTCTTGTCCTCATCAGTATAGGGTAGGTCTCTGCAGACAATGCAGACTAATGTCTGCAACAAATAGTTCAACAAACTCTCCATGTAAAGGCAGAAGCTGAGACACCGACCGCAGCCTAGCGTTCACTAAACCACGGGCGCCATCTGAACTCCAGACTCTCAATTAAAGCAATACCCAGAACTTGCGTGATTAATTCAACCACCAATACAAATGAAGAAATCTGCATTGTTCACAATACGCTTGTCAAGAGAGACACAAGATGTCCTGTCCTACCAGGACGACGCTTATTGCCATACTCCTATACAATAGGAATAATTTGGGCGAAAATCCATCAGAAAACAACTACTTTCCTGGCTAATGCCACGACGAACGTTGAATTACATCTAATGAATTTCCGTGCAGAGTTCCTACAAGGGTGTCTCCGTAATTGCTAAATGCATGGAAATGTTCATTGAAACATTTGGACCACCTATAGATCGATTTCTGGGTTCTGGCCCTAATCAGTATAGGGTAGGTCTCTGCAGACAATATCTGCAAAATGGTTCAACAAACTGTCCATGTCAAGCCAGAAGCTGAGACCTACCCCATACTGATGAGGGCAAGAACCAGAAATCGATCTAATGGTGGTTCAAATGTTTCAATGAACATTTCCATGCAACTAGCAATTGCGGAGACATCCTCGTAGGAACTCTGCACGAAAATTCATTAGAACTACAAAATCGAAAATATACCACATAGGTATCCAATAGAGCCTATCAAGGGCCGAACTACAAAATCGAAAACATGGTGTTTTCAAATATATTTATATTGATCTCATATACACACTTGTGCAAATATGACCATGATTTTGACATTCAACATGTATCCAAAAAATCGCCATATAAAACACAGTTTGAAATAACTATGGCGACCAGCATCAATCTTGCACTTTGGAACCACCTAAATGATGTCAAAATATACCTCTCTGTCCCGAAAAATTTCTAATATATTTCACACTCTCTTCCATGCCAAACAAATAACAACATCCGCATGAGAGCATACATTATTCCTCTCACATGGACTTGGAGTAATGTAACTTTATGTGTAGTACAAAATGACAAACTCGTGTTTGTTCCAACATTAGAAATAAAAACAATTCACATTTCACAGACAGTCGAGATATACGGGTCTCATGCTAATTCCGTATTATAAAGAAATATTGCCTCCCCAAGCAAACTTCTGAGCCCCGAGCCTTTCCATTTTGCATTTTCTTTGACATTGATATTTTTATGATAAAGTTTCTTTGTCGGCCAAACTCTAATCCCTCGGGTAGAGTGGATATAAGGAAGTAGGAACCTGTGCTCTAAAATAATATTGTTCTTGTTGAGATGAAAAGGGCAGGTGATGTTTCAAATCGAGTTTATGCGGCATTCGGAATGGGTAAAAATGACTGAACTAGTGACTAGTGTGTCAGCCATTGAACTTGAAATAATGAAAGATTATAATATTAAATAAAATAGACCAAGAGATGATAACACAAAATTTTCGGTCATTTGTACCAAGTATGGCGACCCTTCAGGGCTCTAAGTAGATAATGACGAAAGAAAAATGATGGTCATAGCGCTGGCGGCCCAATCTCGTTGACGTTAATCGAACGTGTCGAAAAATTTACGAAAGTCGAACGATTTGGTACACAAAAATTCTTGTATTATTCTGTAGTCGATGAAAAAAAGTAGGCGGTAGCGTAATGCCATACTTCTCCGGTGTGACTTACAGCCCGCCATACCGACGAGAACACGTTAATTAAGAATAAAAAATGCAATCACTGGTACCAGGCTAATTTGTGCACAGCTAATCATCGTCGACTAGGCATTCACGAAAATCACCGTACCATACTTTTCCGACGATTCCAAATGGCCGCCATACCACCGCAAATGAGTAATTTTTTATTTTTTGCAAAACGATTTGTACCACCCTATGAATTTTTTTACCAGTTCTTTGTATGGTCATAAATAGAAGTCTGATAATGCCATACCTGTGGGAGGTGGCGAACGTGTACAATATTTCTTCAAAATTGTTAAATTTTATGCGTATTTCGAACGATTTTTACCAGTATGGCACTAATTCTTCCTGTATGAATACGAAATTTCAAATATATATGTGGCGGCAATCTTGTTTTCTAATCAGATGTTTTGTTGTATAACATTCTACGGCTACAAATTGATATTGAACTTTTTCTGAAAAAACTCGAAATATCCTATAGTCAGCCAACAAGATTCTTATTTTAGCCACCAAGATTCTAATCTACTAAAGGGTAGAATGATATTTTATTTTGATAAAACTTCATTTATTTAAACATTTGCATTGAAAAAAATATGCTTATATAAGATAATATTAACAAAATAATATATCCAGATAACTCTTGAAAACCCGGAACACATCAAAAATATTCGCAAATGAAATTACTATGGTGAATATAACTTCTCAAAACTTTCACTATTCTCAAAGTCACTGTAAATGAAGTAAATTTCAAATGTTTTTTTTTTTCGTAAAAAATGTCACAGCCAATATTTGTTTCCTCTGCAATGAGGTAAACTGCACAAGTATCTGCTAGATATAATTCAATACCCGTCTCAGTATTAGCCAGGGGAGTAGTTGTTTTCTGACAGGTATTTGCTACAATAAGATTTTGGACGCATCGCGCAGTTTCATCACTATTGAAAATGAGTGAGGCATCTGTTGAATTATCAGATGTATTATTTTTGAAAGTAATTTTTACGTTTTAAGTAATCCATTTTTTGTGGGGACTGCATGGGTCGTACTCTCGCATTTTTTCAGTTGGGCAGAAATAATCAATCAAAATAGAGTTTGAATGTACTTGGAAAGAACTGGTGTTAGAGGGATCACATTTCTTCAGAAAAATCGGCGGGATACCGCTTTGTTGGTCTTAAGACGTTCTTTGAGTTCTTTAGTTATGATTCTGATCTGATCTCACTAGTGGATGGAAGTTACAATAAAAAAAAACTCAAGTTTAATATGCACTGACAAAGTGTGTCAAGAAAACAAATAAAATAGTCCGGACTAATTGGAATCTTGACAATTCATTTCCAAAACATTTATTTTTCCAAGCAGTAAAATTGCAATATTCACTGTTGAATATATTTCTGAATTCAGTATTAACGCTAATAAGTAATAAACTATTCATAATCATTTCAATGTGCATCCTAGGCTTTGAATTGTTACTGACATCAGTGCCATCTCATTGCGAGTAGAACAAGTATTCGTTCGCCTTCTGCGCAAAGGGTTCGCCATCTATAGGTATTTGCTTGAACTCATAAAAAGTATATCAGGTCTTTCTTGCCATAAGCAGTAGTGTACCTATTTTATTAACTGTTTTGGCCTCGATTGTCGATTTTCGATTTTCGGTCGAAAAATTCAATTCAGTAACATTCTCAACTGATCATAGTTTCAGGATCGGATAACTTGATATAGCAGAAGAAGTAAAAAGTTCCATTACTACTTACTAGGCATATATTATCGCTCAGTGTCCCACCAAAGACAAAGTTCATTTATATTATTTCCCAATCAAAAAAAAAAGAGTTGTGCAAAAAGTGGCAATATCAACATAGATGGAAATATGTATGATAAACTCATTTCAGCTTTCGACACCTTCAGTACCCCATTCAGATTTTATTGAGAATGAAATTAAACACCTTACACTCTTATGTAATTCGGCACTCGGCAGTATAGTTGGAGATAAATATTCGTTGGATGTTCTGTGATTCTGTTCGCCATCTAGCGGGGACGCATTTCGCGAATCGCATGACGAGTTTCGTTATCTCCCGTAAATGTCCGAGCAGAGGCGTTCTTTAATTTTTATTCTGTGGGGGTTTCTGGTAAAATCTCATTTATCATTTATCTTCAGTTTCCCCTTGATAATATAACACACCTGCTAAGTAATTATAATATGGGACACGACAGTTCACGCGTCTTCTAGAGTTCAAAGACGGTTCATTTCCAGCATTTCTGACTGAATGGTTTAAGACCTTATTGGAGTTTATTTTACTTCTCATTTGTGGTACAAAATACTGCAGACTATTGATTGATGAAAGGAATATCAGGAATAATATTCTTCAAAGTCTGAATATATCTGTAAAATACTCTGAAAACATACCTCTATAGGTTTTACAGAAGATCCTGAAACCATTAGAGGTGGATGGGAATCGATTCAACAAAGCCTAATTCGATTCAAGACAATCACGATTAAAAGTTGAAGTATTTTTGGCTTGCTTGGATTTTCTGTCCTCAGAAATAAGAACCTTAGCAAGAAGAACGGAGGAAGAAATATAAAAATTATTTCCTCAACTTGTTTCCCCAAAAGACTTCAGTGAACGGAGTGATTTTGCGGAAACTTATCCTAGATAGTCAAATAAAGATAATCTTGCTAAGGAGTTACAAATATAATGATAAAAGATAATGTGATAAATGTTGTGGGTGATTTCATTTAGATATCCTTATGATATTATATGACCATATACAAAAAAATTATTGAAGAATATTCTACCTCAGATTTGTATTCCTGTGTCAGTGGCATCATCATCATTATTGAACATGAACTCGTTAGAAATATCAGTTTTGGAGAAATTATCAACGAATTTGATAAAGTAAACACTAGAAGGGCTGAACTGTGAAATAGTTACATTCGCGTTATAACTATACTACGGTTTATTATAAATAAACATGATCTTATTATGATACAAGTATTCGCTTTTCATTTGATGTTCCTTAAATCAATTAAAAAAGTGTATTCCAAAAAATCTAGAGGGATTGCATTGGTTATTTTGCTTACACCGTATACCGTAAGTAAAATACCTCATTACATTTAGGGGGTCCCCGGCTAAGTGTTTGGCCCAGGCCCCAAATGTCTGGTGGCGGCCCTGCCTAACAACCAAATATCATCATTTTCATTAGTACGACTACCGTTAATCATTAATTCAGTATAAATATTAGGTACTCGATCATTCATAATATTTAGCTAATAAGGGATTTTTTTTGTTTCATCTATAATTCACCAATTCTCCCACAGTAAAGCTTCATTGAAGGGATATCTAGCAACTCAACCTCAAATCGTTCCGATCGAAATTGAAATAATTTTTGTTGAAGATTTCTTTTAATAACATATTAAAAAGTATCTCATCAAACTTCTCACAATGAATTTACGTCACTTGCGAGGGACAGTACAACATATAGAAGACATATTATGCAATTCTCATTGATGTTAAAAAATTGTTGAAGTTGTTTTTTCCGTTAACCAACTGTCATCCCTCTAGGCAGCACTTAGAAGTCGAAACTTGTGCGATCCAAGGATTAACGAGGTATTGTCTTTTTACGCACGATACTTGCACTTTCTCAAGCCATCAGAAAAAAAATTCTACAGTCGCTATAGGCTTTGAACCACGACCGGCAGCCAGAATGATTGAAAGGCCGCGCATCAAATCACTCGGCTATCTGACCCGTCCTAGCTGTATCTTGATATTTTTAAAATTTCGGCGGCTGATACAGTTCCCATTTCAAATATATATACATGGTGTGTCCGAAATTGGGACAATAAATGAAACGGGAAGTGGAAGATGACAAAACAAAAACAAAACAAAAGTTTTCAAGACTTTTTTTGGTAATCACTGATAAGCTAGATCTTCAGCCTGCGCAAACCGAGTTAAAACACTGCCAGCGGTCAGACACACGCTCTATCCTGGAGAATCAAACGAGTGACTCCCAAACAAAGGTAACTGAAAGCGATTTATTAAGATTTCATGAAATGTTTCGAACATTTTTGACTGCTTCTATATATAACAACCCATTTTCTTAAATGCCCCAATTTCGGAAACACCCTGTATAAACGTTTTCATACAGTAGGTATTCTCATTATTGTATTTTTTTACATTCATTGTATATCCTGGTTTGCAAAAATGTAAATATAAAATTGATCTAGAAATCTATGTCTAATAAATCTGTTTGATTGAATTTCTCAAAAACTATACAATACAAATACAGACACCACTACATTTTAATTAACCAAAATTGTTTTAGATAATAACTCTTTTTTTCTGTTGACATCACTAATCGAATAAAACCTTTTCCGCCGACTCCGGATGTCAATAATTAAAGGTATCTACGCCTCTGGTATCCGTGCATTGATTAATGAATTTACCCTCAAGGTTGAACCGTGCTGAGTGGGAGCATGAGGTGTACGCAAATGTTGGCAGCAATGATGGCTTTCGTATTGACACCACTAGTATCTTTTTGGTCTCTGAAGTTGGCAGCAGTGTGGCTTGAAGCTTGGTGCACGTGGAGTGGATGGAGAAGTATTGTGATAGTGGTGCTCCGACAAATTATTTAATTTTGTATAATTTATAGTGGGTTCATTGTAAGTTTCATTCTTGCATACTTTTTATAGTGAATTTTGTACAAATCTTGTTAAAAGATCCAAAGCGTTCATAGTTTAGTGAATTCGCTCGATTGTGTAAGTACGCGTAGTGCCGCTATAGAAGCGGTTATGTTGGATGTGCGATATACGCTTCATTTCCCTACAAGGATTATTGGTTTGATAAGATTATTTGAATAAGAACTAGTCTTTACGTTGATATATTCGGTGTTCTGTACGTTTTGAATTACATTTTCACACACGAATAATGTGTACACCACTCTGTAACCTCTACTTATGGTTCAAATATTATTTTGTTTACGAAATTATCCTTTCCCAAACATGTCTCCATTGCTATCTGAAATCACGATTTTCGAGTGCATTTTCTTGTTTCAATGCGGTTGTTAATTTTCATTGAATCCCGTCCTATTAAGTTGCACATGGTTCATTGATTACTATTTTGTTTTTGTAGTGCTATACAGGGTGTCCAAATCATATGTTTTGTTTCTGTCTGTTTACTCAATATAGTTGATTCTAAATGGGTTTGATGAATAAACCATAATTCATTCTGTTGACTTCAAGTCATTTTATGATTTTTCTGGCAGTAGGTAGAATTTTTTGATTGTGTGATTATAATAATTTGCAAATTAGTTGGCAGTTGATGGCTTTGAGAAACTACCAGGTGTATTATATCTATAGCAGTTAGCTGACTGTTATCATTGTATGGAGACAAGGTATTGATGTGTGTAAAGTATTTATTTTACAAAAACGAACCTTAAGAACTACTTTTGGGGTAGAGCAACAGAAACCTGTAGAAATATAATGAGAGCACACGAAATACTGCCAGTAATATGAATCTATCTATACAAATTTTTCTCATACATCTAAACAAAAGTAAAATAAAAACTAACTCTGAAAACTACGATTACTTCACACATACTAATTCAAATCTCTCTACTGCTAAATGCAACTTAGCTTCCTTAAAAAAAAATCTATTTATACAAGAAGCCACTTATACCACTCATTTGTGATAATTGTTTTTACACAATTGATGAGTACCTGAACTTCAGACCATTAAATTTCTTCTCCATGAATAAGCTTGCCAAGTTTTATAAATAAAAAACTAATTTTTTTCTAAAAACCTTGACACCTGATATTATTTTCACCTGAAGAACTGATACTGAACGTTTGGCGGTTTAACCCTGGGCCACCCTGTATATTAGAAGATTATGAACAGTGATGTTCCTCTGATATCTTTGTGATTGGTAAATGATATTCTGAAATTCAGTATACTTAATACAGTCTAGTTCCTAAATTGTAGATAGTGACTCATCATACATTTTCAGGTTTTTACGGGATTTGAAAGTGCGAGAGGATGTATGAAAGTGGCAAGGTAAAACTTTATTTGAAGCCAAGTACCTGCTGATTTCTGTTCCATTTCTTGACCTGCTTTATATGAATTATGAACCATACAGCCTATGAGTCACTACAATTTATGAACTTGGCTATAGATGAGTATGGTATAAGTTTTCTTGCTCTTTTCTAAACAGAGTACTGACCTCAATTACATGAAAAATAAACATAGCTGATAGCACGACTCCCAAATTCTACATATGTATAACTTGCAGTGGTTTTTCCTCAAGAAATCAACCCCTTGGTAATTCTTATGCAGTAGCATATTTTCTGTTCTATTTTTAGTTCTAGATAGGTATATTAAGATGGGTCTACCAAATGTTCTGGTTTTGTTATGTAATAATTGTATTGAACTTAGTGTTTCAATCTTTTGTTGTAATGTTTTTAATAAATGGACCTTATGGTCTATATTGAAAATTATTTAAAACTATTAACAGATAGATATAGCCATCACTATGTGGTAGATCATCATGAAAAATAAAACTTTCGAAATACCACTTTATATTTTAACTTATATTACTGCAGTTTAGTCCTACATTATCCTGCATAAACAAAAACAATACTTTAAAATAAAATATTTGATATTATTTATTTTCATGATACAATTTTTTCAAACACTATTCCTAAATTACCAGTAAGATTAATTTAATAAATTATATGTAGGTACTTCAGGTGTCTTGTGCTGAATATATTTTTCTGTTGTAGATAATATTTGAATCTGTCATACAATGAATATTCAAATTATTTCTTTTTTTTTTTTGGGAATTAAGACAGTGAAATATGACTCTTTCCAGCTGTGAATTCATTCCAAGACATTCAGAATACAATCAATCACCTTTAATAGGTGCCTCATGAGAAATCTCTACATTTGCAAAATATGATCTTGACTCTTACTATTATACTAGCAATTTTGAAAGCTTTATATTTTATTCAAATATCAAATGTATCTATCAGGTGAACAATTTGTTGATCACCTTGATTTCTGAAATTCTTCATATCAAAGCTATAACATAGATTGAGACACAGTGTGTGACTTGAAAAAAACTTCTTATGAAATAGCCTTCATCTTTTAATTCTGATTTATTACTTGACAGTTTTTATTGGATAAAATATACAAGGAAAATATTTTCACACATTTTTGGTTTTGTTTTGCCCCATGCTAATGTATTTCAGTTTGTAATGATATATAACTGATTTATTGGAACATTATACATGATTTACAATCAAAAAATATTTTCAAGCTATGTACTCCTCAAGGTTTCCTTCAAGAATGGGTATTAATTTGTTTTTTTTTTTTAATTTTCAGATTTGAACCCGTACCTTCCCTCCTGCCCTGATCCCCGGCTTCTTTCAGAATGGACCAAAACCAAATGTTGAATGATGACTCAAAAGTCACTATTACAATTAGACTGATAATGCAAGGAAAGGTAAGTGATCAATTTTATTTATTATTCACCCCTGTTGGGCAAAAATCTCGGCAAAAATTGAACTGTTCTTCAGTACATTATGTCAACAGAAGAACAAAATATTCACCAATTATACAGTGTGACCCATTTAAGATGGAAGCACCCTTATAAAACATATTTCAACCCATTGGAGTGTTTTTTTTCTCGTTAGGTAGACATTCAATTAGTCCACTAGGTCACCAAATTTCATTAATAAATCTCCATTTCCAGGCTCAACTAATCATATTTCTTAAATTTCATTCCCCTATAACTTTCTTATTGATTGACGCATTTCAACGTTATCTGTACCATTTGAAAATGTCGCGAATCCAGTGGTGTAGTCAGATTTCTTCAAAAAAAAAATCGCTTGTGATTTTTTTTTTATTTTTGATCTTGAAAAATAAACTTAGTTGGCCCTGTAAATGGAGATTTAATCATGAAATTTGGTGTCCTATTGGACTTTTTGAATGTCTACCCGACAAAAAAACAATCTTTGCAATCGGTTGAAAATGTAAGTTTTATAAGGGTGTTTCCATCTTAAATGGGCCACACTGTATGTACCTACCAGAATTTCCTCACTTATCAATAATCACTACAGAATCAACAAAATGTACATAAACCATAGCCAAAATCAAAAAGCATTTTTACTGAAACAATAATTTTGATTTACTTATGGATAGTATCAAAACTCGACACCAGAAGGATTACCTCTTATGTTGAATTTCCAATAGTATCATAAATTTCGTGAGATGCTTACTGGTTATATCAACAAATAAAAAAAATCTAAATTTTGTGCTGGATATTCTGCAGGAACTAAAAAAGTTTGAGAATTCTAATTTGTTTTTGTCCTGCCAATTAAAAAAATGCAGGTACATTTTTTCCTGAATATATTTAATTTCAAAATTTCTTGAAGAAATGTTAGTTGAAATGTATTTGCATTAGTGTAGATTATCTATATGTAGATTGCAACTAAGTATGCAACATTTGATGATGTAAAAATGTATTGATGTAATGTAGGCTGACATTAAGTTGGTTTTATAGCCTATGCAGTGGTATCAAGTTATAGATGGATATCATTTGTAAACTTGTTCGAATAATAATGTGTATTTCTCAATATTTGCAATAAACTATACCATGAGAACTTTACAGGATCAAAAATGAGAATTTGCTAGGTTAGGTAAATTTAAATATTCAAACTCTCATGTGGTGACATAATTATATTTACAAAACTGATTAAGCAATTTTTTCCTTATGGTCTTATGAAAAATTGAGCGGTTTTAATTGAATTTTTACTTGCTCACTGTGTACTTTTACTTTATCACAGACAAGGTACAGGATAAAAGCATGACATTTTAGAGGAAAACCAAAGTTGATATCGCGATTTGTTTGCTGGAAGATTGTAATACTCATTTGATGACAACTGCAATAAAAATTTTTTGAAACAGTGGACGTTGGAAACACAGTTTTCATATCATACAAGGCACATCTAAAGTCATTAGTTACTAAAACTTCATGAAAACAAATGAGTAATATTCCAGACTCTTCACTTGTGACCTGTTTGTTCTCCTAATATAATATGCATACTAGAATTATTTATTACCAAGAAGTCAACATTGGGCATTATGAGCATTTACTTTGAACTTGTTTTGGGAACACAATATGTTTGAATTATTAATTAAGAAACAAAGTTTTTCAAAAGTTTTGTTAAATTTATTACTTTGGAAAATACTCCGTACTACCTCTCTGTTTCTCAAGATATTAAATTTTTTATAGAAGAGCCTATCTATCATTCAAACAGTAATTCATAATAGTTATATCATTGTTTTTATAACTCAGTCGTTAAAAAAACTTTGACTGAGCTTTCAAAATTCACTTTCAAAATCTTCACCGTTTCCAATTATCATGTTCCTAACTACCACAAACATTTTTGTATGAGAGCCTTGGTTCAGTTAACAACAGTTTGTTATTTCTATTTTATGATTCAGAAGAAACTCAAGGAGTTTGACTGTTTGGGAGGACTTTGATTGTTTGAGAGGAATTTTGAGGTAAACTTCATATGTGACAGTTGAAATGTTTTTTTTATTGATATCCATTCTGTGACGCATCTATATTGTTATAGTTTTTCAGTGACAATGGTTTTATCAAATGATTTGGGTTGATTCCATAAATAGTAATTTACGTAACAAGTCCGCAAAACATTGTTTTTTTGGACGAGTGGACAAGATTCTAGGACGAGCGTAGCGAGTCCTGGAAGTCTGCGAGTCCAAAAAAACTGTTTTCGTACGTGTTGCGTACACAATTTTTTCGGTAACCGTGTAGAATAACAAATCGAGACACATTTATTTATTACATTTCTTTGTAGAAGAAAATTTCGAACATTTTAATTCTTATTTGTATTAAATATCGAAATGCGAACAGAAGATAGGTACTAACAGAAACATTCTAATTCTTATTTATATAAATATTTATATTGAAATTCGGGCATTTCCCGGACTAGTCCGGAAAGTACGTACTTCCCGGACTAGTACGGGAAGTGATACTTTCTCAAAGAAAAATCGTCCGGGAAGTGGGTACTTCCCGGATGGTTGCTGAAAAAAATATATTTCTTCTTTGCCATGGAATGGAACTATGCCCTTTATTTTTATGTTCATACTTTATTTCTTTTAATATAAAATCAGTTAAATGAAAATAATAAAGGAGATATTATTATTTTCATTTAGCGATGGACTCTCATTTTGTGTCATTGAAAAAAAAACAATAAAACAAAACTAGAAGTGTATTGCCAAATAATTTATTCCATAGCTTCTGCTTATTTATATTCATTAAGATTATGTAATAAATTGATTAATGAATAATACAATAACCTAGATGTGTTCTGGTTTTTGTTATCTTGTTCATTGACCAGTTATATGTTCGACACTACTAAAAACTGGTGAATATTATTATGAAAGGTTTTTCATTCACTTTGAATCATCTCGTTTTGTAAGAGGCCTTTTGAAATTCAGTATTTATTATAGCCAGTGGATTAAGAAATTAATAGTTGTGTTGAATTGGGTAGATTAAACTGAATTAAAGTGGATTCGGCCAACTTGAATTCAATATTAGCAAGAAGAATTGTAAATAAATCTAATGAATGAAACACATTTTATATAATACTAAAATTTAACTTTGAACTTGAGTATGATAAAAAAACTGCTGATTGAACTGTTACAATGGAGTCGAACTGTTATCGGTGTGTCGCATTGCCACGTGGTCCGTTACTGCCTCGGGTGGGGTAACAGGCGAGATGCACAGTATTGCGTCTCTCTTGTTTATGTGGTATTATCATATCATTGCGTTTCTTGTTGCTCGCGTAGATTTTCGTCTATACCCCAGATGAAAAGTTTTCGATACTGTGTAGACGTTCAAATATCAATATGGTAACTAATAGTTATGCAATAATTTCCCAATGCCAATTATCCAAGTCATAAAAAAGAAACTCGTTAAACAATGAAAATAAAAGCAGCAAAGCGTGTGTTTAATTTATTGATTGCTCATAAATTTTTGTTGTGAATTATGGGTCTTCAACTTCTACAAGTGTACCATTAATTTCTATTTCAAAACACTATCGTGGTGAACAGTACATGGTAGGTATTATTGATATTATAGAAACTGTAAGATGAAGTGGAAAATATCTAACGGAACAACAACCCACAAAGATCATTGAACTTGACTTTATTTGATATAGCAGATAAGTGTTTCGAGTCGAGATTTGCATAATTATCCAAATCACAGCGACAATTAAAAAAAAACATTGAAAATGGGCAAACTGTGGGGTTATATTTAAAGATAGCAAATCTTTATTGAAAAAGTTGTTTAAAATTTAATTTCTGGCTCAAATAAAATTTTAAATGTGTGAAATACTGGATTGAAAAGTGTAATTTTTTCTAAATATTTAATGTTTTTTTTAAACTATGTTTCTTTGTTTTAAATAATTTTAGGGGGCCATTATGAACTTATAAGATCATGCCTTGACCTTCCAATCCAGAGATCGTGTGTTCAAATCCTATGGATCATATGAACTTTTTTCTTTTTTTCTTACTAGTAGTAACTGGTGTACCAAAAAATTTGTATTATACATATGTTAAAAGTGATTTTATTTTGCTCGTGGGCTTACTCCATTCGCTAACGCTCGTTTCGCAATATTCCCCACTCACAAAAACACTTGTTTCATAAATAACTTTTTTCCAACTCTGATAATGATTTTTCCCATATGTTACAAACATTATAAGGAATGTGAACCTATATTTGAAAGCTACATCACCAATAGACGGCAGATCGTAATGGTAGCCTATGTCTTCAGTTAGGAAGAAACTATTTAATATGATGTGCCTCAAGGTTGTACCATGGGACCACTTTTATTCGATATTTGTATGACAGATTAATCTTGTTGAAAAGCATTGGTGAAATATTTTGGATTGACGTGGCCGTTACTTGATGGAAATCCATAGTTATGACACTAAGGTAAAAAACGATTAAAATTTCCAAAAATTTGTTTTGTGGAAATTTTAATCGTTTTTTACCTTAGTGTCATTGGTGAAATAATTAGATTTGCCGATGACACAGGTTTTTCAGCTCATGCAAGTGATTTTGGAGATACTATAACATTCTTCTTTTTTCTTTAGTTATTAATAAATTATATCATTATTATGGCCCACACTGTAGAATATTGAATGAATCGAGAATATTCTACATTGTTAAGATTATGTTTATTTCAAATAGACAGACAAGAAGTAAGTAGTTCCTGTAACATTTTTCCTGATTGTCGGTAAAACTGACGTGAAATGACAAATAAATCGTTCAAAGATGACATTTTTATAATTGATGGTGCCAAGTAGTTGTAAATTATTTCGAAGCTTTTTCAGTGAATGTGAATGAATCAAACAAATCTCGATGCGAGGAAAATCTAAATACCACTCGACGCCAATATAAAAGAATAAAATATCTGCCGCAGCAAATCGTTTTAGAGACGATGAAGCAGTACTTATTTCTGACCGTAAAAATAATCTTCTTTTGTTAAGTGCCAATTAAACATTTAATTATAGATTGATACCGGGCTTGCACTAAAAACAAGTACGTACAGTCTGGGTCGATCAGTACGAACACTGCCAAGTTATTCGTGATCTATCCTGAAATTATGCCGATTTAACTCGCCTTTATTAATTACATTCTATAATTACGTGCCTAGTCTTGTCACACGTGTTTCTGGAATTGTCTGGTTGTTCGCGTCATGTATGTTTCGGTATTTTTTTCTGTCCCAGGCTGGTTACAACTACAGATGGAACCAAATCGGAAACTTTTGAACGATAGAAAAACTCATTTATGAAAATCGCATGTCGATGTCTATTATCGTTCCAGAAGAGTAACAGGGTGTTTTCGAAAATGTGCATTACTGTAACTGATTTTCTTGTTCTTTGTTTCAAAGAAATTATTTTCCTTTTGACAGTTTTTACGTAGAATTCAATGTCCTCCATAGATGCACTGCATTTTTTACCCTTCAGATGAATAGTTTGTAAGACAAACTCTCACTCATAAACAACTAGTATATTGATATGAAAATTATAACTCTTCTTAACAATTTAATTATCAGTAGATAGGTATAACCAAATATTCCGACGACCAAAGCCTTCTAATGAGAGATGCTCTCGATGCATATGTATCTTGTTGTTATTTCCATCAACTAGCTGCCCCCTTACGAGCAACCCTCAGAGGTCTTCCAGAGACTTGTGCGAGCTAGGGAAGATGGAGCCCTTACCTTTAAACGTGTGATGCCATATGCACGTCTATTCATGAATATTTTTAACAGTTATTTTCTTGCTGTGATTGAACCTGAAACAACTATCAATATCAATGGTCACAAAATATCTCTGGTCGAGCCTAAAGATGGGTTTCCTATGGGGCGGCTGACGCACGCGGCTGCCGCACAACGTCTGACGCACGCGGCTGCCGCACAACGTCTGACGCAAACGGCTGACGCCTGTATTCACATTTCCTATAAAGTGAGTGATCTTTTGTAAAAAAAGTGCCATTTTCTGAGTTACAAATGTGCGAACACCAAAATTTCATCTTCCTCTGCAGAAAATAAGACTTTCGACATCGTACAGGCACGACTTTGACCACCGCGGCCGACGCTTGACTGCCTCGTGAAGGGTAGAGCCGCGGCGTCTGTAGACGCCAACGGTTAACGCTTGCATCTGACGCTAGAAGATAAACGGATGAATAAATTGTCACATGAGCAGTACTAGGCGTCAGACGCTGTGCGGCAGCCGCGTGCGTTAGCCGCCCCATAGAAAACGCATCTTGATACATCTACCAAGTAGGACCCCTATCAGCACTCACATTTTCTCTATCATTGAGCCTGATACAACTATCAATACTATTATTCACAACATCTCTATAATCGAGCCTAATACAACTAACTAGTATGGACGCTGAAATTAGCGTCCACACTTTCCGATAATTCGCTCGTTCGGTGACCATGCGAAAGGAATGCTCTATTGAGTATGCAGCTTAACTCAGTAACCTTTGCTGTTGACTCGTAGATTTATCGATGGATTGTCTCGGGAAATACCCAATTGCCAAGGCACTGGTGTTCTTGAGGGCGGCTAGCGCGAGTTGTAGCAAGGCTGGCGCGAGTTGGAGCACGAGTTTGATTGCGACTGGCGTGAGTAGTATTGCGTTAGGCGCGAGTGGTATTGCGGTAGGCGCGAGTGGTATTGCGGCTGGAGCGAGTGATGTTGCGGCTGAAGCGAGTGATATTGCGGTTGGAGCGACTGATTTGCGGTTGGAGCGAGTGATATAGTGTTTGGCGCGAGTTGGATTGCGCTGACGCGAGCTAGATCACGATCGATTTCGCTTAATGTCATATAATCGATCGTCGATTGAACCTAGGCGTGCCATGGCTCCCTCCATAGTCAATGCGAGTGTCACGAGATCGCTGTTGGTGTTGATGCAGCAATGGAGGATCTTGACGATGGAATGTCGTATACGCGATCCGCTTCGTCGAGCGTGTTGCTTGTAGATCCGGCAATAGTTGTTTAGTTATCCATTGGTAGCTGAATCTGACATAGAGATTGTAGCAATGGGACCTGCCAAGCTTCGATGAAGTCGCACGAAACGGAACGGTGTGTCGTCCCTAATTTGCTCTAGTTATAGAAGCTGCTTGGTCTTTTGTTTCTGTGATGTACTTGGTCGCTTAATGGCATGATAGGTTATCAGCTGGCTCTATATTCCTTCCCCCACTTCGCTGCTATACCGTCATGGTAGTGCCTTGAGGTAAGGTATTGTTTTGCATGATTTTCTATAGTCTCTGCAATCAACCTTGCATTCAGACGGGTTGAATTCAGGAAGTGAATTTGTGATAGTGACTGCCACCGAGCTGGTGGGTTCTGCGCGATTGACCTGATCCCAAGGCATGTTTGCTGCAGGTCACTTAGTAAATAAAAAATGTACCTACGGTAAAAAAAACTCAAGTTGGTTTGCAAAAGAACGCCCTTCACGAAAAATAAATCGACATTTTTTATTGCAACAGATCAGATCGCACAAGTCTCTCCGAAAGCTTTCGTCCATTTACAAAACAGCATATTTATGTTTCTTTCTAAGCTACTGGGTCTTTTATGTATAGTGTTGGGGCCGCTCCATTCTTCAGTCCCACTCCCATTGTTATCAATCGGGGGGCAGCTGGCGTGCTAGCCTTCTTTGTATATGGTGATTCACTGTGTTGAAAACGTCCCATATCTGGATATCTGCTGAACAGTAAGGTACACAAAATTATTACAAGTATTGTAAATAATTTATTCAGCTGTCAGTTTAATTTAATTTCCGTCAACCGGCTGCACACTTACGAGCAATCCTCAGACATCTTTGAGAGACTTGTTCAAGCTGGATGAGTTGCAGCCCTTACCTTTTAACGTGCTATGTCCTGTTTGTGACCGGTGACCGTGCTGAGACTTGATCACACGCCCTTACGGTTGATTTAGTTGAGAAGCGAACTCCATAACATCACGCCACCACATTATAACCACTTTTGCGTCAGGATGCAAATACCCTAGATATGGAGACTTTTGGTATAAACACTTCCCAAAAATAACACATGATATGAAAGAATCTGCTTACAACCCATTTCTGCGAATTCATGTACTGGACTAATTCGGCGCTTTATTCCAAGTTATTATTATTTAAAAGTAACAGATTTCTACGCGCTTATCTTCATTATAGCGACATTATTATTGTTTAGTGTCAATGATCTTGAGTTTCGCCGAGGTCAGTTCGATTATTTCAGTCAATCCCGCCTAAAAAGGGAAAGTAATTTCAACTTGAACTACGACCGGTTTCATCACATGAATTGTAATTATTGTAAATGTGACAATTGGAAATTTAAATTCGATAATATATTGTTTACCGGACGCCCACATGCATGAATATTATGATAACTTGATATTAATGTGATTATTCAATCCCATATTATAATTATTTGGTAATTTGGTTGACATCTCAATATTAATCCATCGGTGTCTTTGTGGATTTGGCCTTGGTCTCACATTAAGAGTTGCACGGGTTTTATTCAAATAATTTGGAACTTGATATTTATTTTTTTGTCAGGGTGAACATGGTAGAAGATTAAACAGCTGATTTGAATTGAACAGAGGGTTACGCCATCTATGATTAATTGGTTGAACTGATAAAAGTATATAATTTCTTTCTTGCTATAAGCGGTAATGTATCTATTTTAACTGTTTTCGCTTTAATTATCCAAACACAGTAGCTATTTGTATAACAAGTTGCAAAATGAGCGTGTTTTCGCACCAAACCTGACTACTAAAACACGAGCGTAGCGGGTTGTTCAATACGCCGCGCGCCGGGTGCAAAAAACTTTTGGTAACTTCGTTGGAATTTTCATTCATAGACTGTATATACAGGCAAACAGCAATAAGTACATTTGTGAGCTACTAAAAGAGTGCATGTAGGAAGTTGAGAAATTGTGACTTCCAGGTAGATCAATAGAAGATGCCATTGTTCATTCCATTTCGGATGAAGTCGAGGAAAATGAAGATCATTTTCCGAGCCCAAAAGTCACCACTATCAAATTAAAACAGAAAGGGGGAAACAGGAGACCTATGACAACACTGGATGACTCAAAAAAACAGACAGATAATGGAGATAACCGAGCAGTAACAATGTGTAGACCATAGAGAGCAGATATATTCAATATACTGAGTATGTTATGCTATTTGAGGGGCGGGTAGGTTCAAATCCTCTCGAGTACAGAGAAAGTGCTAGGAATCGCACGTTAAAAGGTAAGACCTCGTTAATCCTTGGCTCGCACAAGTTTCGACTTTTGAAGGCTGCCGTTCGTAGGGGGCGAGAGCTGATTAGCGAAAAAAACATTTTTTTCAACAACAACTTGTTATTATTTGTGATGTATTAATAATAAACGATTATAGTGTTAAACATAGAGCCAAAATAAATTTTTCTTCTATTACTCTTAAATATACACTTTGGGTCTTTCTACATAAATTGCTTTATCCATAGAAACGATGAAGATGATAGATGCAAATGAATATGTGCGGAGTTGGATTTTATGATGGAATGACGAGACGATGGAACTTTATGACCAAAAGTACTTTTAGGAAAAGAGACTCATCAGCAGACCAATGGACCGAGAGAATCTTGCATACTCACCCTGTAACCTAACGCAATAACATACATTCCAATCGGTGGAAGTGGAATGAAACTTTTAATCGGTATTTCTATCGATCCAGTTCAAGATGGATGCAGAGATTTTCTAATTCTGAGAAATGCCAAAATCGTGTCATAACGCAATGAAACTTTCTGTTGGTAACGTGTACATACGAGGCTTCAGAATAAATTTTAATCTCATTACGGTACATATATAGGGCTTGTCTCGTTACACGGAATATTTTCATAATTCATGCGCCAACTCCTAATTGGGTTAATTTTAATGAAGAAAAAAGTAGCAGAATGTAGGTTCAAATGTTTTAGTACACGTTGAATTTGTATCTTTACTTGGGATGCTTTCATTCATTAATAATTCTTCCCACAATATAGTCGAGTTTCAGTTAGGCTTAGCATAGCATAGCATGAGATCAAGTCTAGTGGTTCGCACGAGACCAACAAGACGAGATTTTCATAAAGTCTCAAGTCTCGTCTCGCAGCTTCCACCGTCGTCTCGTCTGGCTTCTCGTACAAGAGTCTCGTAAAAGTATCGAAATCTCGTCATGCATTGTCTTATTGTTTCAGTGCAATAAGGAATACTTAAATACTTGCTATAATGTAAGTATAAATTATAATTTTTGAAAGATAACATCATGTATTTGAGATCTAACTTGATCTAAATTTGATATCTAAACAAAATAAAAACTCAACATTATACAGTATGCTTCAAACAAATCAATTATTGAAATATATTTTGGATTGACGTGGCCTTTACTTGATGGAAATCCATAGTTATGACACTAAGGTAAAAAACGATTAATATTTCCACAAAATTTTTGTCTTTGAGACATGTTTCGATACACAGTATCTTTTTCAAGCGAATGTACTCCATCAGAGCTTAATCATTATTCAAAGTCCATTTTTTCTAATTTTTGAACATAGCCGGTCCCGCGAGTTTTTCGAGTGCCCCCTTTTGCCCCCCTGTGACCCGGCCCTGCTAAAAATTCTTTCCCCCTCGATTTCTAAGGGCGAAACTGAAACTAATAAACTAAAAAGTGAGAATATAGGAAACCGGCTAATTTTCGCGAGAAAAATTTTCAAAAATTTTTTTCAGGCCTCGGCCCCAACCAAATTTCCTTCCGTTTTGTCAGACGATAACTGATCACTTGCCAAACAACATACCTCAACGGAGAGGAATATAGAAGACGGCTAAAATTTATCAAAATATTTTCTCTTGTTTCTCGGCTGGGCCCTGCTTACTAAAAATAAATATTTTGAATTTGGTATCTTCGAGGTAAGTACTTTAATTCCTGTGCTCGGAAGGAGTACAGCTGTTCGGCGCATTTTTTCAATGGCGGCTCCCTAACCATGAGAGAACAGTAAATGGAAGTGACATTATATTCTCATATCATACAAACATGCCTCCTCGGGGCATATTGAAATAATTGTTCTTACTAATATTCGAACCTGCTCCACAGGCTTATGAATCGAATCGCATTTCTCGATAGCGTTTCGATGCATCATGAATTATTCAAAAAGTGATATTTCAAGTGGTTAAAGGCCGTGCAGTACACATCCTCCGATAGATTTCGTTTTCACGCGGAATTTCATCGCTCGGAAAATTTGCGCGTAATTACCATGAAATATAATCGGCGAGGCGAATCCAATCGGAATTATGTCGATTACTCGAGCATCGCGACGGCATTCGACGATTGAGTGTCTCCGACAAGGAATTTGTTTTGATAGAATTAGAATGATGGCTGAAGGTGTTGGAGAACGTTTCAGGGAAACTAGAGCGGCGAACGGAAAGCAATCAAAAGCCTTTCTTCCATCGGAGCAGAACCCGGTTTTTCCAGTCCTAAGAAAATACGAAGTAGGTACTGCAAATTTTTTTCTGCTGGTCCTTCAAAATAATGGCACTTGTTACGAAAACGTCGAGAATGAACAACTTGCATACCTTCTGAAAATAATTACTTATATTACATAAAATGATAATTGATTATTATAATAATCCAGCCTTACACAAAGGACCCCGAACGAAAACACTTGTAAAATTGACTGAAATTGTATTTTATCGCGGGACGGGTAATTAGGAAAATGTGCGAGTTTAAATGATTTTGTATGTGTCGTTTCTGAGATATAAGCAGCCAAAGTTCGAAAAAACGTCGGAGTTGGATAGGGTTGACAAAGGAAAAAACTGTTTTGTTAGTCGAAATAAGACAAATTCAGGATGAAAATGTATTCATCGGAACTCGTTAACACGTCCAATTATAACATTATTAATGAAATTTCATTGGGATTTATACGGGGCATAGTCAAAAAAATCGTTTTTCGGGATATTTTTTCTAACACTAGTCCTGAACCAACAATTTATATTTCGGTAGAATATCATAGTTTCAGTCTAATATAATTTGTTCTGGAAAGTGCCAGATTCAATTTATGTATAAAATTGTTTTCCCATTCTTCTCGACACCCTAAGCAAGCTCGTTTCTAATAATTAAAACGGTTCCCATGCATGCTCTCATTTTCACCTGCAGGTGATCCAATATTTGTACGCTCCCTGTATCGATACGTTTTTATTGAAACAAATCTGTTTCTGTCCATACATTTCCTTGCTTATTCGGGTTTATTCTGTCGGTTGTTTACATACCAATTTACTTTTGAATAACGAATTGTTTGAATAAGCGCACAAACATTCCCGTTTTGATTAAAAATTCTCGGCTTTTATTGATTGACGTATCAGTAATAATTAATTACCGTTTCATTTTTATGATTGAATTGATAATTCATACGGTTTTCTTTTTGTTACAGGAAGTTGGCAGTATAATAGGAAAAAAAGGGGAAATTGTGAAGAGGTTTAGAGAAGAGGTAAGTTCAAATTAATTAGTATCATCATTAATTACTACCACTAGTACTACTAGTCCACGGATAATAGGGACACGGTCATCGCATCCGCCATGTTTGTGACGTCATGAATTATAATTTTTGTAAACATACGTCTCATATTTTGTTCGTAGTTTCTTTAAAAAGGATCAACTCTTGTTTGCTTTACGTTTTGTTATTGTTCGAGCTGCAGTGGTGAGAATACAATTGAAATAAATACATTACCGCTTAGGCAAAAAAGACCTGATCTAGTTTTTAACAGTTTAACCAAATGAATATCGATGTCGCACCCTTTGCGCAGCAAATTATCCGTGCTACTAGTCGGATTCATTCATTTCATTTATGTTTTTGACCTTGCCTCTTATTACCATAATTGTCCAGCACTCTTCTCACTATGTAGGGACTCGCCCTATCCCAGCCTGGTTACTGTCGTAAATACTAGGAGCTTCCTTGAGGATGAAGGGGGTCTTGTTCTAGGCTTTTTTTCATTGATTGTACGTTCAACAACAGTATAAAACGATGTGTTTTTTTGGCGAAATTCACAAGTACCTATGGTTTGGTCGATGCACGTACTAAAGACAGCGGACATCACAACTTATACAGAATCCTGTCCCCGTGTGGTATCCTCGTAACAAAACTTCCGACAGTGCCAATCAGTAACACTAGATACTATTTTTATTATTAATGGAAAAAAGAAAAACTATTTGGTCTTGCTCCCACTTAGGTTTGAACTGGCACCCTTGCGACTCTTAGGCCGTATTTTCATGCATACGATCTGATGGTACGGAAATGTTCCGATTGGTTGAATTGGTAGGCGTGACAACAATTCAACCAATCAGAACATTTTTTTAACCAATCAGAACATTTTCGTACCATCGGATCGTCGGATATCGTATGCATGAAAATCTGGCCGTAGTCCGACAGTCTATCATATGCGCTAGGCATTAAAATGACAATTGGTGAACTACACTGCGTTGTAATGTGGTAAAATGGATATTCAACTAACTAATCATGGATTACCGCTAGTTTCTAAGTGCCTATTTTAAAGTTCAACTTCTGGATCACCAAATGACTCTATATTGAAAACAGAAAACTATATCAATAATTTTTAATGACGGTTATTATAAATCATTAATATCATCAAGTAGAATCGTAACAACAATAATTTTGACATTCCAACTCAAATCATATCACTACATTATGACTGTCAAGGCTCACGTTATTATTGCTACAACAATATGGGAATATTTTTCTCTCACAAGAAAGAGACAGAGGTGTTGTAGAATATTTTTTCAATTTCAAGAAAGAGAATGTTAACATTCTGTTACCAATTTAAAAATTGGTAAATTCTTTGATGATCGTGTAGAAAGTGTATTTCAACATGTTAATAACGCATTTCTCTGTTTACTTGAAAGTAGACTAGATTTTGGATTTCTGGACACTATAATTGCCTTGACATTAATTTGAAGAAGAATAAGAGTATTCATGATTTCAAGGTTGTTTAAGTGTAGTATTGAAAGAATATCATCGTTATAGTTGTAGTGACTCAAGTCTATTTTGTAGCCAACACTTTCCAACGACTTTTTGTGAACGGAATGCATATCCTATATGCTTTTTCGAGACTAAATGTGTTTTTGTTTTTACAAACATCAAATCCAATGTTAATCTTTTCAACAACCTATTTGCCAACTGTAGTTAGAACATACCTATATAACCTATTTTTTTTGTTTATCTTCTAGAGATAATTACGTCTGAAATATCGTTCGCTCGCGGTGCAAAGAGACATTCTTTCAGAAGCTGCAATGTCTCCGTGACCTTTCTCTGGCGTCCGGCCAAATGTTTCGAGTTTCAGGCAGCTTCCGAAATATATTTTATGTGTCAACTGATTTATTTTTGATCGTGAATTCGTGCAAAAGATGAATCACCGAAAACCTTGAGATATGATGTTTATTATTTTCATTTTTTTTTAATGTGATTTTCTTTGTGTTTTCAGAGCGGCGCCAAAATAAACATATCCGATGGTTCTTGTCCCGAAAGGATCGTCACTGTCATAGGAGTGACGAGTTCGATTTTCAAAGCGTTCACGTTGATTTGTAAAAAATTCGAAGAGGTAAGTTGATTGTTTTTTTTTTCCATTGGAAGAAATAAACCACCTAAAGAGAAATATTTCATGACTGTTTCAAAATTTGCGTGTTGAAAGACCGGTCGGCTCAATAAAGGGTGTGAACTATGACCACAATACAATATGCTCTCCCCACAAAAAGTAGTAGAACATAAAGTTGAATTTGGAAACCTGGACAAAATATATTACCTTTTGTCAGAGTAGGAAAGCGCCGCCCGAGGGGGAAACAACTCGTTCATTAATTAGGTGTACATCATAATATTTTCATTACTTCATTAACTCACTTTGCCTCGAGCTAGACCGCTTGGCAATTACAGATTTACGATTGAAAACGTTTACATGAATAATTTACGCCAATCAAAATAGTCACATCGTATATCATGCCCTTTCAATAAGTTTTAAGAGAATAACCTGGCCCCTAAAACTTTTTTAATTATTTTTCATTGCAAGTAATTATTCATTAGGTGTACAAAAAATGGCTTGTTGTTTCCCCCTCGGCGCCGCCCTTTGGACGAACACAAGTGGAAATCCAGAATCAGTTTTCTTCTGTTTTTGTTCCTTCATCAAACTGAAGCTAGTTATTAGAAATGTAGTCAATTAGCATGACAACCATTGAGAGGTTGCAAAATAAACGTTTTTGAAGATCGTTTTTTCAATAGAAGCTGGTAATACTATTTTACGTAATTCAAAAATTATTTTCTATATACCTTGAATATCATAACTTTGCATCAAATTATTTTGAGCACAAATTTTGAAATGACCTATAGATTCCAGAAGTTACTAGTAAAAATGTCATAATTTCCGTACTTTGTTTTGTATATACGCACATTTTCCCAGGTGGTTTATTTTGTATTTTGATTTTTATGGTGGGTTTTTACTGTGTCTAATTGTGACGATTGTTATTTTTGTTTTGCAAGTAAAATGTCATTTTTTTTTCCTATTGTGACAAAAATATTTGTAACTTTCGTGGTAACGATGAAATATTGTGAATTGTCTAAATACAGTTGACAGTCTTCACAAGGTCACCATCAAAGTTCATAGTTATTTGAAATAGGGATCCAGAACAAGAATTTTTCTGATATTTTTGTGATGTCATATATTTTTACTAATTCTTCGTTCGTCCAGCAAATTACACTTGGTACATTAACTCACTGTCTTCTGTTACAAAACATTTACAGTTCAAATATTTCAACTGTGTTATATAACTACTCATCAGGCTTACTGGTCAGTCTTACCCGGCTTCACTGATTCATCGTCCTAATCTCAAATGCTTTTTTCGAGTGCTGCAGCCCGTGGAGTGGGCAGTTAACCTCTCTGTTTATCCTCCGCGCATCTCAAGAGATACAGCTAGATTGGTCAAGTTGTAATTTTGTCAAAGAGAGTACCGTGTACTCAAATCTATAATTATTTATCAACAGTAGAAATATAAACTGTCATGTTCGTTCTCATTTAATCCATAAAAAGTGGTATTTTATCCATATGTGAATTAAAGTCGCTTTTATCCATACCTGAATTAAAGTAGCTTTTATCCATACCTGAATTAAAGTGGCATTTTATCCACACGTGAATTGAAGCATTTCATCTACACGTGATTTGAAGTGGCATTCTATCCACACGTGAAATAAAGTGGCATTTTATCCACACGTGAAATAAAGTAACTTCATTCCACTCATATACTATAGACCGTAAATTTCCATGTAGTTGTTCTTAGACACAGTAAACTCGTCACGCAATCGTCCTAACGCCGTATTTTTTCACTATGCCAATCAGTGGTGTGCGCAGTTCCAGGAAATCAACAGTGCTAACACCGGTGTGCCCCGGCCGCCGATTACGCTGCGGCTCGTGGTGCCGGCCAGCCAGTGCGGATCACTGATCGGCAAGGGCGGATCCAAGATCAAAGAAATCAGAGAGGTGACAGGCGCATCGATACAAGTCGCTTCAGAGATGCTGCCCAATTCGACGGAGAGGGCGGTCACGATCAGCGGAACGGGCGAAGCGATCACGCAGTGCATTTATCACATATGTAACGTTATGCTCGAGGTGAGTTTTTTTTTAACAAAATTTAATTCTTTCATAACATGTGTAGTGTAAAAAGTGAAAACTTATAATTATTACTACCAGTTTTACTTTAACTTCCTGTTTTGATTCGCATTATTTGCAAAGGGTGCGACATCTATATGAATTTCACTGAAATGATATAAAGTATATTAGGTATTTGTTGCTATAAGCAGTAGTGTACCTATTCTTAATGTTTTTTAAATTAGTTTTAGAATGTTTCATCGGAATCATCAAGGAAAATATTTGTATTGAATTTAACAAATTTTCCGACCAAAGCATCAATTTTTAATCCGTAAAGTTTGACGTATGTCATCAATATCATGTTCGAAGTAATTTCGACCAGCTCTGAAATAAAAGTCCGGCACTACCCCACCATTTGCAATAAATTAGTTTTATTGTTGTGATCTTTCACGCTAGTAGAACAGCCGACTAGTAGTTATGAATAAGTAATTGTAAATAAATTGAATGAGCTTTCGACTGCTGTAATATGAATGAACTACCTTTATATTTACGTGAAATCCATTACCAGTGGTAAAATATTCACAGTCACAACATTAACATATCAAATATAGAATGCAAAATTTTAATTAATATTATGTGCGTTCATGAACTGTTATTCTGTTGAAAACCATTATCGTACGTTTGGAATACATTGTATCTGCAGAGCAGTTAGTCCTTTTTCGGTTTGAGAACAACCCCTGAAATTTTGGTTATGGCTATTCAAGATTCGAGTTTTCTAAAGTCCGAAAGTGTTATTTCATCAAAGAATTTAATTCACTCATGAAACAAAAAGTGCTAACTTCAAAATACTTATAATTTTTCAGTAGTTTGGTAACCTTGTAATTAAGGCTTACCTTTCACGGATTTCATTGGGTTATGCATAATTCATTTTCAATGTTTGAGGAATGTGTTATTACTGCTAAAGTTTCTTATACTTTCGAAGACAATTCGAAATGTGATTATTATAAGTTAAGTCTTGATCAATGATAACACCTAAGTTTTTAACAGTCTTCTGTAGATAATCATTCATAACCATCAATGCATTTTGAGAAGCTGATTTCGAGTTTCGAATGCCTTGCCATACATAGTCCAGAAGAACTAGTTTTCACATTTCATTTGTTCACAAAATGTCATCAGTAATTTTAGCAGAGCAACTGTGGCTTTTTTTGAAGCCAGATTGATTTTTATGAATCATTTCAATTCTATTGATCTATTGAAAAAAGTGGTCAGCTGAGTTTCCAAAACTGTAGACATTACTGTTGAAACACTAATTGGTCTAATCTCATTTAATGATGTTGGATTCGATGCTTTAGCTAAAGGTACCACTTTAGTTTTCTTCCATGAACCTGGGAAAATTGAATGTATCAAACAAAAGTTTACAACGGTAAAATATATCTGTTTCGAAATCACTAACAATTTTCAACTTATTTGACTTTCTTCTTTGTTTTTTTCAGTCCCCTCCCAAAGGAGCAACCATCCCCTACCGCCCCAAACCCCAAGTAGGTGGCCCCGTGATCCTGGCCGGCGGACAGGCCTACACCATCCAAGGCAACTACGCCGTTCCCGCTCACTCAGACGTAAGTAGTTCGGTAATGACTCCCCTATTCGCCCCCCACCCCATGTCCCTCGGCCATCACCCGCTGGCCGCAATGGCCGCTCCCGCCCCCGCAGCTGTCGCCCCGGCGCAATTCGTGTCGTTCGAGCCGCTCAAGAACGGACACTTGCAGGCCGCCCTACCGCCCGCGCATCTTTTATCAGATGTAAGTTGATCGTATTGGTGCCCCCCGTCCGCCCCCCTTGATATGTTGTTTTAGGTGTACACGTCGAGGACGGTGACGCGGGGCTAGTGAATCTGTGAAAATTGAGAATATTTATATCTGTGATTTGTTCATATCGAATTTTCATCCTGTATAAGACAAAGGTTGGGCTTTGAAGCGGCAATTAAACATATCACCCCAAAGCTATTACTCCTTCACCAAATCAATGAATCGTGCCAACGGTACCAGCCACATTGCCTTTGAAATGTTTGCCACATGTTTTAAATGGATCGATCAATTAATTGACTCAAAACCGCTCTGCTTTTTTCCATCACTTTTCACAGTTGGGTGTTGGCATCCAAGAAGCTTCTCCCGAAATCAGTGAGAAAATATATTAGTGAGTGCTACAAAAGGCATTGAGAGATGTTGAGTTGAGCAGATAATTTGAAGACCTGCTATAATTCTGTAATGATGAACAATAGATTTTGCTGAAACCCACACAAATGCTAATTGGTATATTACCAAAAACTCGAGTAGAAGTTCCGAAATCAGAAGATCGTATTTTATTTGTTTTGACGTACCCTCAACAAAATTTCAAAGTCAGCTTATTCGTATGTCGTATTTTCTGGAGAAAACCGTAGCAGGCGTTACATCATTTTCAAATCAGCATTCAATTTTGAATACACAGAAGCTCAAGCTTTGGGAAAAAACTCTAGCAAAACACGAATTCGAAATTAAATATTTTTTCTCCTAGTACCACAGTAATTAATTACCAAAAGATTTCATTACGAGTGTGATAGTACATCCAATCAAGGATATTATCAAAAAAAATACTGAGAATAAGTTTTAATTTATGGCAGTGTGCCTTAAAGATAACAAGTAAATATTATTCTTTTTCAAATTCATGGAAGTCCAAATAACTCGAAAATTGTAGGACTCTCAAATACTAAAATAGCTTGGAGTGCATACGGACCACCCGGTTGGAATTGGATGATTTTCCAGGTTTTCTTACAGCTTTAAAGTGAATAATAAGCTACCAATAATCAGTAAGTTACCCCGGAGCCCCACAGAAAATAATAATGATAGCCGTCCTCTACCCAAGCAGGTTATGCTATTGGTAAACTCTATGAGTGTTTATGAGAGAGTACTATTATTAATGAGAAATTCATCTGAAGAATATTTCTCTATTCTTATAGAAAATATTTCAAACAATTCAGAATACTGTTATTTACGCAAACATTGAAGGTTGTTTATGAAAAATTAAGAAAGGATACAATATCAAGAGAAAACTATTACCAATGTGCTTTTTCAAAAGTCTAAAACTTTATTGTGAAATTATCATGACTACTTTTCTGACAATTAATTTTTTTGGTAATATTTTATAAACTTCAATCATTCAGTGGTCATGAACCAGTACTAATCAGATTCAGGTCTCGAAATATTTTCAATTTTCTCAGATTCACTAGTCCACGTCAACCCCTTACTTTACCTCTGTTGCCCCTGCCTTAGCCCCAGATATACCCCAGCAGATTTCTTGTAGTCCGTGTAGGTAATCCATATTTTGTCTTATTGTGTTTGTATGTTTATTGTGGTTGTTGGTGTTGTTTTTTTTTTCTATTTCATGTAAATGACTCGTAATTTACACCATTTGTCAAATTTGGAATATATAGCTTTCTTTTGTAATAAGCTAGAAACTAACATTATTAGAAAAATTTACATCAATACTATTCAAAAATGTTTAGATATATATCACAGCAGAGTAGAATTGTTCACACTTTTCAATATAGGTAATCATATAATTCATTTTTATATTATTAACACAAAAAATTACTATAAAATTAGACAGTGAAATTTCCCATTTCATTTAAATATTTCAAGTGTCAGGTTTACATATTCTAGTTCAAACTATACAGTTGATAAAAGTCTAAATTCTTAAATTTCTAATTGGAATTTACGATTTGTAATGCATGGTTTGGAAATATTTTTCAACACAATTTTGTTTTGTAGAAGTCTTGCATAAAAATCAGTAGATTTTACAGTAATAGAACTGTCTTATTGTGAGTGAGTTGAATGTTCTGTACTGCCTAAATATTACACTACACTTCACAGTAACCCATTTTAATCATATTACTGCATGTATTTCACAGTGCAAGGTAGAAAAATCGGCCTCTATCATACAGTATTAGACCAATCAGGCATCAAAATGAATCTGTGATGAAAGTACTAGGAGAAAACCAACTATATCATCACACTGAAGATAGTCTGTAGTCATATTCTGTTATATTTAGGACTTGCAACTGTTATTTATTGATTTGTTATATACAATTCATTCCAAAAAAACGTCAATTTTTATTTTAGTGCTTATTAAATGAATGAAATCTTATTGCCCAGAATACAAGAATTGTAGATAATCAAAATACGAATATTATTAGTAAGGGATAAAACCCGAAAAAAACGGAAAATTTTACGTCGTTTTTTTTTTTAATCATAACCCCGTTATTTTGTAGGGCTAGCCCTTTTCATAAGAGTAGTGAATTATATGTACTTTGAGTGTGTACAAAACAGGCTCTGTCAGGCCCTGGATGAGAACAAAAGCTCTCAACACCTCGACCACTTTGCTTGCAAACATTACTAAAAATGTCCGAGAAAGCATTTTTTCTGACGATTTTTCTTTGAGAAAGTATCATTTCCCGGACTAGTCCGGGAAGTACGTACTTTCCGGACTAGTCCGGGGAATGCTGAAGTACCTATCTTCTGTTCGCATTTAGATATTTAATACAAATAAGAATTAAAATGTTCGAAATTTTCTTCTACAAAGAAATATAAAAAATAAATGTGTCAATTTGTTATTCTAAACGGTTGCCGAAAAAATTGTGTACGCAACACGTCCGAAAACAGTTTTTTTGGACTCGCAGTCTTCCAGGACTCGCTACGCTCGTCCTAGAATCTTGTCCACTCGTCAAAAAAAAAAACAGTGGTTTCCGGACTTGTTTCGTAAATTACTACACTTGTGTCTCGGCATTGTAGCGCAAAGGGCACTCTGAAAGACATTTCAAATTGCAATTGTGCCAAAACTAATGGTCTGACAACGCCTGTTTTGTGCACTCATCAAGTACATATATAATTATAATTCACTTGCATTAAAGCCCTAACAGAAATTCAAAAATCTTACTCAAAATAGATACTGAGAATTACTTGAGGAATTTGTTCGAAGAACTTGAAATTTCAAAATAACTTTCCATCAACGTTCACGCTTCAACACTCAAGTAAATTTGTACAGAGATTTTCTTTCTCTTGATCAAAGGATTATTAATAAAAGTTAAATTTACAACAAAAATAAAAATCCCTGGTTGGTTGATGTTGAAAGTACTGAAAAACTGTTCTCAAACTTTGAATAATTTGTGAAGAAGTATGTTTAAATAACTATTCTAACATTCATTTTTATGATTAGAATGTCTATGTTACTATCAATATACAGGGCCGATTTTTTTCATCTTACAAATGTATCAGTGTGGCTTATGAATAAAAGAATTTGATTTTTGGTAATTTAGAGTATCTAAGACTATTCTCATATTCACATTTTATTTGTAACGTTTTTGGTAATATAAGATTATACTGCTTTATGGTAATAAACAGGTATGCATTTGGTGTTGAACTACAGCTCAGCTTCATGGTTATTTTCATTATGTTGAAATTTGTGGAATATCTTGAGTAGTTTCAAAATTCTGCACAGTATGCATGAAAATGAGGGTCACCAAACGATTAACATTGTTATTGCCATTATATCGAAATAATTCGTGTATAATCATGAAGTTTATTAAGATTTTACAGCATCATAAAAATATTTTTCGGTTGACAGGAGTTCTCAAGGATGTCTGGGTTAAACGTACTGTGTGATAAATTTGAATCAATATATATATATATATATATATATATATATATATATATATATATATAATCATTTCAGTCTTAGTTGAAACAAATAATCTTCAAATTGAAAATTCGTCCAGTCAGGAGCGATTCTTCTGTGAAATCAGTTACTCTTTATATTTTATTAAAGAAAATTTTAATATAGTTTGAATTAAGGTACATTTAGCTATCATTTAAAAGATAAATGGATTCAGTATTAAGTAAAGTTCAAATCTGAATAACTTTTTCATGGTGTTCATATAAAATTATATATTATTTGGGAACCCAGCTCATGTTTTCAATTTATTCCAATTTCAGTATGGACAAAAAAGCAAATAATGGTTAAAAAGTGAAAAGTAGTGTAGTAATTGAGCAGATACGTTGAAGGGAATCTATAATTTTCATTCTTCACTGAATTTTCCTGTTGATTTCGTTTGTTTCAGGTTGCAAGCTTAGGTAAAAATCCTCTTGCTGGTTTAGCAGCATTAGGTTTGGGAGGACTAGCTCCTAGTGGTGCAGGTGGTTTGAACCCAGCTGGTGAGTAACTGAAAAAAATTAAGAGAGATTAGTATGTTTATTTTTTAACAAATTTGTTAAATATGTCTGAAGAACAAAAAATGTCATTGGTTCTTCAAGGAAAATAAAAGTCAGTGTAAATGATTTAACATTAGATATGCTTTGTAGGAGGAGGCACTTTTTAACATATTGGGATTTTGAAACTTCTGGTTTTTCTGAAATTACCCCTTTCGATTTTTTAAATGATACCCGCTGTATATATTACATTTTATTTTATGATCTAGAGAGCCATGTACCCCATAAACTTTACTATACCATGCTTGTTCAAACTTCCACGTTAAACCGAGAAAATAATTTTAATTTCTTCCCATCCGCTATTATGTTCTATCTTTCTCAAGCGAATGTAGCACACTGTCTACTACATTTGCTTGAGAAAGATACTGAAAAAAAAAAGTTTACTTTGTGTTTCACCTCAAATTTGAAGAACTTTTTCACCCTTATTGAAGTAATCACTTTCTGTGAAGAGAACACACTCTCACGAATTTGGTAACTGATTTTCCACTGAACAATACCGACTCATGATCAAAACTTCAAAACAAATCAAAAATATCTTAATAAATGGTGAGATCAAACCGCTTTCTCATATGTAAACAAATCGAACTTTTGGTTACATATTCGTCCACCAGGTGTCGTATATTGCATGTGAAAGTTTAGCACCAAGTCTCACATTAAAGTTATAGTAATATTTTTTTTTTGAAAATTGCAGTGAACGTGAATCAGTAAATATTGCATATGGAAGTTCACCGCCAACTCTCATATTAAATTTATTGTAAGATACCTGTTTGGAAAATTGCAGCAATTTCATTTTTGTAAGTTTTACGAAGGAAGCTTATAGTGACTTTTCATTTGAAACCTGATAAAAACAGATTTACAGTAAACCTACATCAAGTTTGCAAAGATATATTACAAATGTAGCAATAATTCATACTTGCTGCAATATTTTGTAATTTACAATTATTAGTTTGAACCTTACTTAGACATTTGAGTGTGTGGAAATTGAAAACATACATTTTGGGAAAAGTAATTATTTAGTATAATTGAACCAGAACGAACTAACCTTACCTATACATTTGAGTGTGTGGAAATGGAACATATAAATTGGGTGTACAAAACAAGAAGGCAAATCATGAATTATTGTCATAGAATATCAATAACAATTGGAATATTTTCAAACTTTAGATGAAATGTAGATCCAAGAAGTGCTGGTCAAACAAATTTCCGCGCAAACAAATATTTTACAAATTTCTGTCGGACAAATGTTGTCAAACAAATTTCCACATACCAAGCACCATTTATTATTATTGTTTACTTTTTTGTGTGTATTTTGAGCCACATCACTTTTGAATCGAAATTACACTGGTATTTGGTCATTTCATGTCATTTTAGGGAGTTCATAGCTCCCTAGATCGTAAAATAAAACTAGCAGAAAAATATCTGCAAGCATATCCAATTTTCCAAATTCCAGAAAAAATGCTGGAAAAGGGAAGGTGAAAAGGTATTGTATCAATAATCGTTATTTTTAGCTTTGGCTGCATTGGCAGGGTCCCAACTAAGAACGGCAACAAACTCGAGGACCCAACAGAACACAAACCAACAGACTCACGAAATGACGGTTCCCAATGAGTTGATCGGTTGCATTATCGGAAAAGGCGGTACAAAAATTGCTGAAATCAGGCAGATATCGGGAGCTATGATTCGCATATCAAACACTGATGATCGTGAGAGCGGATCTTCAGATCGTACAATAACAATTTCCGGCAATCCAGATGCGGTGGCTTTGGCGCAGTATCTCATCAACATGAGGTGAGTTCTTTATATCAGTTTGTTTGGAACTGGTATACTTGATCCACTTATAGCATTGATCTAGTCTGAAGTGACAGGGTCTCGCAGTCAGTGTTCACAAAATAATTACCTTTTCTAGGGTTTGAAGGCCGTCTTGCATTGGAATTTTTCAGAATGTTTCAGAATGTTTTTTTTTTACTGAAAAAAGTCACCACAAAATTGGCATGGTGACGATGTGTTTTTCAGTATCTGAGTGAGAGTTGAGTGACACTCAATTCATTCACTCATCTTTCACTCAGCGTTCACTCAATTCATTCCCCGTGAAAAAGGCATAGAAAATTTAAATTCGTTGAAATTTCTTAGTGGCTGAGTGATGAAATTCAGTGTCACTGAAAGCTTTCACTGAAATTTCACTCAATTTTTTGCTCATTACTAGCAACTTGTCAATTTTGAAGTCTCTTTTTGAACAGAAAAGTTCACTTTTTTATGCACAATTTCATGTAGCTCTGCGTCATCTCAATATTGTCTTAATGCGTCATACACTATGATTCTTGGTTCAAATCCAACTTTCGACATATTACAGTACCTCCTTAGTTCCAATGAAAGACGCTCATGATAATTTTGTTTTGAACGCAAAGTTGCGTGTGTATCAGAGATATCAGATTTTTTTAGTGTTGGTTTCAGATTCGATTGTTTCAAGGATGTATTTAGCTGGGGTATCCTGAAACAGGGACAAGTTTAACTTCTCCAAACAATATTTTGTGGTCTTTTGACTCGGTGTGTCAAGGGAACTACAAAATACTGTTTGGAGACGTTGAGCTTAATGCTTCAGGTTACTAGAGCCGATTCATACGAGATGCAATAAAACCTATAAACATGTGAACAACTTCAATAGTAAGGAATAAATTCTGAAGCTTAATCAAATCTGGAACTCCACACAACACTGAGTTTCCGAGAAATGCTAGTCAATCAGATGACCTTCTCCATAACACAGATTTTAATGTAGCCCGTCGGCATTTAAATTCCTGAAAATATGAATCTAGATTGATTTAATTTACCATTTTGTCGTTTTCTAACATGCTTCCAGTGAGATAATCCTAACATTTCTCATTGACATGAAACCTTTTAACAGATGCAAGGTGATTGGACACATACTTGAAATAACAGAATGGTTTATTTTTCTTTGAAGAGTTGGTAACTTACAATTAGGATGTTACTTTGCTATATTTGAATCATTTATGCCATGTGGTTTAGGAATATCAGCCTAGAAATTTCCTACCCTTCCAGACTGCTTCATCATTTACATACGAATTTTAAGTGAGTCCTTGAATGAAAGACGGAGTGGAAGAGAATGCACTTTTCTTATATGTAACTTTTCAAATTATGCGGAAAAAAGTAAGACGCGGAACTCCCAACATGATAGTGATTGTGAATTTCTTAACTGAACAAATCATTGCGATGGAAAAACAGAGGTTGTTTAAGAAGGGATGGTCAAGAAATTCCTCTGGGTCTAATTTTCAAGACTTTCACTAACTTTTCTTGAGGACAGTAAGGGTTTATCTTCCAAAAATATTTTCCACTTATATGGAAAATGTTCAAACTGTGGCATAAACAATAGAAACGACGTAACTTTAAACTATTTGAACGTGAGCCACTGATTTTATGAGAAGGAATATTCAACATGACAATAATTGAAATATTTAGGGCTCATATTAATGAAAAATTTAACTGCCAAACCCTTCTGAGAATATTATTAGATACAATGCCGATGATTTGGGACTATCGGATGCGAAAACTGTCTATACTCTCAAACCAAGGTGCAGTAGGTATATAAAATAGAGTCAAATGATATTACTTTATTAATTCTCTAGAATGTATAAAATTATATATCTAATCTATAACTGAGAGATCTGGATAAATATTTTTGAATAAATCTAAAGTACCAATTGGGAGAATATTAAATATATATTATAGTAAATTTATTTACAAAGTATCTACAAATTGTAATTATTTTTATTACTCACATCTCATTTATTAAACCAAATGAAGGAACATGATCAACTACTTTGTTTTAAACATTCAGAATATATTTCGATTGTAACATATCAATTGTTGAATACGACTTGGTTTTTTTTATTAATGTTCATTGATAGTTTTTTAAGTATTGCATAATTTTTACTCGTAAAGCAATATTCGAAATTTTTTTCGTGGGTAATATAACAAGATCTCTCTTGAACAAATATTTTATAATTTTACAGCAGAGATTATCAGATTATTTCCTAAATGTGTCAATTAACCAATATCATTTATTCCACAACATACTAAATTTTATTTACCGCAGTATTGTTCAAAACTCTGAGCATGGACATTGGATATGTTGCATAAATTAACATTATTGTCAAGAAACACAATGCAGCTTATTCGCATAGAATGGAGAACTGTTTATCAGCAAAAACATGTCCACAAATGAGGAAGTAATCATAAAAAAAATCATCAATCCTTTTTTTGAGACTTGTTTAAAAAAGTTACAATCTAATTGCTGATTATTAAAGAATGCTAAACTGACTTACTGGGTGGTATGCATAAAAGCTAGCAAATGCTTATCCTATAGGTTTGTCTTTCTTATTAACAAAGTGAATGGGTCTCTTTCAAGGAATCCGAGTAGAAGCATTTACTCCAGGTTTATGCATACGACCCATTGAAAATATTATTCGAAAATATACCCAGTTTGTCCTTATGATCTACAAAAGAAATAATATACAACATGGCAATGCAGACCATAGTAATTTATTGGACCTGCTCTGCCCACAGTAAATAAAAAAAAACTGCTATATAAATTTGTAAATTGACAGTCTCTTGGGATTTCGCCTCTTACTATGTGTTGAATATTCATCAAAACTAGGTAATCAAGGTGGATGTAGTAAATATATATGGGCGTCTCGAAAATGCGGAGTTTCTTCTATTGGAGCAGTCGACAGGAGCGTCTCATCTATGATCGTCTGCATGAGACCGGATCATTTGATGTGTTCTTGGAATTTAGTGCGAACATACTTTGTTACCCACTCTATCTATCCTTCACCAAATCGACTGTCTATGTTCCTCAGTGTATCCCAATAACACATCAATGGAACCATTTTTCCTGAATATAATCATTTAATCCCTGTTCTGGAGTTATCTTTAAAATGTGCAAATTTGTATTATGTGTAGTACGAATTTGCGGATTTTCAAGATTATTTTTTATTATTTATTCCCAACAGCGCCCTTTCCAGTGAAGCAGTATGCATATCCAAATCGGCAAGTGTATCCTTGTAGCCTTCATTACTGATTGCCTCACACAAGAAATACATTTCAATCCCTGGTGATATTTCAATAATGATACTGATGAATATAAACAGATCTCAAAAGCCATGTTGCAACCAACGAAGTTTTCGTTTTGATGGCACCATCTTAACTGATTGATCAGAATATCGATTTCCTCCAGCTAACCACAAGTTAGGATCGAATTGTATACACAGTTACTAATATCAAAAATACACGTTGGGTTATGTCAGGTCAGATCTTATAGATTCTGAATCAGTAAGTCATGAACAGAAACCCTATGGCGTTCATAATAATAATAATAAATAAAGAAATGAAACTGCAACAAAAAAATTATTAAAAAACAACGTATTCAGAAAACTTGTATACAGAATTAACCAGGAGAAATATATGTGGAAGTCTGACTTTCATGAAATGTTGAATGATCCTAAATTTTGATATTTTTTTAAAAACCAGACGAAAACTTCCAAGGAATTCAATTCAGCGATCAGCTAGACCAGATGATCCAAATCATATCAGTAGCTCGTATTTCCATGTGTAACTCTTTTCTTAGAAAACTATAACACTACGTAAATTAGGAATTCAAATTGTATAAATTAGAATCTTAAAGCGCAAAAATATAAACGACTGAATAAGACATAAAAAAAACTACAACTAGTATAAAACTAAGTACAAGTATATACAATAACAATATTTTCACGGAAGTTTTGAATTTCGTTATTGAGTTTTGTCCATAATTTGTGGGATAAAATGATTTGTAGAATTTATTTGAGATCGTGTATGCGATTAGGAACATTCAAATTAACTAATGCGATCGACTCTGGACATTCGATCATCTCATACAGGAGTTTGATTATGAATTGTAAGTCATTGAGTGTCCTTCTATCGGCCAAAGTTTGTTGTTATAATAATAGTATAAACGTATGAACTGAACAAGGAAATAATTTTACTATTAATCGGTAGAATCAAAACCAATCATTTGATTATCAGTTGTTGAACTCAACTCATTTTGAATGATGAACTTCATTATAAATGACCAAATACTTGAAATTGAATGCAAGTGTTTCGTAATAACCAAATCTGGAACTTTCGTTCACAGTCCAATTTTCAACAATTATATCATTAAATCGCTTGAAGTGTGAAATTTATTGTTAAAAACACTGTTGCAATGAGTCAATGAAGGCTACGTGCATCCAAAAAGAATCCACCCGCAATCCGTCACATCGCATCACTACAATCCCGTTTTTTTTCTGTGTATTTTCCCAGTGTCGAGCTGCAGAAAGCTAACCTTGAGGCCCAAAACTCCCCTAACGCCGGGGGTTCCTCCGGCCAGTCCTCCACCAACACCTCCAACGCCGCCGCCTCTCCCTTGGCTAGCGCCATCCCTATCGCCCAACTACTGGCAAAGCCGGGCGCCCTCAACGCGCTGACCAGCCTCAGTGCGCTGGGGGGCCTCAGCGAACTGCTCGGCGGCCAAGGCCCTCCCTCAATCCAGACCACCGGAGTCCACCGTCCCCACAAGAGTTACACGCCGCGCCTCCGCTCGCCCGGGGGCAGCGGGGGCGCGTCCGAAGGTTCCAAAATGAAGAGCGAGAGGAATAAGTTCAACCCGTATTAGGACGTAGGAATAGCCGACCGGTTTTGTGGTTCGTTTCCTAGGAAGTGTAGGTTAGGTTAGGTTAGGACGCATTCATTGACTTTATACTTGTAACGACTGCTTGGCTTTAGGTTTTCGAAAGTAGGGGTTGTTAGGAAAACGAAATTATGTATTTGGAGACATTTCATTCTCGGAGGATGGGATTGTTTCAATCTGGCCCAATAATGAATCATATTGTATGTGTTCCTGCAATTTAATTTCGAATAGTCGAATTACTGATATTTTCAAATAGGCTTTCTTTTCTTTCTTCCAACCCTTTCAACTTCAAGTTTTTTCATCAGTCAGCGATACTTTTGAACATAATTTTAAAAAAATGGCATTGAAAAATTACCAAATATTATTTAGTACAGTCGCTGAAGTAAAATATACATCACCCAATAAATATGCATATAAATTTTCCTTCATTAACTATTAGTAGAGGTCCCATACTTCATAAAACCACAGTGGTCCGTTTTGGAGGAACATGGCTTCACCCCTGAAAAACCACCCCTTTGGTCATCGAAGCATGTTTTTGCCTATAACTCGACCGTTGAAAAATATTAAAAAATATTAATCCCAAAAAAAAAGCTTGATAAATTTCCTAGAAAAAAAATTATCCACTATTTTTTCTGTATAAGCTATAGTTTACGACAATATCGATGTCGAAATTTTGTCATGATTCCCAATATAAATTTCTCCTCGCGTGTGTAGAAAACTATGCAAAATAAGATGCAAGATCGAATTGTGGTTTGAAGGTGATGAAAAATACTTGCAGTCCTTGCCATTTTTGATCGTCATAGGTATGTATAAGTATAAAATAAAACATAATGATTGTAATTATCCATTTCGTGTTCATAACTACATACAGCCCTACAAAAAAAAGGGCTTCAATAAAATTTATAAATGTGTTCAGTCATAGCTGAATCATATTAGTTTGATGCGCAAAAGGGAGAAAATGAAAATATTCCTTTTGAAGAAATTATCATCATCTTAAAATTTGCTAAATTATTGCAGATTGTTTATTTTTTCAGAGTACGACATAGAATAAAATACCGAATGCACTCAACAAAAAATTGGCACATTTTAAGATGCTGGTAATTTTTCCAAAAAAATATTTATATTTTTTAGCTTTTGTGCATCAAACAAATAGGTACCATTCAACTATGACAGAATACATTTATAAATTATATTGAAACCCTTTATCTTTTGTAAGGCTGCATGCAGTTATAAACACGAAATATCAGTGGATAATTACACTTATCACGATTTATTACACGTATTTTAAATGATTTTATTATTATTCGTTTTATTTTACTACTTATAATTTTTTCTCGCTATCAATTTTTTCAAATATGTTGGTGAAGTAAATATTGTCAATATAATGTTAGTCATTAATCCAACTGTCATCAAATACCAAACAAGTATTTTAGAGCAGGTAGTTTCTGATTTAAAGTAAACAAAGGGGTGTTTTTTAGGGGTAAAGCCATGTTCTTCCAAAACAGATTGTTGTGGTTTTATAATATATGGGAACTCTACTAACAGTTTATGAAAGAACATTACCGTGTCGGATAATTGTAGGAAATCGACTGTACTAATTGTGTATTAAAAGTATAAAATATGTTGTGTTCAGTTTCTAGTTCATATCAGGATTGTGAAATGTCCCAAAAACATTCATTGAAGAAATAATATATCTTTTGTTGGGATTAAAAATGTATGAAGTCAATGATTTTTATGTAATTCAATATTGAAATAAAAATAATTGTTTTATCTTTATATATTATACGTGCACTTTTTATTATTATTTTTTTTGTATGGAAACATTTCAATATTTTATCAATAAACATCAACATGCTCTTCATGTCATATCATATTTCTTGGCTTAATTGATACAGGTGTTTCCAGAATATCTTGTGTGTATATGGGAAATAGAAAATAAATCGTTTATAAGTGCTCTGATTTTTAATGAAGGCATTATGCTTCATAATCTGACCAAAATTGACTTTATAGTGAAGATGGGAATGTTTATTGATTTAATGTTACTCTGTTGCCATACTCGCTCAATCAGGATTTTTTTTAATTTTTGCCAAAGTCTTCTTTATATTCGAATCATCATACTCTGTATAGTTGGTTGAAACTTTTTAGTTATGTTTGTGAAGTGTGTAAAAGTAGGTCTTTCTTTAGTTTTTTGAAAGAAAAATATTTCATAAATCTAGAGGTAATATGATACATACAGGGTACAAGTTCTTTTTAATAGAATAGGTTGGAATTCCTTGTTGGTCATAGTGGTAAAATTTTGAATACGTCAATGAGTCTAAAGTGTTTATTGATAAAATGACTAATGTTTTAATTTTGTTTTCATCGAGAGAAAAATTCTATATTATGTTCTTTATATAATTCTGTATTAGGGGTAGTTTACTTTTTTAACAATTAATTTTAAATTTTGTCTCTCCATGAAAACACTAGTGAATCATAAATGGAATTGCTCATCGTATACAAACTAAATACATATTTACTATTCAATGAGATACTCATTTGAGTGTTTTATATTTAGTTGAAATTTTTTGTTTAAGACTATCAACAATGAGATATGAGCATATAACATAAAAAACTGGTTATTGATGGCTCCAATAATCTCTTTTTACTTTCAATTAGAAATTGGATATTTTTTATTTTTGTGTATATTTGTGGATGTATGTGGATGGAAATTACGTCAGCTGGTATATACATTTTGAAGGCTGATTGTGAGGAAAATGATTTCAGTTCAGAAAATCGTCAAAATTTGGCCAATTATACAGTTTAATGTGAATAAGAGTAGTGTTATGCTTTTTATTTCATAACGTATCACTAATGTGGATCATAAAAAATATCAATATTGGTGACATAATAATAGGCTAGTTTTCTACAACAGAGTTGAGATATCAATCGGTAGTTGGCTTCTGTTGACACATCAATGTTGATAGTGGAAACATAATAGCTTTGACCTGTTATGACACAAACCAATCTTTTCACATCTAGAAATGTATATTTACTAGGAAAGCTATATAATTGCTTGAATATCACGAGGATTCATTTGTTGGCAAGTGGATATGAATGGATGGATCGATTGGTTTGTACAATAACAATATCGACAAAGCTCACATTTTCATTAGGAAGCTAATTTATGTTCAAGATTTATTCATGTATCATGTACGTTCATCTTATATATACAGGGCGTTTCAAGAAGTCGTATCATGAACTTGGTGGTGAAAACAATTTAAATGGTTCTTTTGGCTAAATAAAGTATCTGCTAATTTTCAAGTGTAGCTTTTTGTTGTTGAAGTATTCTTTGAGGTGGTTGCTTTTGCCACTGTTTTTCTGACGACTTTAGGGACATTTTGTAACATATATGGTAATTTTATAATAGAATTTTCCTTCAAATTGCTGATGTGTAATCAATACAATTTATATATGTAAAAAGTATTTCATTTATATTTTTCCGTGTAATTTTTTTACGAAGCATTACTGTAAAAATATTTAAAACACAGAATTAAAATGTCTTCAATTCTACAGTAGGTCAGTTGATGGTTGATAATGAATAGTAAAAATATCTTTGATTCATAACCATAACAGGTAATTTTTTGTATGAGGAGTTTATTTAGGTCTATATTTCAAAGGCACATACCTATTGAAGAAGCTAAAAACAGTTTGCTCTGATCAACAAAGACACAAAACTGAAATAGGAAAAATATTCTCAGAACACTGCTTATTTCAAAAGATCACTTAGGTGGGTTATTTTCATGTGACGTTATTTTCATATAGTTTTCATTGAATATTTTGACCATGATGTGGGGTTGTGGTTTTGTTTTGAATAAATACAACTTCTAATTTTATGAAATTGTACTGGCTTTTAATTATTTGCAGCAAAATAACAGTAACAGTAAGAAGTAAGAGCTTGACGTTTCTCTCTTGAAAATTATTATTATTGACGAAAAATCAAGTAAGTAGGTAATATATCCCTTCCTAAATAAACCAAATATCTTAACCTTCCTTTTTCGCGAGTTCAGAGTTGTTTATACTTGTGCATTATTATTTGATTTCCATATTGAAAAATAACAGACTCCTTGCACATTCATTTCACGATTTTGTCATAAATATATTACCTACTTACTTGATTTGTCGTCAATAATAATAATTTTCAAGAGAGAAACGTCAAGCTCTTACTTCTTACTGTTACTGTTATTTTGCTGCAAATAATTAAAATCCAGTACAATTTCATAAAATTAGAAGTTGTCTATAACTGAAAACATTCACTGTGACTTTACCATTTTGTCAGCATGATATTATTCTGAAAAAAGTTTTTTTGAAATATAAACCTAAATCAAGCCTTCATCACATACTTACTTCTCTTGGAAATCGTCAAAAACTTTGCAGTGTGTCAGTCAGATTTTTATTTGGACCACTGATCCAACGTAAGCATATCAATCAGCAATACACAATAATTAATGAAAATTTAATGAAATTCAATGAGCAATTTGGCATTTCTCATGCTGAATAACCATCAAAAAAAGTGATAATCATTTTGATATTTACTTATATTGACGATTTATTTAAAAATTTTGAAGTGATTGAATTTTCGCGATAAGTCTGTCGATGTGTTTTCTCAAAACAATTCAGTTGAATTCAGAAATAAAAGACAGATTCATGAGGTAAATTCAATCACGAGTGGAATTTTATTAGGCTATTTCACGAATAAAGTTTCTTTATTATAAATACGAACAATGCATTATAATCATAAACTTGTTATTAAAATCGTCAATATTATAATGTTTTGTTCATCATAATTTCATTTGAATTTGCACTGACTCATTTTGACAAATTCAGCTATATTTATTATCAATCGAACTGTCAAACTTGGTCATTTCGTCATGATTACGTCATTGAAAATACCGAAGCTGATCCTCCAATCAGAATTGAAAGACAGTTGGTGTTATCGCGATAACGCAAGTTGTCTTTGGTTTGTGATTGGTCAGATTATGTGAGAATTTAAGATAAGTGAAATGATATTCAATCTCGGAGAAAGGTTTTCTTATCCATTCTGACAGGAAGATACATAAGTTGTACTTCCATTTCATGAATGAGATAATAAAGCACCTTCAGAATAATGGTAGTATGAAAGGTGGTGAAGTGATTGTGTGCCCATCCTAAGCTAACAGCCCGATGCCTTTTCAACCAACCAACCAATCCAGGCAAGAAGATTTCACCATTTCCCGGTAAGCTTAACCATCCATATTTTCCTTTCAATACCTTAATATATTCTTTCGGTAGTTTGTCTTTAGTTTTAAGTATTGTAGTCCACCAATCATATCAAGGAGTTAGATATTTGATATACCTCAATAGTAATTGATGAATTGGTGATCCAATAAATATTTATAGTCAGGAATCAGGTCGCAGTTATCTATGTATATGTATCATATGCAGAATCGCATGGCGAATCTGAATTCGGTAGCTATTTTAGTCTCACGGATTGCGAAAAACCAAAAAAATTCGACAAAAATAATAGGTAAATCAAATTTTTTAAATATAAATCGCATTCCCTGGTTCGTTTATTAACATATTTCGATAATTTCGTCAACATTCCATAAACTCCATGGACACTATCATCGTTGAAATTGAGTACTTATCATTCTCAACTAAAGCAAAAAATAAATTAATAATACGTGAGAGAAATCTGCATTTAGGGAGTTCCTGAATTATCAATGATAGGTATACTGGGTGACCTGAAACCAATTTATTCCCCTGTATCTCCATCATAGCATTTTAAAGAAATAAATGTATTGATGCTGAAAAATAAAGAAAAAATGTGAAAATAGTTACGTCTGCATACAAATCTTAGTATGAAAACTTTGACATCGAATTATTGTTACTCGCATGCTATTGTTCCATCTTCCATAGCACACTTCATGAAAATATTCCATTTTAAATGTATATGACGAATTCAAATCAATCAAATCTTATTTCTTATCTTTTTAATAATTTTTTTGAGGAAAACCCGGTCGCGGGGGCTACCAGACTACTTTTATTATTCAACTGGTATAAGGTTCGATATCAAAATTGTCATGACTTAGGAAATGACTACCTGAAATTCGTTACTTGCGTGACGCGCACAAGTCCTACTTTAAACAAATCATTGTCTGAAAAATCTCTTCAATGGAAAAAATTTCCTTATTAAAAAGTTTCCCCAAAGTGTCTTACAACTCTTAATTCGCGTATCTTCAATAATTCAGACATGCCGAAATACTAAATGCAAATTTCGCACACTTATTACTCAAAAAGGTAAATTTTTTTCCTTCCGTTTAGGACAATAATGACGCAATTTCAATAGTATCTACAGAGATCGGGCTACCGTGAAGAATCAATTGAAATATGTTGATAAATAAACTGGAAAATGCAGAACCATTCTATAACTTAAAAAACGATTGAAAATATTCTTGCTTGCAGAAAGGAATAAACTGATTGTGATATATTCAAATCCTCTACTTTGATATTATCGACGACTATTATCTGTTTTATTTTTTCATATATTTTTCTCCTTCAAGTTCTTTAAGTTTTTGAATGCCAAATAAAGATTTATAGATTCCAAATTCTTGAAATGTTTGTAAACAGTACTCATTACTAGTCGTTTTCTATAGGATATTTGCTCCATTTGAATTTATTGTAGGAAATGGTGCTTTCAATAAATTTAGAGCAACTTCAGGTATTTGTTCCAGCAATGTTTTGTTTAGGTAATTCATTTCACAAAATGATATCAGTCCTTGATGGGGAAATCAACTATCGAAGACATTGGCTGAGTTAATATCTTAGTGTGACTATTGGTAATAAATAACGTTTAACACTTTTTGTGTTTTTGATATACTATATGACTATATACTGGAAATCTGAACACTGTTTTTCATAACCTTGTGTAAATCGTATGAAAATGTTGAATCTATTCCGTCAATATCTTAACAAATGAATTATATTTGCTTGATACAACATACAATGCCAAAGTTAATGGAAGCCAAGTAATGTGATGTGTACAGCTGTGTGCATAAAAAAGTCGTACAGGACAAAATTATTTTGAATTTTGACTCTACTAGTCAAAGTCGATAATTCAATTAAGATTGACAAGTCTGGCTCACAATAGTCTTTTACTTTTTTGTTCACACAACTGTGCATTTGTGTGACTGAAGGAATGAAAACTCACTTTCTGATCCTTTTTTATTATTTCATCCGATAAAAGTACACCTACATGATTTGACCAAAACAAGGAAGGAGATACTTCATATTAGTGTCTCAACCTAGTTTCTGTACATGAACCCTTTTTCAATTAATTATATGTATGTTATCAGGATATCCATGGAGACTGCTGGATTACCTTTGCCCGGATATCACTACTTAGCTCCGAATCACATTGTGAAGGCTCCAATACATTGAGGAATATCCGGTCATCAGCCTAGTTTAGACGTGCCCCAAGTTTTATCGGTATTCATAATACCAAATTAAGGAAGGTCTGATCTGTGAAACTTAACTGTTGACAATATGTCGTTAAATAACCACAATGAACTAACTAAAAAAAAAAACACAAGATTGGTACTGGGGATCAAGCCAAAGAATTTTTATTTTCAATTTTTATAAAGTACTATATTTATATAAAATGTTGAGATACGCCCTAAATATTTTTTTGTTTGTTAGGAATTTTTGTAGAAACATTTCAAAAGTGCAATCATACTCAATATTTTAACAACCCAATGATTTGTTGTTGAATATGTGTTTTTTAAATTTATATCTTGTTTCATTCATTCATTGTCCTGTTTGATGTAATAGTGTTTGTTAACCATCTGTTTTTCCTATTCATTTGAGGAAATGTAGTTTAAATGTTTTAATTATTTTATTAAGTTTCTCGAATATTTTGAATGGAATTTTTTCTTTCATTCGATGGATAGGCATATAAATATGTTGGACAGAAATTTTTTGCACTTATGTAAGAGCAATAACTAGGTTATTCATAAAAAGAACATTATCGACGTGATATTTCTTGGTTTATGGATGTTTTATATCATTCACGTCCTAATTGTTTTCGAAATATATTACAGTTTTACTATAATCAATATATTTTACAATTGTCAGGACAGTGAATGTTTTTTTTTTTACCAGTGGACTCAAGAGAATATTTTTTTAAATGGTTGGTGTTATGACATCAGTAATTTCAACAAATTCAAGTTGCCACTTGATTATAGCATTGGACAACCTGTTATTGTGCAAAATACAATACTGAAGTTGAAATAACACCATTCATCCACTTTGCTCAGTATTTTTTGTTCATAAATGAACATGAGTATAGGGGAAAATTATGGGTAATTTTGCTTATGAAAGTAAAGTTAAAACTAAACTGGTTTTATGTTTTAGTACCCGCAGAGCTCTAACTGTATGGGTCATAAGAAAATAATCAAAAAGCTATTTTCAAAATGATTTAAAATATAGGATCAATTTCCACTGTTGATTTTCTTCAAATGCCATAGACTCTGTGATAATAGTTGAAAAAATTCCTGCTTGTTGAAATCACATAATATTTTATTTTATAAAAAATAATTAACCATTGTGTACATATATTTTTGAATCCACTGGTAAGAGGGCCCTTGAGGAACTCGATTGTTTTGTAGCTATACTGAAGTTGCATGTCAAATAAACTTGTTATAGGTTATGTTCACTGGTATCATATTGATTGGGCAGTATTTGATATAAATTATGGAGTGATATGGGCACTTCGTGATTGTAGATTTGCATAAAATTTGCATTTTTTATATTGGGCTGTGGTACATAAGTATTTGTTATCGTTAATTAGTGTAATTTTCTTCCAAAGCAACACTTGTGCCAAAATTTTCTTCATTGTTTAACAATGCTCATCACTTAGGCTGCACGTCAATGTTTATAATGTAACCTAACATAAAATTTGTTCAAGTCGTGTTTAATAGGCGCTTCCTTCACATTGAATGAAGATATTACCAAGCCAAGAGTAATAATAATAATACTAAGACCTTATCAGAACTGGATAATGTATTCAACTCTTGAGCTTAACATAAAACATTCGTAGTCTGAATTCATTCATGCTACCAAGCAGTGTTTGCTGCCGATGTGGGGAAAGTACCTTTTCTCGACATTGCCGTAAATTAGTTTTACGTAGTGGGCCATCCCTATACCAAAAATGCTCATTTCACTCGTCTATTTTAATAAAGATCAATGCAATACTTTTGCAGTAAATTAGTCTGTATATTTCTGAATGGCGGTAGTGTAACTGTGATCACATTTATCAAACTTTGCACTGTCGCAACATAATGTTAACAATAATTTAGAATAGCAGTGAATTTATCTGATCAAACAATTGTTACTGTAAACTAAACTGAGTGACTTCGATTTGACGCAAAGGTAAGTTTTTCCTACAACATCAATTTCTTGCTGGCATACCTTTTTCACTGAACATATGCCTTTGAATTTCACTCAGTATTTTATCCCTTGTTTTAAAAATTATGTTGTGAAAACTGATAATTATAAAAATGGATTTTGTAAAGAACAAGAATCGCTCCACTTTTAACAATACCTGCCAGCCTTGTGATGTACATTAAAAGGAAAATTTAAAATAGAAGAAATAGAACTTGCTAAAAAATAAAGTAAACACCTAACCACAAAATAATGAAATGAAGTCCGTTTTTATTATTGTGTCACAAACATTATGAGTATGTTGACTAAACTCATAATTACTAAAATATGTAATGAAGTTGTCAGTAGAAATTGGAAATATATACTTATTTTTGTTGCCTGAAGCCTGAAATCTTTATTCCAAACAATTTCTTGAGTAACGCTTTAATACGCCACAATAGGCTATTGGCTGCAGTGGAAGGCCTGATATGGGCCCACTCAGGTTCAACACACTGTAATGTAAAACCATAGTCATTTAAGAACAAATTCAACTACCTTGGGATGGTTTTTAAGAGACCTCCAATTGACGTACAGCATTTCAAAATGATGTGAGAGCTTCTCAATAGATTCACAGAATCCTATATTTCAAAAAAAATGTAATGCTACGAAAAATATATATGTCGTTACCTAAGATTTCATAAATAACATTTTTGCATGAAATGCAAAGTTTCTTTCTTCAAGTATATTGATATATGCACTCAGCTTGACAAATTTGAATATCAGTTCTGTTTGTGTTTTTTCAAGTTCTAACTGGGTTTGAAAAAATATTAAAATTGAGCCATCTTATACCACCTTCAGAAAATGACACCAAAATACGTCAATCTCCACAAATATCAATCTTTCAAATAAGAAATCTGTATAATTCTGGAGTAAGAACCGAAAAGTAGAAACAACTGCTTGGTATTGAAAAGAAAAGATGAAAAGACATTCAAACCAGTCTTTCAACATCACTAAATTGGTCCAGCTTCAGTTCAATGCATTTTAAAAAGGGACAGAACCTATAGTTTTATATTCATCATATCGGATATAAGTGATATAAATTAGGTTCTGTAGCATGTTTTCGTTCAGTTTTTACTAATTTTAAAGAGCTCACCTGGTATATTATGTGAAAGACGATTTATGAATAATACATTAAAATTTCTTACCTTTGCGTCAGTTACAATTGAAAATATTTCCATACAAAGAGTTATTGTTTTAAAAACTCGAATATTCAAAAATATTAAAGGTCATATTGTTTTTTAAGTATGCTTATTATTTAAAGGTAGTGATATTGTATTCTAGTCTTCTATTAACACCTATCATTATCAAAAGTCTAGTCGATGATGATTAGCTCCAAAATGGATCTGATTTCAAAATGTTGAATATATACATATTATATTTAATTGACGTACAAAGTAATTACCTTCAAACTCTGGAACAAAATTTTGGTCTCCGAAAAAGTTTTAGTGAGGTCTGTTTTGTGAAATAAGGCAGATATTTATATTGAATCTCTATCATTTATGAACCTAATTGTTTCAAAAGAGCTTTATTTATATTATCAACATCCGAATACATTTATTATTGAATTACAAAATTGAAACCTAAAGTTTGTAGGTTTGATAATATCAAGGAATATTTTGAAATTAACTCCATTGACTAGCTGGCATCACAAAATGAATGTATTTCAATTATTCAATCTTAACGTTTGACTATAATGGGGACAATCTATTGTTATCCCTTTGTGTTTACTGACTGTTCATTATATTAGAATTACGTTAAATATATTGTGCCAATTATTGGATCAAAGACTCTGTACAAATTTTGAAATTGAAAAATGTACTTAGCACTTAAAAAGAAACAACACATCTGGCTGTTTGAAAACAAATTGTATAGAACCTGAATAACCTGAGAAGATTCGTTGGAAAACAGCTGTTGGAGAATACTTTTTCAATTGTTTAAGAATGTATTTGTCACAAATAGCATTGAAAAAAAAATTGTTAGTTATTAATAACTTAAAAAAAAAATTAATTGCTCTCTGTCCTGTGATATTTCATAAGGAGAAGTTGTCTGATAATGCTTATTATCTTAGATACAGGATATTGTACTGAAATTGAAAAATTGTATAACATATTAGAATCTTCTGATTGAAACAAATAATAGTATTCCGGAAGTTTGCTGATTTCAAGTCATCGAACTTTTAAATTAAAAAACACTTCAGAAATCTTGAAAGAATAATAATTGTTTTTATTATTATTATTATGCTCATTTCTAGTCATTCATCAAAGAACAAAATATAGCAATTTAGTTTGATGAAAAAATTGTTAATGAGTTTAATATTCTCCAACAGCTTTTATTTTTGCTATGGAAGCATACAAAAAACATGGTATGGGACAATCTTCAATATTGAAGAAGGTAATTCCATTTAATGAATTGTATCATGTCGTTCCTATACATTCTAACAGCACATTAATTTTGTATTTCAAGGACCACCATTCAAATGGGCGAAATCGCCTCATTCAATGCTTCTATAGCCTAGTTTAAGATAATCAATCAATACGAGGGGGCGAGTAAGTTCTCCACTCGATTTACTAGAATTGTAGTTTGTTAGAGGGGGCCTTAATGTTTGGCTATTTCATAGTTGTCGTGTTGTGCCAGGCAATCAACGGTTAGCTTTGTCTGTAGCAGAATGCTCAGTACTTAAGGTGCCAAATGTGGTAGAAATTGTCTTTATGCATAATTCCATAAATAAATCGATAATAAAGCTTGAATTGTATTACAAATGGTTTCAGATGGTGCAATTTTAGGTTGAAATCTATAGATAGGTAATTAATGCATTCGGCAGAAAAAATAGTAGTTGGTGACTCTTTGGAGTTGCTCGGCAAGTCACTTTATAATCTGAACCATGAACAAACATTGCCTACTAGTAGTAATATATATATATATGTACTGTTTGAGGTTGCTAGTCATATTCAGCCTCGTAAAGAAATTTTTATGTGATATGCTTCTGGAAGCTAATAAACTTCATTCAAGTCCATTACTTTATTAAAAAATAGATTAAAAATGTCTGGATTCATAATCAAATTAACCATTTCGTTTCTAATTCTATGTATTCCTGAAGAAAATTGATGAGTTCTGAACAGTGTGTCCCACTTCTCATAGAGACACCCCCGTAACTTCCGTAATTTTTGACATTTTCAATTAAGTTTACCGTGTTTTCATTATACAGGGTGACCCAGAGTTAAACCGCCAAACGTTCAGTATCGTCTTTTTAGGCGAAAATAAGATTATTTTTTCATATAAAACTGTCCCAAATTGCTTCGATTTCGTGGTACAGGCAGAGTGTGAAGTTATTAGAAAAAAATGTTTTTATTTGATAATTTTATTCCAAGTACATTAAATTAAGCCCCGTTACTGCAAATAAGCACGCCAAATTTTATCAAAATCAGCCAAATGGTTTTTGAGTAATCAATAAAAAACTAATTTTTCCCAAAAACGTTGGCACCCTGTATCTCGAAAACGAGTTGGGACACATGCTTATATGAAGAAAACATTTTATTTTCACCTGAAAAACCCAAACTGGACATTTGTTTAACCTGGGTCACCCTGTATATGAGACAAATTTGGATTTTTTCAAGAGAAATTTTGCATTTTTTGCATATACTGTGTATGTGGATTTAAATAGTGATATTTTGATCTGATAAATTTTTATTATGGAAGCTTTTCATAAGATTCTTTGTGTATCAGATTATTTTATTCTTGCAAGTCACCTGCTATTTTATCTGCCATGATGTTCTTGTATTGGATATATTCGTTAAATTTTGTTACTGTGATATTAGAAGTTGTGATATTTCCTTTATATGCTTTGAAAATTAACAAATTGCTCATGGATCATGTTATTTATGGAATTATTGACCAAATACATTTATAATAATTAAATATGTAATATAATATTTTAAATTTTTGTATTTAGAAATATATGACTGATTTATAACTAAATATTTTTGCAAAAATCACCTATTGATGCTGAAAATCTATGAAATATTTCAGCGCCCTGAATTTCCATGTAAAAAAATCACAATCAGCTAAACATGAGATATCAGTTATATAGCCTTTATTAAATACAGGGTCTTTATCAATTAAGAAATTGTATTGTAAGTAGTTATCTTTAAAAGATTTTGTCTAGAGCAGACTCAAAGAAATTATTAACAGTATTGATTTCATGAGAAAATATATTTAGTGATAAGTGCTGCAAAATTCAAGAATTAATTCCATTTTTATAAAACAACTTGCAACGTTGCCAAAATATATTTGAGCTATTGCCAAACATTTTTGCTGCATGTTACGATTCGCCCCTTTTTGAGTTATTGTTTGAACTATTTTATTTTCATCCAATTAACCCTTAACCCTGTTTAAGAACAATGCATCCAAACCATACCTCTACAAATCTCAAAAAACGTTTGTGGTATACTTATTTTGAACCATTGCCATTACCCAATTATTCATTCAGGGTAATAATTTAAAAAAGTGTTAAAGGAACATCAGTTGTATTATTAGGTTATGTTAAAATAGTTAAAAGCAAATAATAGGTTTATATATCTATATGTATGCTGTTTCTAGTGCTTTTCGCTTTCAAGATCACAACACGACTGTAATTGTATTTTAGTGTAGAAGCACGCTGTTACTCTATATCTAATTTCAACTCTGGAACGTGTTACACACCATATCCTTCAACATATCCTTCGTTAATTGCTCAATATTTTTTTCTCTCCATATCATCTCTTACGAGTAACAGCTCAAGACATTGGTACACAGTTTGAGTTAGAACTTTTACCATGTTAGAGTCATGTTCATGTAGTTTTTAAATATATCAATTAGGCAATAATTATCGAGAAAGAATGTGCAAGCATCAGCAAAAAAAAGACAGTTCTAGTTAAAGCACATATCTTATTGTTCTTTCCATATGCAAAATGTTAGCATATTTACTCATATTAAGATGTTTTATGTTTGTTTTTGGTTAATAAAGTGTGAATATTACTCATCATTGTTTTAATGGTTTCATGCACTTTTTTGTAACCATAGGACTGTTCTATGAAAGGTGAGTAATTCTGGACAGAGTTCTTGGATGTATCATCGTTATAAAAATTTATAATTTACATTGGTAGCTATTTCTAAAAAAAATGGTTTCGCACCCTTTCATTATGAACGCTAAACTTTCTTGACTGCTGAGTTAATGGTGTGATGGTAGACATCACACATGTGTTAATTTAGTAATAAAAATGCGCATATATGTAATTTATAGCATTTATTGATATTTAAGAAAAGGTGATTGAAACTAAGATATCACAATTCTTATTGATTATACAATTCATGAAATTAACCAAGAGCAACAGAAAATTCTACGAAGTAACCACATATTGAAACTGAATTAAAAGTAGATTACTTTTGATGCTCTATGATATTTGTTACTACTTACTGATTATAAAACCTATCATGAAATTATCCAATATCAACTGCAAATTTTACATAGTTGCCACGTATTGATAAGTGAATATACCAAAATACATTGGGAATTTTTGTAGATCAAAAACTAACCTTTGATTATCATATTTATTTGACAAATTATCTCGACTAGAGGATATTAGGATTGATTATGAGAAACTGCAGACAATTTAAAAACATCGAGCCTTTCAAATCCATTTATTCACTGGTGAGAAGTAAATTAAAATATGATGAATCAATCACTTTTTTATAAAAAAAAATATAAATGCCATGGAGCAAGAAAAAGACATTTGCCAAGTATCTCGCATTCGAAATGGCAGATCAAGAGGCTTTCTAAAAACTATTTAAAATACCTACGCATGGTCTCCGCAGTCGACTCATTTGTATTTTTAAAATTTGTTTCTCACTTTACTACATTTTATTAAACGGGAGCATCGTCAGACACACTTCCTCCACTCACAGCAAAATCATAGATGCTTTCTCCTAGTCTAATCAAAATCTTGCAGAGTATTTGGCTATGATGACATCTGCACAATGTCCATCGGCCAATTTTAAAACCGTTTAATCTTTGATTGAGGGATGAGGTAGTCCAAAATCATCGATCAACGCTCCTCTGAAATTCGAGATTATTTCATACCTCTCAATTTCAATCAATACCAGAATTAGAATTAGTAACTGGTGTATGCCCATTCAAGAGTTTAAATATGAAATATTATTTTACTGAACCGAAACCAAAAGGAATAAAAACTTTTCCTTGCTTTCTTATTGGTGCTTTTTTGGGTTATTTAATATCTTTGACATTCGAACTACTTCAAGAGATTAGAAATATTAGACTCCTCCCATTGGCCGTACCCGTAAAAGGCCTTCTAGGATCCAGTGACCCCAATGTTAACGTTGAATCCCCAATCGTCCCACAGAAAAAGTTTCCTAGTGATTATCTTCTAGTTAAAAAAAAATAAAATCAGGCAAGAAAAAGCAATGTCTGGTGCCTGAGAAATTGAAAATGTCTGATAAACATATTTCGAGTTCCGATATCTTCAGAAACGTATTAGAATTTGAATTGGATTAAGAATAAAATATTAAACAGGACTATCTACTAAGGAATTTGACAGCTAATCAAATCGCTATCTAGCTGAATCAAATTTTACTAATTCGTGAAATGCGTTACCGCTAGGTGGCGCTAAAAATTTAGGCGCGAAACAATATAATGGTTATCAACTGCTGAATTCAATAATAGACCACAGTGTTTCATTTCAGTCTCATTCAAATTTGAATGAAGTACTCGAGAAGTTGAAATGACATTGCCTTACAGAACTCTTTGTTTTTGAATGGAAAATAATGTGAAGAAACTTTGTCTTTGGTACTATACGGTACTATTGATAGTACATTCAGCCATGATTCAGCATTGCAGCACTGAGCAAATACGCTTAGTAATGGAACTTCATACTTCTGCCGCCATTTCAAGTTGACTCATTCTGATCTACAATGTATCAGTTCAACCAAATAATTATAGATGTCGCACCCTTCGCAGAAGCAAAGCAAACAGAAGTTCTGTATTATCAAACGCCCTAGGAGACTGCGAATACAGGCTAGGAACGGAAGTGTTTCTCAGTCATTCAACATAGTTTCCTGTAATTAACTGTCGCAAGAGGTGGTTAGTTTAGTCAACCTCTAAAGTATAGATGGCGATGAATGTGCTGATAGAAAAAATATAATATAGGGCACTAACTTTTTCAGTTTATAATGTTTAGAATCAAGAAGTGATTCTCTATGAAATTTTAGGCCGGTCCTACATTGGAAGCGGAGTCGATCTGGCCACCAAATCAAACCCAGACTCGGCGCTCCTACATTGCAGCTCGTTTTCAATCAGATGCGGAAGAACCAGTACTGTGTGTCACTCTCGAAAACAGGTGAAAAATGGACGAGGAACTAATTGATTTCATGTTATGGGACAGGAATTTATTATTAAACTTGCGTAAAAGAAAATGGGTTCAGGAGTTCAATGAAGACCACCGTCCAAGCGAATTTTGCAATTCAGGAGTTCAATGAAGACCACCGTCCAAGCGAATTTTACATAACCTGCCTATCTATGCGTGGGCACCCTGATAAATTCAAAACATATAGAATGACCGTCGAAACGTTTGATTACAATCTGTCTCACATAGAAGTAGACCTATGGAAGTACATGGACCCCAAGCTCAATATATTATTATGTTAGAAAGCACCATCTCGACCAAAGCTTTCATGCAACTGAAAGAAAAAAAACCTGTTTGATTATTATCAGACCATCAGTTCAGACCCGACTCACCTCCCCGGAACGAGCACTGGCTCCAGTGTAGGAAGGAGGACGGTGCGTCATGCATTTGTTTTTTTCAAACCCGACCAGACCAGACCGGCTCAACCGTCTGGTCGGAAGAAATTCCGCTTCCAATGCAGCACCGGTCTTAGACTGAGTAATAAATCAATAATTTAGTATTGATGTGTTGAAATTAGAAAAATGTTTTTCGAGAGACTCAAACCCATCACAGACACTTGCATAGCGCATAGCATAAAGATATAACGAATTCAACCAATCAAAATGCAAATATCCGACGTTACCGGTATTTTGATTGGCTGAAGCCTGAACTCCGTTATGTACCAATGCTATTTTGTGCTATGCATGCAGGTGTTTCTGTGATGGCCTTTATATGCAAACTAGGAAAGATATGAACCATTAAGCAACCTTTACACTATGCAACATGTTTCACAAACTCGTGTTGTACAACAAAGTTTTGAAATAAGTTTAAAAATGCAATTGAAAAAGTTGTGATAGTTGGTAAACAAGCGTGTTGCAATAAGATGCAGTCTTTCCGGCGCAAGTCGGTAAAATTAAAGGAAAATATATTGTGTTTCAAAAACTTTTGTATATTATTGGACTTGTATATAATATTATTGACATAATTATTCTTGGTCTTTATTTGCCTACCACCTATCACCACCACACACACGTTGCAGCTGCTGCAATCAAAACGTCCTCATTGCTTGCACCACAGCCAACTTAATCTCCCGAGCCGTGGTGAGAAAATCGGCAACACCGCATGGAAAGTAATTTGACGTCCTAGTCATTAATTCTTTAATGTGAATTTCTCGGCTTATTCGGAAAACTAGCTCACTTGACCTCAGAAAGGTGTAGGTCAAGTTTTCGGACAATTTGAGGTCTTCGACAGGCTTATCTTTGTACAGCTGCAGCAGAACTGCATTTTCTGCAGCAGAACTGCATTTTCTGCGGCCTTCATTTGGGTAAGAGAGTATAGGTCACACCATTTGGGGTCGAAAATGAGATCAAGTTCATCAAACGATCCAATCCCTGCATTTTCACGGACGGACCATGCAGAGCAGGAGATCCGAACTCCTGATGGCTTTACAGTCAGTACCATATTCTATGGCGAAGACACTCCAAACTGAAAAGTCCTCGGCACCCTATATCGTCGGGGAAGAAATAACCGAGGAACGGACGATTTGGGATGCAAACTCCTATATACGTACATCATTATGTCGAGTTGTCGCAGCTCTTCCTGTGTCCACTTCACTACTCCGAAGGAGATGAGTAAGATCGGAACGGCAAACATACTTATTGTAGCAGCAACTTTGTTTCTCCCCGATAGTACTGATGACCAGATCAGTTAATGCTGTTATACTTGCCGTGGAGAGACTTTTTAACTGTGGTTACCTCTTGGGAGTGGCGTTGTTCGACCCCTAGGTAAGTATACGCGCTTCTCCAACATCTAGATGATGTAGGATATGCCTCCATCTACGAGCTGGACGTCCTCACCGTAATTATATCGCATCATCCCCTTTTGATATAAGCATTCGTCGGTCCCACCCTCGATTTAGGTTTTCTTCACCTGAAGCATACAGTTTAAGGTCCTCCATTTTATATAGATTGGTGACCTCATGCCTCAGGTTGAAGGCTGAAGGGGGTGCCGCATTGTATCCACGCATTTTCCAGAGCGCAACAGACAACGGCAAAAGAAAAGAGGGCTAATCGAATATCTCTTGAACACGTCTCTTCTAAAGGCAACCTGATCTGTTTGGTCTCTAGCTCGACCTGATGTTAGAGTAAAGCGAGTCATCCAGAGCAGCATCACTTGTTCAATGCATCCCACTATTTGCACGGGTACCTTTCTCGCTAAACTTAACGGACTACAGAGACAAGCGTGCCTGGCGATTACTGGGGCCATTCGCTCCACGCCAACGGCAGCAATGGAAGCTCTTCTTGGACTACTTCCTCTCCACATAGTTCTGGAGAGAGAGGCAAGGTGGGCAACATATAGACTCTACCAAGCGGCCATTAGTCTACCGCAGGCATGTGTCATGAGAGGCAGCAGCATGCTGGAAGGCATAATAGCTCACAACATTCTGGGAATGCCCTCAGACATCATGCCTAAAACCACTAACCTCAACATGTCCTACACCGTGGTCTTCCCTGTAAGAGAAGACTGGGTTCGGAATGAAACTGACCTATGTAGGGCAAATGAAAGGTGGTTCACCGATGGTTCCAAAACTTTGGAAGGTGTCGGAGCTGGAATATATGGTATGAACCCAGTAGTGAAACGCTCATTCAGTTTGGGTGAATTAGCTACGATATTCCAGGCAGAGGTATATGCTATTGAAATGTGTGCAAGGGAGCTGGAAAACCGACACCTCACACGAAAAACAATAAAAATATTTTCAGATAGTCAAGCAGCATTGAAAGCGCTTGAATCCAACTGCTTAAAATCCAGAGCAGTATGGAACTGCAGAGACACCTTGAACCGACTAGCACAAGGCAACAACGTTACTCTAGTTTGGATACCAGGTCACACGGGCCTAGAAGGAAACGAAATAGCGGACGCCCTAGCAAAAGGGGGGGCCGAAACAACGTTCACTGGGCCAGAACCGGTCATCGGTTTAGCATATAGCACTGCCAAGAATGCTACAACCGCCTGGGCAGACAATAAAAGACTTGAGTATTGGCTCAGTCTACCAGGACTAGCCCATTCCAAAGCATTTATTGCTTGTACAAGGAAAAAACAGGACTCTGACAAACTTCTAGAACTCAGTAGAGCACATCTCAGAGTTATAGTAGGTTTGCTCACTGGCCACTGCAAACTCAAACACCACATGCATAAAATCGGACTTGCACAGGATGCAGAGTGCCGTCTATGCATGGAGGATGATGAAACGGCTAAACACATCCTGTGTACATGCCCTGCAGCGGCCAAAACCAGATTTTCAATATTTGGCAATACAAAAGTAAGGCCAGAAGATCTGGTAAACTGTTCTCCCAATATGTTACTCAATTTCGTTAAGAGATTGGATATACTGGGAGAAATATAACCATAGGGTGAGCCACAATAGGCCATTGACCGCAGTGGAGAGCCTGATATGGGCTCACTCACATTTAAACCTAACCTAACCCTTCTCGCTCATATATCCGTTAGTACCCGCGGACTGCGGTAAGTATTCCAATGAACAAGATGAAAAATCTCATAACATGCGTTGAACCAAGTTTTTGGCCTGTACATTTTTGGTTCCAACAAATATCAGGTTTTTGGGATCAGCACGGTTCGCCCCTCGACAAACCAACCTGGAATCTACTCCTCCCCCCCCCCCATTCAGGCTAAATTGTGATAGGTGCTTGTAAACTGTTTCCACCAGTAGTTTACCAGTCCATCAGGACAAGAGCTCGTCGAACTTTTTCCACGGTCAGCGTATTTTCTACAACATGAACTGATCGACGAAGAACCTTCTTGTAGCTACCCACACAGCACACGACATCCAATGGACGTCCGTTTTACGTCCAGCTAAAGTCCGAACGTCCATGGACGTTGAATGTACGTCCATTGTACATCCAGTGGACGTCCAATAGTAAACATCCATTGAACGTCCAATAGTAAACTTCCATTGGACGTCCAAAATACGCACAATGTACATCCATTGGAAGTTTTCTGGACTTTAATTGTACGTCCAATAGACATCCAAAATACGCACAATGTATATCCATTGGACGTTCACTGGACGTCCAAAATAGGCACAATGTAATTGTACGTCCATAGTAGTGTCCTGGACGTCCATTGAATGTAAATTGGACCAATTCTGGACATCCATTGGACGTCCTGACCATCTATATTTGACGTCCATTGTACATGTGCTGTGTGGGTATCCTGTAGCCTTTTCTTGGCAATCTGTATACAAAGTAGGAGAACCGAAAATAAATGAAGCCAAGGTTAAGAAAAGGTAAATGAGCAGTGCAATACGGTTAGCTGGTACAAAAACAGTTTTCCGAGCTTCTGTGTCGAGAATAATGTTTTGAAGAATCCACCAAAAGTTTATTACAATATTCAGTTACCTTTATGCACAAAAGGGTTAACGACCCAAAAAAGGTTCAATGAAACTCATTTGTATCTCAGACCCAACAACAAAATGAATAATCTATTGTAATTATTGACCTTTTTGGCGATTTATCACTCTCGATGGGCAGGTAATCAATTCCAATTTATTAAAATTCATTCAAATCATTCAACTTTACCGTACAATTACATTTCTGAGAGGCAGTCGAAATCGTGAGTTGAAAGAAACTTCGTGTTGTAGCTGTATTAGTGTTTCAACTCTTGGCAGAGCAATCTGGTTACTGGTAAGGAAGAGAGAGGATAATCGATACATCAAATTCATTTTAGAACATTTATAACGGTTCTGGTCTAACAAAAAACTGATATATAGCCGTCGATCTAACCTAAAAAGCAGTAACGAATTTTCTAGATTTTTTTTTGTTGATTTAACAAAGGCTTATTTTTGAGGTCAAAGTTAGAGTATCAATCTACAATATTATTAGCGACTGTGTGGCTTTTACAATCTACATTGTTGATAATCTTATAGCAGAACGGAAAGACCATAATTGTTTTGATTTGCTCTTGTCACCACCACCATCACCACCATTGTTAAATTGATATGTATATCTCTTTCTCTGTTTCTCTGGTGAATTTAGTGTACTAAACAGTATATGGGTGAACTGCTTTTCACCTATATATAATATAATTTAATATACACAGGATAATTATTCACAGTTTGTCACAATTTGTGACTTCTTGGAGTTTTTCTTTGTAGGTTCACAAAGATAGTGAGCGAAATAGAAAGAAAAAGAGAGAGAGAGAGTCAAAAAGAGAGATAGAAAAGGGGAGATAGACAAAGATAGAGAAGGTATAAGAGGGAGCGATTACAAATAGCACACTATATTTTCTGGAAGTGGGGCCGCTTGATGCCGAATTTCGAGTTAATGCGGAAACACCGGAAAAAATATATTTTTTTAAAGTTGCCATCTTGTATTTTCGGCGGTATATTATCAATATCTTGGCTTCTAAATCACAAAAGACCACAAAATTAATGACTGAGTATACATAATATAGTCAGGACGTCAAAAAAACTCCTCCCCCTTTAACATTCGAATGGAACAAGTTATCGAGGTCGGGTGAAATTCAGGTAAAAAGGTACCTATCATTACTTTTAAGCATGAAAATGATTGTGAGCACTTCATGAAAGGGCTTAGTGCTTAGTGCTCGTGAGCACTTTGAAGTGCCAATATTTTCTTTCTGGATCATTGGCCATTACTCTATACCTATTTCAAATCAAACTGAGATAAATTATTTTCGATTTCCCAATTTTCGAAACTATTAGAAATTTTTATAGAGTGCTTATAGTGCTCGAAATTTCTAAGCACTTTACTATTGAAAGTGCTAGATGATAAGTGCTTGCGAGCACTTTTTTGAATGCTTAGTGCTTGGTGCTAAGCGACTACGGTAGACCAGGGTGTTGAGGACACCATTGGGGCAGGCCATCATGGATCCCTCGTTCTCCATCTCTCTCACTTGACCTGAGGAAGACAAAGGTCAAAGAACCTTAGACATTTTCTATGTAAAATGGCTTTCGGCTAATTTTTCTGAAATCTCGATATGTTGCGTCGTTTTTGAGCAATTAGTTTTTATCAATAGTGTACCCATAGGCATATACTGTGCGGGTAGAACGGCCATTATTATTACTTGCTGTGGCGCTCCGGGGAGATTTACTACTTTCTGGTGGCGAATTTACTTTTCAGCTGTAGGAAAACTCGGATTCAGATAATAAGTACTAAAGAAAAAAACTGTTGTACACCGGGCTAGAACCAGCTGTCGCTATGCTGAAGTTTCGAATGGCCTGCGCCTTAAACCGCCAAGCTACCGACCACCTAATAAAACATTTTCTTCTAGGTAATTTATCTAGCTTTCTTTATTGAAATTAATTTTTTTTTTTGAAATGTTGAACGGTTGCGAATTATATGCAAAAACAAGCTTTTTGTGGGTTCATGATATATGGGATCTCAACCAACAGTTCATGAAAGAACATTTCCATGCCGGTTACTTATCTAGGAAATATCTACACCGTCTGTACTATACTTGTTATTCAATTTAATAATAATAATTGATTGAATTTACTGCAGATCTTAAAAAATGGACATGCATATCGTCCCAGATGACGTCGTCATATCAGGAATCGCTGGATACTTTCCAAATTCGAAAAATATGGTGGAGTTCAAAAAACATCTTTTAGAAAATAAATCTTTGCTCCAACCACGTTTTGCCAACAGTAAGTATTTTGGCTCAGCAATGTCCGAACTTACTCTAATCCAAAAATATTCTTTCAGGTAATTTGGATATTTGCCCTCATGTAGGAGTTATCAACTCCGATTATTTCGACAATTCCTACTTTGGTATTCACAGACAACAATGTTTGTACATGGACCCTATGCACCGTCTTATCTTGGAAAGGACATTTGAAGCCATTATCGATGCAGGTCAGTATAAGGCCCTAGGAGAATTCACCATTTATAAAAATGTATGATACAATGCAATTTGAATGAGTTTTATTCATAAAAAATAGTGGAATTCGTCATTTTCTTGGGTACATAAACATTAGGAAAATAATGATAAATTGTGTCGCAGGCGCGATGTACAGTGCTTGGCCAAATCATCCTTGGGTTCGAATCCCAGCGATGTCACCGGTCCACTGCAAAGCATCACACTTCAAAAAGTAAGGGCTAGTCTTCCCTAACGCGCACAAGTCTTTCGAAGACTTCTGGGAGTTTACCCCATGTGAAACCTTCTGTCCGTTGGGAGTTTACCCAACGTGAAACCTTCTGTCCTTTAAAGTATATGAACTTCTGAAACGTTATCTTATCTTCTGATGGTCCGACGGTGTGAACTTGATCGTGAGTCCCGGCGTAAGGATCCAACAGATTGAAATGAAAGGCGATATGGTTTTCCATGGGGTCGCTTATGGATTCGGTAGATGATGTTATTCTCGCTTTGGGTTGTACAGCCTGAAATCCTCCAGCATCGGCCTTGATCTCATAGGTCTCTTTCATTTTGTCGCTGGCAATCTGGCTGTTCAAACGGACCTGTTCATGAATGTCGCCCTTTCTCTGATGAAGCTGCTGACTTGGTCCTCTCCCGCAGCGTCTTGCCTTGAAGTCGTCCCAAATTTCAGGAGGAGTTGCAGCTCTTGTCCCATTATGCTACTAGCAGGAGTTCAGCTGACTGGTGCACCGATGAATGATAGGCCATCAGGAATAGATGGAGGTACTGTCCCAGTCTCTTTGGTGTTCACAGACTATCTTTGACAAGTGGCGGTTGATCGTCCTATTCGTCTCCACCATCCCCGGATTGTGAATGTAGAGCTGTGGTTCTTGTGTTTCAGATGTTCAGCAATCGACACATTTCCTGGAAGAGCTTGGACTCGAAATTTCTGCCTCCAATGGAAGGCCGAATATATCCACTATTTTACTAAGACGTTAGCGACGGTGATGACTCCCTGGTTGTTCCATACCATCTTTGGAATCCAACACACGTTTCAGGGCCCCGTTCTGTAGGGTAAATAAATTTCATTGGACCATTCCTTGTACAAAAATTAAATTTGATTAATAATGCCATGACGATCTTTGATTCATCTCCTTCCTGTCGATGAGTACACCAAGATCTGGTATTTTTGGATCTTGTTGTCATCCCAGTAATCGTCTACTGCCGTCGTCGTGCACATTACTGCTGCATTCTCTTCTGCTCGTCGACAGTGTGAGCAGTCGTCTGGGCATGGTCTTCTCGACAGGGCAACTGCGTTCTTATGGCCACTCTTGGAGTCTCTCGATCCAACGTGCTTCTTCGTCCTCGGGGTTTTTGATCTGTACACGTATACACGTATTTGTAGAAGTACTCTACTCCTTTGACATTAGCCAACAACTTCCGCCTGGTTATACCCAGTAACTGCGTTCCGGTTTACTGAGGGCCTTGCTGAAGTATCCAATTACCTTCTCCTGTCTGGGTCTGAGAAAGGGATACTCCAAGTCCTCGGACGATTTGCCGACTACAATTATGTCATGAGTCATTTCTGAACAGTCTCCATCAATCTTGAAATGTGGATGGAGCATTACAGAGCCAGAATGGCGTAACTGTGAACTACCAAAACCCTGAGCCGATGGTGAAAACTGCCTTTTCTCGATCTTCTTGAGCCAGTTCTACATGCTCTTCATGTCTAGGGTCGAGAATATCCTGGAGTCGGTTAACGTGTCTAGGGTGTCATCTATTCTTGAAAGGGGTAACCAACTGCCTTTTTTAGCTGTAAGTTGTCTCCTCTCTGGACCGGTGTAATTCATATTCAACTATTGATGGTTCTGGAATTTCCGAAAGAACGCGAATATGTCTCGTTGCGTTGGAAGGATGACGTAAGGCGTTTCGGTGATTTATGGCTTGTTAACGAACTAGACTGACGTTGCTAGGGTTGGCTTCAGGATAACTACAATACTCTACGAAATAATTTTTAAATTTATTACGAATAAACTCATTTGAATTTGAAAAAACAATCTTCTTATCCAAATCTAATAAAAATGAAGTTTGGATGATCTACTTTTTTTTTCAGGTTTGAATCCTAGTGAAGTCAGAGGAAAGCGAGTGGGTGTTTTCATGGGTTCGACAATCGGTGAAAATGATAATTTATTCATGGAATCGGTAGTAAGTGGATTCGGAGTGACAGGACATTCCAGAGCCATGATGCCAAATCGTGTTTCTTATTGGCTGAATTTAAAAGGTACATAGGCTAAGTATGTATTTATTTATTCATTGAAGTAATACATCCAACTGACTCAAGTCCAATAATAGAAGTATATAACGAGAAAGAATGTGTTCTACACAATTAACTCAAAATAAATCTATATTGGAGCAATTGCATGGTTTTAAGAATTAGATATATTGATATAAAAAGTTAAGCTAGGCTAGATCTAGAGGCTGTACGAGGTACATCAAAAATCAATAGTGAATCGACTTCATTGTGAATGAGTTTATGAATGAAGGTGTAGTATAGTATATCTAGCTGGTATTCCCTTCTTGATTTTACCAGTGGAAAATGTTAACGTTTGATTGCTTCAACAAAAACCTTTCCTATGCGGGAAGAAAATGTCAACTTCATTTCAAAAGTTATTCCCAATCTTGCATTTATCAACCCTCGCAACAAGAATAGTATCATTCAACAAATAATCCTGCAGAGTTGAAGGTCTCCGAGGAAATGTCATTATTTTAAATGTATCCATATAAAGTGGTGAATTATTCGATATGTGATATCATGAATTTCGTTTTACTTCTTATTTCTCGTGTTATTAGCAAGAAGGAGCTCATTTGATAAAATTAATTTATTCACAAATGTCATTTTTTACAAACTTGAAGAACAGCAGAGGCTCAAAATTGAATCCCTGGGGTAGGTACTCTAAAACTTCTAATGAATTCCAAACTTCTTTCTCCTTCATATTCGACATATAGAATTTTATCCGATGGGTAATACTTACTTCAAAAGATTCTAAATTTTCTTGGATATTTCAAATTATTCCAGTTTCCTCAGCAGTAAATGATGAGAGACTCTGTCAAAATCCTGAATAAAATAAGTTTAAACGACATCTACCTGCCTCAAGTTATCAAGTAATGATTTTGAAAAACATACTCAGAAAAGATGCATAGGTTAGAGACAGTATTGCGTGCCTTGTTGGATTTCTTATATGGACCCAACAATATATAAGATTGTTTCCATACAGCTGATAATAGTACAAAAATTGGCCTATAGTTAGTTATATCATTATCTATCCTGGCCTATGAACTGCCCTCTCACTCTCTCTCTTTCTCTCTTATTATCTCCATTGAATGATATAACTAATTATAGACTAGTTGAAGGAGAGAAAGAAAAAGAGGAATTTTAAAATTTCGAAATATAAGTTCTGGAAGGGACAATCAAAATGAAATTTAAAAAAACTCAGAAATGTTCAGATATAACATAGAATTTTAAAATTCGGAGTTATCGACTTTTACTCCAAAATCCCGAAATTTCCGGAATTTTAGGATGAGATGAAAGCAATGCGAGTTTTTCATCGACAAAATTTTAGATGATTGAAATAATCCTTTATGAATTTCAGGGCCCAGCGTTGCCTACGATTGCAATTGGATAGCGGGTTTGGAAATCCTCCGACTAGCATATGTTGCTATCAAAACGGGACAGTGCGATTCTGTCATTATTGGAACAGCCAATGTATCTACACACGACATATTTCAATGGGTTTATGATGACGTGGGATTTCTCTCCAAGGACGGTAGTACTAAGGCCTTTGATGCTAATGGTAAGAAATTAAAATATTTTCAATCCGCAAACGTTACAGAAATAACAATTTTTGTAACTGAATGTCACGAGTTAAAGTTTAACCTCTTGGCCATGGAGTAAAAGGTCTGTGCCTAGACATTTTGACTTTCACCAATTTTAGAATCTGTTAAATTTTTTTTATTAAAATTTGTTATTACGAATCTCCCAGGTTTTCGTAGAAAACCCCTCAAAAGCAGAGCTTGTCCGAGCAAGGGAGACCTGGGACCTACAGCTTAAAAAGTGGATTCCGAACCACTTTAGCTCAGTGTGGGCGGTGGGGAAAACATGTTTTATATCAAACAGAAAGAAACATGTTGAAAAATATGTTGAGGTAAATGACAAATCCTTATTTCTACATAGAAAAAAATTCAAATGCTACTTATAAGGTATAGATAGCAGATTATTTATGTTCTTTTTCTGTTCATGAATTCCAAATTTTTTTTTATTTCTCAGTGCTCTGAATATTTAGAAATACATTTTTGTATCTTTGTGCAAAACAGTAATTCATTATCGAAAGTTGCATGTTCTCTAACCAGTTTTAGAATAATCAAATCTTTAAATATGTCAGTCGTATACGATTAGTGTTAAAATAAAGGGTGTCTCTGGAATTGAAGCGATAAATAAAAAGGGTTATTATATGGGACATAATGTCACAATAAATGAAAAGAATTATTGTTTTTAAAGGAATCATACATTTTAAAAAAATTGGTGCTTTAAGTTACCTTTGTTTGGGAGGCACTGGTTTGAATCTCCAGGCCACAGTGTGGCCTGGCAGTGTGTTTCAGCTCGTTTCGTCAGTGGTCAGTGATTAACGAAAGTAACTTGTAAACTATAAAATTCAATATCTCCGGAAATGATTTTTTTTTGACAAATATGTATTCTTTCATTTCGTCCTCATCATCAGATGTCCGTTACCTACTTGATTAGATGAAATAATATACAAATGACATCATCTTGATCCGAAATTGATTTCCAGCATTGTTTTATGATGCCAACTTACGTTGACACACTGCATAGTTTTCTGCAATACAAGATTTCGAACTTCTAAAAACCTTCGGCCATTAAAACAAAGGTCGTCAAAAATAACAATTCAATCAAAATATTCAAACATTGTTCATATCATCTGAATGTCTTTGCACTGGAGAACAGTCCTGATTATCATTTTATTGATGAATACCAACATTTTTGTCAGCACCTAGTGGAAAAGGAATAAATAACCTTTGTAACTCTGAATGCACAACAATCAAAAAACGTTTATGTAACTTCATTATTCATTCATATATTTTGTATTTTGGCTATGACCTTTGACAGGGTATGTATCTATTCTTATTCAGAAATGATAAACAATAGTTTATATATTGAATGGCATTCGAGTAAATTATGATCGAAAATGACAAATACTACAATGATTGTTATTTATATCACAGGGGAAGAAACTGGCTATTTGCAAGTACTAGTTATGTCAGAACCTTCAAATATTTGTTAAATCATTTCTGTTCTGGGTGTGTTACTACATATTTCAGGCCGACACTAATATACAGAGTGAGTCAGAATAGACCGACAAACTCCAGATTCCATACCTCATTTCGTGTGAAAAGTTCTCATCAAGGTATGTCCTAAAATGCATCTCCTCTGAGATACAGGGTGTCAAAAGTACGAAAAAAAAAAAATTCTATTCAAGTTTTTTTTTCCAAAACCCCTGACCGAAAAAATATCAAACTTGGTACACTAATCACGGTGTATCAACGTGATAATTCGAAGTTACAATTTTTGATTTTCGTAAACCTAAAAGTGGAGGTTTCTCAGATAATTTGGATCAGAGGTATATAATTGGAAACTGAGCCACTTTTTTACTTGGCATTTTTGAAATTTCCAAAAAACACTTTTTTGAGGATTTTTGAAAAATCAAATTTGACAGGTTTAGAGTAGCACGTGACAAAACAAAAGTGGCTGTTTTTTTCACTCACTTTTCAAGCATAAACTAAATGCGTAGTCAATTTATCATTATATTTGTTAATAAAAAAAAACTTCCATATGTGGTGAACTTTATTTGTGACATACGCGATGATAGCTGCGATGGAGCTCAAATTGTGACAAGCCTGCTTTGAAAACGTTATTTTTTCGCTAGTACAGAAATGTTTGAAACTATAAAAAAAAAAACAAAAAAAATTTCTGCAAATATCTCAAAACGCCCCAGGGAAAATTGTTGGATAACTCCATATTCGGGTTTGGTACCACAAAAAACATAGGGAACGATAGTATGACTACATCAGGATTTTTCACAACGTGAAAGTAATATTGGCCATGTTTGAAAGTTTTAGACAATGTTGTGAATTGATTACTTTTATTGCGGACTTCCATTGTCTGGAGTTTTTCTATTATCACGACGCGACGTTTCAATCGGTAAAGCATCTCCGATCGATATTTCTAGGGAGTGTTATTCGAATTACACCAGAGGTGTTGAGGTCAATATCGGCTATAACATAAAGGCCCCATTCTTCTTAAAAATTGTAATTATATATTGTCTAGACCACTATATCACATCTTCAACAAATCCTTGGATACTGGGATCTTTCCTGACTACTGGAAGCTTTCCTACATAACACCCATATATAAATCAGGTAATAAATCTGACATTAGTAATCATCGCCCGATCTCAATTCTTAGTACCATCCCAAAATTGTTCGAGAGCATCGTTACAGATTATATGACTTTCGACTGCTCAGGGCTGCTGAACTCAAATCAGTTTGGCTTTTTATCCGGAAGGTCGTCAGAACTCAACTTAATCACCTATACCAATTTTCTGTCTAAAGCTCTTGATAGGGGTAATCAGGTCGACTCCATCTATACCGACTTCTCCAAGGCCTTCGACAGGGTTAATCATGAGCTTCTAACCCACAAACTCAGTATGGCTACGGAGGAGCGATTTTGAAGTGGATTGCGGATTATCTGACAGGCAGATACCAAATAGTGAGATTCAAGCACCATTACTCCTTTGACTTTCCTGCAACCTCGGGCGTTCCCCAAGGTTCACATTTGGGCCCCTTACTTTTCAACATGTTCATTAATGACATCACTTCATGCTTCCACAACAGTAATGCCCTACTATTCGCTGACGACCTAAAGCTCTATCGTATTGTGAATTGTGTAGATGACGCCGCTGAGTTGCAGAGCGATATCTGCAGACTTGCTACTTGGTCCCATCAACCTGTCATTTTCGACTATACCATCAATGGACAACCCCTGGATGCTGTCGACCGTATCAAAGACCTTGGAGTAATTCTTGACGACTCCCTAACCTTCACTTACCACATAACCTCCATTGTCAACAGGTCTACCAAAATGTTGGGCTTTATAAAGAGGACAACGCGTGAATTCACTAGTCTGAGTGCCATTAAAATCCTATACTGCAAACTTGTTAGAACTCACCTCGATTATTGTTCCTCTGTCTGGTCACCACATTATATAACCCATATATCCAAGATTGATCGTGTTCAAAAAAGTTTTCTTAGATACGTTTCATTCAAATCTAACATCTTCAGTGATTACGCCTCAATTGAGAGCTATCTCAATATTCCGACTTTGGAGAATAGACGTAGTCAGCGAGATCTATTGACTCTACAAGATATTAAAAGGTGAATATGACTGTCCTGATCTTCTATCTCAAATTAGTTTAGTAGTCCCTACTCGCCTTACTAGACAGATAGCTACTTTTCATACTCCCTATCATCGTACCAACATTGCTTATTTCAGCTATATCCCAAGATCCCTTAGAGCGGCAAATTGCCTCGATATTGACATCTTCTCAACACCTCTACCTAAGTTTAAAAATCAACTGTGTCAGTGACCATCTTTTCATCTTATTTACCACTTTTACACTGACTGTACTTGTACTTTTCATTGATCTTTGTTTTTTTTTTTCTTTTAATGTCGTCATTATTATCAATACCATATATGTTATGACTGTTGCTGTATTACTCACATAATGTATATCTATCTCTGTAATATCTTTAACTGGGCTTGCCCGTATAAATAAATAAATAAATAAATAAAATATCAAGTGTTAATTAACACTTAATGGTTAATATTGGCCTGTTTTTGACATAATTAAAGAATAATCGTTCCACATCATCGTGAAAAATCTGAGTGGGATAAAGAGTGTTTGGTGTGATTTGATACTGTACTGATACAATTTCTATATTTTTAGCTACTGGTTATGCCAGAAGTGAAGGGGTTGTGGTAATGTATATTCAAAGATCTTCTGAAGCAAGGCGCAGCTATGCTAGTATTATGCACATATCTACGAGATATGATGGACATTACGAAGGAAATATGTTACGTATGAAAGAAGCTAATATGACAGAATTTTTGGAGGAATTTTATCAAAAAAGTCCCATCAAACCAGAGCAGATCGATTATGTTGAAACATATGGCTGTGGATTGAAGGTAAAATATTTGGGATGGTCGTTGTTTGATGAGAATATATGGCGGTTTCTAACTTTAATTCTCGACTGGTGCTAGTGTTCGTCTAATGATGTTGGAGACAAAGTAATGATTTATAAAACCGGATATACCTACCTAGACTATCTAAATTTTGATAAAACTGAAAAAAAAAACTTGAAACCATCTTTTGTACAAATAAAAGTAAGTATTCGTTTATCAGGAGTCTCAGATAGTGTCTTCCTCAAATAAAAATCTTATTATTTTCCCATACCATTCAAGTTTGAAAGAGATACTCAAGTAATATACTTGTTATTATTGAAACAAGCATATCTCAAAATCGTATATAAGGTAGTTACTTCATCATTTTCCATGACATTTTACCAGACATTGACTGTAATATCTCTAAACTCAATACATCACTGAGTATTTTTTTCACAATTTTGAATTTGAAACAGAAAATCCGATATTTTGAAGAAATATTAGGAAGTCATATAATGTGATTTTTTCCCGAAAAAACGTTGAAATTTCCGTCGATGTTTTTTTTGGAAAAAGGTGTACCTATCTGTAGTTAGTCGGGAGTCCTGATCACTAACCTGAAGAAATTTGTTGTAGAAATATGTTTTACCGTAAAAATGGGTTATTCCATCGCGAGTGACGGGCAGTGTACATCACTTTGGCCATCACCATCCAGCCCGCAGGTATTTTTTCAGCATTTTTATCAGTCCTGAGAATTTTCTCACTCTACCTCAGAATTGCTAGGAATTCCGAGTTGGTAGTCGGAATTTTGAGATCTAAGTCAAAAGTCCGAGATTTAGGTCGGAATTCCGAGATTCAGGTCGGAATTCCGAGATTCAGGTCGGAATTCCGAGATTTAGGTCGGAATTCCGATATGTAAGTCAGAATTTCGAAATCAGAGTTGGAAGTCCGAGATTTAGGTCGGAATTCCGATATGTAAGTCAGAATTCCGAAATCAGAGTTGAAAGTCCGAGATTTAGGTCGGAATTCCGAGATTTAGGTCGGAATTCCGACATGTAAGTCGGAATTTAGAGAACTAAGTTGGAAAAATCTACGAAATAATTTTATTTTGACCATACTACAAAAATTGATTGTGTCAAATTATTTTAGCAATTTGTATATCGATAAGTGTGAAATGACACTTGATAATTTTCGCGCATTTGAACTCTACAGTGCCTTTTGAGTTTGGAAAAATTCGCATAAAGAATAAATATCAGTGTGCAATTTACCTGTATACAAATGTTGAGATCGTTATCAAACTGATATCCATCAGGACATCCACATGTATAACTTCCAGGGGTATTGAAACAGTTTCCACTACCACTGCCGCAAGGGTTTTTATGGCACTCATTTTCATCAACACCCTGAAATAGTGATGGAGAGTATAACCCTCAGGGCATCCAGATCTGAAATGAAATTTATTTTGTTAGTGAAGTTTGTTGAATGGGACGCAGTCGAGTTCAACAAACACGAGTACAAAATAGTTATTTACGATATAAATGTCGTAAAGATTCATATTACGATATGAAAAGGAACATTTGTTAAACGAGGCCTTCAGGCCGAGTATGATAACCCATCGATTATCGTTATATGAATTTACGATACAAATATTGTACAATATTTTACCTAGTTTGCAAAACAAATCAACAATTGGCGCAACGCTTGCTTGTTGCATGATTCTAATATCATTAATTTAAGGAATATTGACTAATTTTGAGTAAATAATTAACATTATCGGTGGTAGGTAGAATATTGAACAATATTTGTGTCGTAAATTCATATTACGATAATCAATGGGTCGTTTGACAAATGTTCCATCTCATATCGTAATATGAATCTTTATGACAGTTATATCGTAAATATCTATTACCTACCATCAATAATTTTAAATATCCACTCAAAGATACAACAAACAGAAAAAAGCATATTCAAATGAGCATTAATTTGGATTAATATTTTCAGCATATCGACAAAGAGGAACTGAACTCCTTAGAAAAAATCTATTGCCCAAACCGAACGAAACCTCTTATGCTGAGCTCGATAAAAACCGTGACCGGACACAGCGAGTCGAGCGCATCGTTATTCTCAATCGTGCAAGTCGTGTTGGCCATGGAAGAACAGCTCATCCCAGCCACCCTGCAATACGAAACTCCGAACCCCGAAATTCCGGGTTTGACCAACGGCAGTTTCGAAATCGTCACCGAAAATAGGAAGTGGTCCGGTGACTACGCGGCAGTCAACTCGCTGGGATTGGATTCTTATTTCGGCCACGCCATTCTTAAAGCGAATCCGAAGAAGAAGGTCGAGATCAAGATGGACCTGCCGACGCTACTCGTTGTGTCTACGAGGACTGAGGAGGGAATAAAGGCAATTTTGGAAACGGTAACATACGAAAACTGAAAATTCTACCCAAACATCAAAATTACACCAATTTTAGTTAACCAGCGTTGACTGAAGATGATTAATTCTGTTGGCGAAACGCGCGTTAATAAAAGTAGTTTCGGTATTTGAGGGTTTTATATATTTTTTGAATTATTGTTCAATACAAAGGTTTCCAATACTCATACGTCAATATATCAATTTGAAAACTGCCCACCCCTCTTTCAGTAAGGTATTTGGAAAATCGGAAAGACAGGGGAGAGATTTGCAAATATTCAAAATACTTAGTGGGGAATGATTTATAAAATGTTATGTAACGAAAGTATTGAAAGAAATTGTGTTATCATTGTTTTTTGTAGTGATGCCATATGGCATTTATGGGAACGTGTAGTTATCAAAATAAATATGTTCAAACATTTCCATTATCATCCATTCGACGAGTACACGAATATGGATGTTTACCACGAAGAGTTCAAAATACATATTTTCAGATAATCTGACAACAATATCTCAATTTATTCGTTATAGGGATGGTTGTTTCATAGTTTCCTTAACAACTTCAACTTCAAAATCATATATTAATCCACTTGTGCCAGCTCTTGCAAATGTTTCGAAACCCCATTAATGTGGATATTTCTTCACATATTGTTTCAAAGAACTTCACTTCGCACCAAGGACTCAGCCAAACTTCCATCTTATGGCTTGCCTCCCCAGTTGTGTTCCTTGCTATCTAGCTTTCTCTCAGACCGATCTCTCCGCGTGGCGGTCGATGGAGTACCATCTGATACTCTACCAATAGATGCTGGTGTTCCGCAGGGATCCAATCTAGCACCAACACTGTTCATTCTTCACATCAACGATTTGTTGGGAGCTACCTCATGTCCAGTGAACAGCTTTGCAGATAATCAAAGCTCCGATAAGAGCCAGTGAATGTAGAAATCAACGAGGAAGAATCATTAATGAAATAAATACGGATAAATACGAAAGTTTCTAGAATGGGGATCCAACAATTTGGTGGAATTCAATGCGAATGAAACCATACCAATGAAATCTTCAATTTCAATGCTCGGTATTACCATCAGCAGTACCCTCTCATGGGAGAACCATGTTGAGGTCCATTGCCAAGAGTGCCTCTCAAAAACTCGGTTTCGTGTTCCGCGCCAAGAAGTATTTTACTTGTCGTCAACTGATTATGATTTATAAGGCACATATTCGATCTGTTTTGGAATACTGTTCCCAGCACCCAAACATGTCGGTTGTTCCATCGCTGCTGGGTGTTTTGTTTATTCTTGATGTAACTGTTGATTTTGCGTATTTCACGATTCTATGTCAAAAATTAAGGAAGTTAGGGGGGTGTTTTCATGGGAAGTAAGACATACTGAGAAGATAGCTCGAACGGTAGAGCGCGTGGGTCAGCGATATCTTTACGAAGCAACGGGTGAGCAACGCGAAGCGGAGGTATGATTTGGATGGAGACATATGGACGACCTCCTTTCGAGATCTATTCTCCTCGGACAGTGCTAGGAATCGCACGTTAAAAGGCAAGACCTCATTAATCCTTAGCCCGCCAAAGTTTTGAGGGCAACAATTTTTTAACAAAACTGTATAAAGGGTGGGAAGTTTTTGAATTGACACCATGTGTATGTAGTTCTGACTGAAACAAACTCTTAATGTACACTCAAGATAAGCAGTTCATAATGTTTGACAGTATTCAGAAGCTATCATTTTACGTTTCAGCTGAAGTCCAAACCAAAAGATCCAGATTATTATAAACTCATCCATGACGTATTCTCCAAGCCTATTCAAGGACATCTCCACCGAGGTTATATTCTATTTGGAGAAGGAGAACCAAAGCAGGAAACATTTGTGAGTTTATTTAGGTTTTTTTTAGATTTGAGCCTCATTTTCTAGTGGTATCTGGTGACGTAATCTGCATAGATGACGTCACTGCCCTAGCACGAACCTTTGATTCAAGATACCACCACAGATCTACCACCATATTCCTTCCCCATACAAATAACGTCTTAATGCATCAATTTTCCCAACTTATCTGGACTGTCCTTCAGAATATCAAGCACTAACGGCTCAATGGCGGTGTTTAAGATCTTGTACAGTTAATCGGTTGAGTAAAGTTCTTGTGAATGTCATACAATTACGTATATCACATTACACGAATGCATTGTTTTCGCTACAAGTTTCAAATGTATACATTCCCGATCTAATTTATAACAGTCTTTCTTTTTGATCAATCCTCAAGACGTTGTCATATGCTGAAAATATGCAATCCTTGAAACTTCAAGATATGTTATTAAAATAAATAAAAAATATAAGAGGTCCCAAATGCGATCCTTGTGGCACCCCTGATAATACAGTGGCGGATTCGAAAGTGTAATTTTGAAGAGAGAAGTACTGAGTTTTCTCGTATGCATCGTATGCATACGAGAAGAACATACCTAGAAGAACACCACCTAAACTGACCTCAACAAGCTTTCTGTATTCATTTAGGTGCGATTTTTGCCATATTAAAGCTATCCGGTATTATTTTAAAGAGTAATTGAGGAATTATTCCACCAGAATCACCATTATACTTTTCATCTTATCATTATCCATCTTCATGTACCATGTTTCTAGATGAGTCTATTGCAATTCTGTATATTTCAGTTCTATCAAGGCAACAAGAGACCTATATGGTTCGTTTACTCGGGAATGGGTAGCCAGTGGTGTGGAATGTTGGGAGATTTCATGAAAATTGAAATTTTTGCAAACTCTATCAGGAACTCCCACGATATTCTAGCTACGAAAGGGCTGGATCTGATGAACATAATCACGACGTCTGAAAAAACCATTTTCGATACCATTTTACATTGTTTTGTTGGTATTGCTGCTATACAGGTGAGATTCAGAACATACTGATATATGGAATCAAATCATATCATTGGAAAATTCAAAATATCTGATGGAATTCCAAAAAACGACTTGAGTTTCATTTTTATTTTCAGCTGATTAATTCTCTCACAGATAGGTATTCGAAGGAATTGTAGATTGCTTTAACTTTAATCCATGATATAACTTCTCAGTTGCCCTTGTGGAGAATTTATTCAGAAAACTCAAAATATTCTTCTTGGAAGTGTACTCGCTATGATTTTCAGTGTCAAACCATAATTTAGTACGTCCCTAATTCTGATGGCTCATGTTTTTTACAAATTAGCAAATAGCACAAAAATTTCAGATGAAATTTTTCATTGTACAATTGGTTCATACACTAACATATACAATAAATAAATTCAACGCTAACACATACAATAAATCAATTCAACTGAAGGATTTGTATCGCTTCCTGTATATTTGTAGATAAGCACTCCCATATCATTTTCAGTTTTCACTAAATAGTTCCATTTATATTTTTTTCGTCAACCTCTACAAAAAATGACATTTTATGTACTAATTTACGGACGGAAAATCGACTATTTTTGAAGGCAAATACTTTTCGTCCGCAAACACTTTTCGTCCGCAAACGCTTTTCGTCCGCAAATGCTTTTGCGGACGAAAAATACTTGCCCAAAAAACAGTCGATTGTCGATTTGAAAATCGGAAATTAGAAGGCGAAATACTGTCTATTGGCTCGACTATAATAGACAGTTTTCCGTCCTTGGTACATAAATAACTATTATTTCTGCTGAAAAACTTTTTGGACGTTTTCCTTCAAAATTGCAGAATTTTCAAAAAAACTTTCACCTTGCTGGCACGAAAACTGTGTTGCTTACAAACACCACAACAACTAACTCGAATGGTGTTTCTACAAACACCACAACAGCTAACTCGAATGGTGTTTCTAAGCAACACAGTTTTCGTGCCAGCAAGGTGAAAGTATTTTTTGAAAACTCTGCATTTTGTCGGGTGAAAGTATTTTTTGAAAACTCTGCATTTTGTCGGGATATTATTACTGAAAATTCCACACCTAACATTGTCGACCAATTGAAGGCCTGTATTTTTATCGTTGCCATAGCAACTAATAAAATTTACGAAAATTTTTGTCTCCTCCTTGGGGTAAGGAGCATGAAATTACACTGGAAATTTTCTGAAGTTTATTGTTAAGATGACATTTAAAAAGTGAGTTCGAATCCCACTGCAGGAACTTTTTTAAAAATGTTATTCCCCTCAAGCATTTTGTTATTCCACCTTATATTGCTTTTGAATTAATATACAAAGAATACCTATTAAAATTTCAAAACCATCAAAAACCGCCTTATTCTAGTATTTTTTAAATAATATTTTGGTGTGAAATTTTCTTACCAAATACCACTCTAGCTTCAATTGAAAATAGAAAATTTCCGGTAATAATTGAAGCTCTAGTAAAAAATGGAACATTAGGTCAAAAGTATCTGTATTTTCACTCAACCCAGTAGAAAAGCACATTGACTGCTTTGTCTCAGCAGTTGATATACAGTGTCGCATCATATGGGATTTTTTCAAAATTGCAATCTCTGAATAATAAAAAAGAAATTCATCCCCTATGCTGCCTACATAAAAAAATTACCACTTTTTCAAGCATAGTCCTCGAAAAAGCTTTACCATAAAGCCACGAATATATTGTCTACGAAGCGCAAACATTTTAGATTAATATAGAGCAAAATGGGTACCATTTTTACCCCTTTTCCCAAATATCAAAGTTGTGATTTTTTTATCAACTTTGGTTCACTTTTCAGATTGCTCTGACTGACGTTCTGAAAGCTCTTGGCATTGAACCTGATGGGATCATTGGGCATTCTGTGGGAGAACTGGGATGTGCCTACGCAGATGGCTGCCTAACCGCAGAACAGATGATATTGTCCTCATACTACAGAGGAATGGCATCCATAGAATCAACTCTCATCAAAGGAATGATGGCGGCGATAGGTAACTTGAATGTACTAGGTTTCGTATCAATCAAAATGTAAATGACTTCCCAGGTGACCAGATTTGAATTTTGTGTACATTTGACCATCAGTTGCCTTCTTCTTTGTTTATGTATGACTAATTCTGATACATATTCAACGAAGTGTTGTGATATAATCGCCGGAGTATAGTCATATATATTTTATTTTGGCGAAATTTGGACCACCGATTGGGTTTGATAGAAATTACGTTATGACGTGCCAATGGACAAATTCCAACATTCGAAAACTCAAAGCAAAAAATCTGTCTCAATATCTCATATCATTGATGGTCTATTTGTTGATTTTTTTTCTCGTTTTTCAGGTCTTGGATACGATCAAATCAAAGAAAGGCTTCCACCCACCATCGAAGTCGCTTGTCATAATAGTTCTGAGAGTTGCACCATATCCGGCCCGACTGAGGATATGGAAACGTTCGTCAAACAGTTGCAAGATGAGGGTATCTTTGCTCGACTGGTGAATGTGGCCAACATCGCTTACCACAGTCGTTATATCAAACCCGCTGCTCCGCTTCTCTTGAAATATCTCAAGAATGTGCTTGAAACGCCTGTTCCTAGGTGAGTGAGAACTGTGAATTAATATCACGTTCGATAGGTACCTGTCATCTTAATTTTAACTTCTTAACTGGTTTTGATTGTGTTATTCGTTGAAACTTGGAAACTCCGCTCTGCTCCTTTTCTACACCATCGAGTAGCACAAGGCTGTCCCGTCTCATATGGCACTACAACTTTGCAACTATAATGGTCTTCGTATGTTTTTCCCAGCATTTCCTTGAGAGATAATAATTTGGATTTTCACCTGAGGTGGAAAATGTGTTGAAAATGTCACTGAAAGTTGCTCCAAACGCTTGGAAGTGTTTTTGTGGCAAAGTTGTAATTTTTCACTATTTCTTGTTTGAAAAATTCCACTGTCGTCCTCAAGCAGGCTTGAAAATTGTACTCTGATTCCTAGCATGACAAATAAAGACCTATTATTATTATTATTATGACCATTATAAGTCTCCCGTTTTTCAGAAAGAAATTAATCAGGTGCTTAATAGGAGATAGTAATAACATTATCCCTTTCAGGTCCCCCAAGTGGATAAGTACTTCAAATCCAGAATCAAATTGGGACACAGATCTAGCCAAACATTCCTCAGCCGAGTACCACACCAACAACCTACTGAGTTACGTATTGTTCGAAGAGGGTTGTAAACACATTCCAGAAGATGCGATCCTCATTGAAATTGCACCCCACGGACTGCTTCAGGCAATTCTCAAAAGGTCCTTGAAAACAGCCACCAGTGTCCCTCTCACAAAGAGACAATGCGAGATTAGTGTCGAGTTTTTCCTTCAAAGCTTGGGAAGGTGGGTAAATTTGTTTCGATACATAGCAAAAGCTATTTTTCAACGAAATATAGTATTCTCACAACTGATTGATCGAGTGGAGTCATTGATGATATACTTTCTCCTTACGGGTTGGATCGAGAGTCGTCGCGACGCTTGCTATGATCACGAATGAAACCCTTATACTGACCCAATTACTAATGAAGAAATCTGCATGGTTCACAATAAGCTTGTCAAGAGAGAAACAAGATGTCCTGCCCTACCAGGACGACGCTTATTACCATAATCCTATACAATAGGAATCTCTCTTGACAAGCTTATTGTGAACTATGCAGATTTATTCATTTGTATTGGTGGTAAAATTCATCATGCAAGTTTTGGGTATTGCTTTGGTTGAGGGGCCCCCGTTTGTTGCAGACATTAGTTATTGTCTTCAGATGCCTACCCTATACTGATGAGAGCAGGAACCCAGAAATCGATCTATAGGTGGTCCAAATGTTTCAATGAACATTTCCATGCAACTAGCAATTGCGGAGATATCCTTGTAGGAACTCTTGCACGAAATTTTGTATATTGTAAATCGTCATTCTGAATTATAATATGATTTGATACTGAAATGGTAGAAAATGAGGCAAGATGATTTAATAAAATGTCAATAAGATGAAACACAAATTACTTGATATAATACAAATAACTAAAAAAAAAAGAATTAACGATATTATTCCGGTTTGAATATTGATGTGAACAGAGTTGAACTACAAAAATTATAAATAAAATTCCATAGTTTGACCCTCTACCCGTCAGCTTAAAATTACTCTTTTGCCATTGTTTTACAGCTTATACCTTGCTGGATTGGACATGAACCTCTCGAATATATATCCTAAGGTCGAGTACCCCGTCAGCCGAAACACCCCATCTTTAACGGACTTGGTGTCTTGGAACCACACAGACGTTTGGACAAAAGGCGACGATAGTACTCGATCAAGATATGGAATGAAAGACATCATGATTACCCTCAGTAGTGAACAGTTCAGAGATTGCGTTTGCCATCAGCTAGATGAGAGATTCATTCTACCAACCAGCTGCTATTTGGTAAGTATCAAAAATACCATAAGTTTATTTATTTCTCTATGGTGTTCATAGTGACATCCAGTCTCATATTCGACTGGGGCTTGAACCTGGGACCTCAACCTAACCTAACCTAACCTAACCTAACCTAACCTAACCTAACTTGCAATGCCATGTAACAACGTAGGTTTAGAAAGCGAACGATTCACTCACGCTCCACCATGGATATATTACATTAGATTGATTCGGGACTCTATACCAGGACCTTTTCAGATGTATTATGTGTGCTCCTCAGAATTGTTTTCAGTTCTCAATCTAGCCCTGCAGTGTAATAGTGTATGTACCGATGTTTCTTCTTCTTCCTGACAAAATCTGCAGAAAATTTCTTGTGCCAGACAGATCGTACTGACATGTTTGTTAATCCTACAATATCCAGTGAAGAGTCCAACCAATATTCTAGTAATTCATTCTGTGGATGTTGGCAACGGTTTTTCAATAAACTCTATGGTCTGTCTCATTACTGTCTGTTGGATCCATGATTTGGTTTCATTACTGCTTTTGCTGTACCTCAAAAAGGTCCTGGTCTAGCCTTACTTGCTCTTTCTTGGGCTAGTAGATCAGGCTTTATAATATGTGTTTTAATAAAGTATATGGAATATAGTAAACTATTAAAAAATTCAAATATTTCCTTGAAAACATGAGGCAATATCATAACACTTCAAAGAAAAGCTCTGTGTGGTCGCCATTACTTAATTCAATATTTTTTTCAGGATATTCTTTTTCAATGTACCGATAATGTTTCTGGTGGCCGCACGGAAGTTGTTTTCGAAAACTTGCATTTTAGAAAACACCTTGTTATCCCCAAAACCGGATACGTACCATTCAACGTCTTGGTGCATGAGGGGAGCGGAGAGTTTGAAATATATTCCAATACTGACCTTATCCTAACTGGTAAAATGGTATTCCCGATTGCCGGAGAGGAGTTCAAACTGGACAAAGCGGAAGTCGAAGTCGACCCAGACAGTGTGCACTTGACCAGAAGTGATTTTTACAACGAAATGCAACACAGAGGGCATAAATACTCGGGAATGTTCAAAACACTGAAGGATCTATCGTTGAGTGAGAATGGTAAGAGATTCACTGTTTTGGTTTATCCGAAATGAATAACCAATATGTAAATTTATGTAATTTCTGTACCTACTCGAACTGCACTATTTGGAACCTTTGGTGTAGTAATGAATATACTGGAGATTTATTCCTACAACAATCCGCCATTCTCAACTCCTCGAGACGTGTTTCAATTACCAACGGAAATGAATTTGTATCATAACTATTCAACAAAAGCATATATTTGGTTTCCAAATAGCTGTAAAATACATTAAGTTTTTCCAAAATTTGTTCACGTAAATATGGAAATGGCTTGATTTAGAAATGGATCATCTGTATAAAAATGTATAGCATGTGCTACAATGTTTCCTAGATTGCTTAAATCTAGTAGACATTTCAGGAATGGATATTAAAAATTTTATAAAAAACCAGCAACAAATAAAAAATTAATAATGAAAATAAGATTTAGACATTTTTTTGACCAATCGTGTATATTATTCAATTCTGTCATAAACTACTACATAGCTAAAATCTAATTATTGGTTTACCTTCTCAAGCTAACTCGAAACTGAAATTGTGCTACGCCTATTCGAATCTGTAGAGGTATTTGCCCTGGAATGAGGTGGGTTGGATCTACCAAATTTTTTTTCGTAGAGTCTAGTGTGTAGCCCTCAAATGTCGCCATAGTGAAGATGTTCCGCAGTTTTTCATTTTTAAAACCGCTGTACATAGGGTACATTTGCCTTGTTTGTCAGTATTTTTATCCCCCGTTAGGATCTTGCTCGACTATGAAATGATCCGTAATTTTTTTCGTTTTATTAGATACACTTTAATTAACTTCAACTCCTTTGGCCTTTGATGAGGCACTTTTTACTTTTGTTTTGATGTCATCAATTTCTGACACTTTTTCCTCTACGATATACTCTGAGCCGCTGCTTTGAAAAGGTTCCGATTCCATTACGGACAAATCACTTGAATCAGACATGAACAATAATTCTCCAGCCGCCACTGTTTATCCTTGATCAACGCTGCTCTACTATTTAACAGCACGTCGTTATCGAGCAATCGGCGGCCTGATTACTGTAACCTTGGTAAATCCCCTATTTTAACGCTTTGGTATGCATTTCACAGATTGCTCTCAAGTAATATCAAGTAGTTTGATTTTACCTGATATAACGTCGAGTAGTTCACACCGTAAATCGAGTCGAGTACAATATCAAATTTTCAAAAGCTTGAAGTTTTGAAGTCAAGTATTTAAGAAAAAATTCAAGCTACTTGGCTTGATAAATCCTTGAATATAAATAAGGACAACTCTGTATGTAGATTTAATTTGATCTTCCCTCTTGAAGATGATCAGTTGGTGATTGAAACACGTGCCGAGTTGTTAAAAATAGCGGTTTCATTTTTTTTCTTCACCACGATGATTTCCAAGAAAATATCTCAAACTTGCACGAAACTTAAAAATCACTCCAATTTCCGAAATAGAGACCTCCAATAATATACTGGGTGTATCAACGATGTGGAGAAAAGTTTAATATATCTAAAGCTAGTATATTTCAGTTTCTGAAGTGGCAAAAGTTATCTTGCCAAATTGCATTACATTCCCGTATGAGAAATAAATGCCTTGGATATGAAGCATATGCATTTTTACGTATTAATGTGCGAACCAGCGTGGAATAATCCACACGTTCTAATTTTCAGGTTCAATCAGTACAGTAGAATGGAAAAACAAATGGACTTTCCTCCTGGAAGCTATGTTACAACAACAACTATTCCAAACGGGCGAAAGGAATCAAGATGTCCGAGTACCTAGATTCATTCGAAAAGTTGCGCTGTCCCTTCCATTCCTGCCGATCCAGAGTACCGAAGTTGAAGTCACCTTCGAGTATGCAACTTCCATCATTTCCACCGATGGCATCGAAGTAACTCGCATGACCACGGTTCCCTTGGAAACAGAAGAGCACATACATTTCGAAGGCGTAGAGTGCATTCCTCTGAACGGCACATATAACGTAGGCAATGCGAACTTCATGACTGGCACGTAAACTGATATATTTTTTAATTTTTTAGAATGCTGAAGCAGCAATCGACTTTGCAATTCAGTTGGCAGTAATGGACGATATCGGTCAAGAGGAGAAAACTTTGTATATGACAGAACTGGAAACTGACTCCCCGCTGTCCAGTAGCATAGAAAAGGTTTTGAGTGATTCAAACACGATTTATGTAAGTACACCGTAACAGACTATGCTATGCATTTCTGTTAATGTGGTGGTTCAAAGTGGTTGACAATGTATTAGTGTGAGCAGAATTCTTCTGGACTTACATTGAAACAAAGAAAATTATTTATCTGCATGCGTTTGAGTCACGACGTTTCAATAGTTATCAGAACAGCACGCAGGACACTACAGTAAATTCAAGTTAAACTCAAGACAGTAAACAATAGTGGTGAAGACGTGATCAACGCGTGCTTTGCTCGTGATCGAGGAAAGGCGGGACGCTATTGGTCTATGTTTCTCAGGCAGGTTTAACTGAGAAACACGCCCTGCCTATTTCACCAATCCGACATCGATGATAACGAAGTAACAGCGTGCATTTGTTTTGATGCGGCTTGACCTGGAGTTGTATAGACTATAATCTCAAGCCACAACGTTTACGGCGTCAGCTGGTGATTTCTTCACCAACTAACCGACAGCTCAATAACCGTCTTTATACCAAAATTTGAAGCTTGCTGGAGTGACTGCAATTTTAACGTTTCGTCAACCTGTTCACCTGTTCTACATCATCGAGCAGCACAAGGTTGCCCCGTCTCATATGGCACTACAGCTTTGCGACTATAATGGTCTTCGCATGTTTTTCTCAGTATTTCCATGAGAGGCTCTTTTCATACAAAATAAAAGACGCGAATGTGCCCATTTAAGGAAGATCGTTATGTTCAAAATGTGTTGAAGGCACGTGAAAGAAGATATCAATATCTATAATTTCTATATTTTGGATTTTCACCTAAGAGGTGGAAAATGTGTTGAAAATGTCATCGAAAGTTGCTCCAAATGCTTGGAAGTGTGTTTGTGGCAAAATCGATGAGCGGTAGTGGGTGAATTGCATTGTTCAAATCGCCGCGCGGTTATACACTCCTCTTCTCGATAGTCCCACTACTGCTACTCGACTATGCCATGAACACACTTTCAAGCGTGTAGAGCAACTTTCAGTGGCATTTTCAACACTTTTTCCACCTCTCAGATGAAAATCCAAAATAAACAAGTAGTAGTGTTTGATATTTACGTCCAGATGTACAGAGAATTTGAATATGAAGATTTCCCTCGAGTATAGGCATTTTGCAAGATAAGCACTTGAATTATTCATAACTCGATTGTGCAAAAACTACACATCGGACAGAAAAAATCGTGCGCAGAGTTGAATCACATGTTATTATCTATCAGTTTCCGAAATATTATTTATCCAGTTTCAGATTAATAAAAATTGTGAATTTTTGAAAAATGATCTCTTTTTTGAAGTTTTCCCGGTTTCTCTTAGACGAAAATGCACCGATCCGGTCGTACAAGTATTTTCCACCGACATTCCAGCAGCGGAACATGTTTTTTTATCATGTTATAATATAACAAGATACTATACAGTATTTCAACTCTGCTGGTATAAGTTTATTTTCATAAATTTTTGATGCGTTTGAGATGCACCAGCATCCGCCTCTACCGCGTATGCGCCAGCTGACCTCCGTTCCGTGTGTGTACACGTCATCAACTGCCACCTTAGGAAAAACTAGTCTTGCTGAAACGAGTGACTAAAATTTGTCGCTGCCACCCGGACTATAAGGGTTAGTGATCTTTTTTCTCCGTGTAATGGCATTACCTGATCTGAAGTATGTTCGGATGTTTTTCCTCGATTGAATTCACCTTATCTTGGCTGTGTTGGTTTATCTGTTTTTTCAGATTCTACGGTAAAGGACCGCTCCTATACGTTTGTCGTACTACTAGTCCACTAGTGTTGAAAAGGCTGTAGGCCCGGTCAACCAAGGATAATTCCTATCTTCGTCGCTCCATGATGGTTCGACTCAAAATTCAGGTTGCGTCTGGTGTGCTTTGGTTTTCTATATACTGTTTTTTGGAATTTTACATCAAGAAAGGGCAATCCCTCCTAGATTACCTTTTCCATTGTGAAATTTATGGACGTTCCAATCTCGTTTATTATTCAGGATCCGCAGAAAAGCCTCGAGTTTTACGTCTCCATGGTCGAAATTGGAAAAGAGAGAGATGATTTGATGGTGGAAAACTTTGCATTTCAAATGTCTGGAGATTCTGAGAGTAATCCGAACATCAAGTATCAGATAATCCTACATTTCATTCATGAATTCCACTATTAATCCATCTAACACAATATCCTGCATTGTAAACTCGCATTCATCATCATCACACCTTCCCAGTGACAGAGATACTAACTGTTTGAAAGACCACTTGAAAACCAAGGCTGCACATAGTTAGTATAAGGTTCTATCCAAAGACTCGGTCTCATTGGGTTAAAAAATTGTGGTAATACCTGCTTCATGAACAGCATAATTCAGTGCTTATTAAATACAAGATTTTTGTTGGAGTATTTGAAAGAGGATGCCTATATCAAGGAATCAAACAAGAATACCTCGAGTACGAAGGGTGCTTTAATTGAAGCTTTTGCGGAGGTAATCAAGAATTTATGGTCGGAAGATTCATCAGACAGAGTGGTCGATACGGTCTCAGTCAAACGTCATATTGAGAGATATGCACCTCGCTTCATTGGTCTTTCCCAACAATATTCTCATGAATTTTTACGGTATTTACTTGAAGGACTACATGAAGATGTTAACCGAATATCGGAGAAACCTAATCCATCTTCGGCAGATATAGGTGATGATTTGGATGAAAGTTAAAGGCTGAAGAATCATGGTCTAGGTTCCTCAGTGTTGAAAACTTTACGATTGTAGAAATATTTGTCGGTCAAATATTCCCACTGTGACGCAGAGACAAACGAAGGGTGACCTCAACAATTGCCTTCGAGGACACCTGCTGAAGCTAAGAAGGGATATTTTCAGGAGCAGGCCTACTGTGGTGCAATGTCAGTGTGGACCCATCTCTGTCAAAAAAAAATGTCACGTTCAGATGAAAAAAAAGGCCTGAATTTCACTGAAAGCGTATATTTCCGATTTTGTGCAACAATCATTCAGCTTTAATGCTCACGCTCTATTTTCCCGAAGTTTTCTCATTTCTACTTATAATAATAATAATTGTAGGGGTCCTTGGTGGTATGATGGACACACTGCTCTCGAACTTAAAAATCATACCGGCTTGTCATAATATGGCAGAAATCTTAGCCGGGCGAATGCAGATAGTCGTCATCCTTGGTTCACTCCGTCTGCTCAGGGCACATGATTCTCGGACCCAGTAGTTGCTCACTCCACGGACGTGGGGAGTAGCTATCTGGGTAAATGTCACCAGCGTACCCTCCGGATTGTCGGAGCGCCGGAGACAGGGCCCGACTGGTATAATCCAAATGGATACAAATAATAATAATAATAATAATAATAATAACAATAATAGGTCTTTATTTTCCAAATATAGGTACGATATAAAAGGAAAAACGCCGAAGATCAGATAGTGCCACATATTTATATACGTGTTACCTCTGTTATTATTCTTTCTGTTTAACAGATGAATGACGCCAAACTTTCACGACCGGTAATGTCCGAACTTTCAGTGGTTCTCAGGTTTGTTGGTCGTCGTCTCGAGGTAATTTTTCCTGCCGTTTCGTCTACATCTGCGGTGGATATTTTAAAAGGCGGTAATGGACGAGTCGTTTGTATGAGCCAGACATCATCAGTCATGCTCAGGAAAAATTTGAATTATTCTCACATTTTGACCTACGGTTCCTAGCAGTCTGCAGTCGCTAGGCTTTGAACCCACACGACCGATTGCCAGAATGATTGAAAGGCGGTGCTTCTAACCACTCGGCTACCTGGTTATGAACTTGAAAGTAACCAAACGAAGATACTAAAATATCAAGCAATGGTATTTGATGAAAAATTTTGGATTTTATATGTGTCAAGACTTTATCCACTGACAAATTATTATTTCAGGTCAACTTCTCGTCTGTAGAAGAAGTTAGTCGGATAATTCTTCATCCAGCACATCCTCAACTGTTCGTTGTCAATGGATCGGCATCAGACGATATTTTGGGGTTAGTGAAGTCATCAGGGGCATTACTACTCACAAAGGCTAACAAGTCTTTGCTGTCCCATTCTCAACTGTTCCCAGTTGCACAGTTCAGACTTGGCGTGGAAGAATATGTGATTCTTAAAAAGGTGAGTACATTTTCCTTCCGCCAGTCTCGAAATCAATCACATGAATTAGATATAAAATTGGTCACAAACCCAATAGCACAAGATCCAGGGGCTTTAACCTGACACTGAATCTAATACAAATGATTTTGGCACACAGGCAGTTCTTCAGAGGTACTCAGAGAAAAAAAATTGTTCTGCACACGAGCACCTATGGAAAGTGATGAAAATTCCCTGGAAAACTCGGAAAATCGGTTGTTCATCAATAACTTGGAAGGAGTTGAACATTTTTATATAATGTATAGGAACAAACTTGTGGAGCGTGAAAATCTTTATAAAATATATTTTTTCTAATATAGCGTCCTATAAGAGATAATGAGCTTTAACTGATATCAGATTCTAGTGCGAACAACTCAGGATACCATAAGATTTAACCCCACGCTCGACTAAAATCTCTGTATCTTTCTTGTTTTTGATGGTCGAAAATTCATAACCTAAACGGTGTTTTGTAAAACATTTTCTGAAGGGTATTACAGATACTACTTTTAAGAGAAGAAATATTGCAATTACTCGACAGATGGCACTGCGGGCACAATAACTTAAAAATTTCGAAATGCATAAAAATCGAAATTGGAAAGACTATTGAATTCTCTTTTCAACGATGTGACACTTGATACCCCATGCCTTTTAAAAATAATGAGTTGATGCCCCTCCCCCCGCGCCACCTGTCGAGCAATCACCATATTTTTTCATTTCAAAAAGTAGTATTGGTAGAACCCTCAAAATAGTAGTTTACCTAACAAGTGCGGAAAGTGATACTTTTCCGCACGCGATTGCAGATGCGTGCGGAAAAGACACTTTACGCTCGTGTTAGGTACACTATTTTTTCTGCTAGCGGAAAAAACACAAGATTTCTATTTTAACCTTCTCCGACGCAATATTTAAATGTCAGTATAATCCGCATTAAAATGTTTTTTCCGCACTAAAGAAATTGCGGAAAAAACCTTTCCGCACTAGTGCGGAAAAGTGACTTTCAAAACTAAATAGAGTGCGGAAAAGTGGATTTTTCCGCACGCTAGTAGATTTTTTTTTATGTTTCTAGGTCGAACCGTTCAAAAGTAAACAGGGAGGGGGGACTATTAAAAGCCGAACAATATATGATAATAATTGCTGATGGATTTTTCTTTGAAATACCGTTTGATATACGAATTTTCGATCAAACACAAGGAAGATACTATCTCTCAAAGGAAGCAATTCTCGAAAAAAAAGTATAGTTGCCATTTTATGGAGATTTTTACGTTCTACAAGTTCGTTCGCATTCTTTATATCTAAATAATTTCCAACCCCTTCGAAGTTATTGATTTTCCAAGCTTTCCCAGGAATTTTCCACAATTTCCCTTGGTATTCGCGTGCAGAACAATTTTTTCACGTACTCTTCAAAAACTGCCCGTGTACCAAAAATTATTTCTATTGGATTTATTGTCAGGTTGTAGTAACATTTTAGCTACAGCGCTTGGACTACAACCCTTGGTAAACTTTTGGTAAACTTTTATGGTTGAAATTGAAAGGATACAATGTTGGATCAACATCTGGAATCATTCATGTACATCCGAGTTGTTTTTTGCTGACCACATTCACGAAACAATAGTTATTTATGCAACAAGTGCAAAAAGTTAGTGTTTATTGCACTTGACGTGAAATTGTCCAACGAGGCCATCAGGCCGAGTTGGACAACACGTCGAGTACAATAAACAATTTTCGAACGAGTTGCATACAACATTTTTTCTACGTTCATGCAAAAAGCAAAAAATGATTTATTAAGGTGCAGGAAAATGAAAAGCGCAACTTGAATAATTGATTATTACTATCGATTTGCACTGAAACAGATCACTATCATCTATTTTTCCATTAATAATACTCATTTTGAAACTTTCAATTCTGTAATTGTCAGAAATAATTTTTGACTGACGTTTCTATAACCACAGTTATTATGGAGTTATTCTCGAGAAGCCATTGTTTGTTTAACTCTGGCTGCTAACATCAATACAAAATAATATAAAATATGTAACTGTTCAAAACGTATTGCCAATCTCTGCTAAATATGTAATGGATTTGAATGTTTATGTTTGCCATGATGACAGCACGTTGAAGTGGAATGACAAATGAGTGTAATGAAAAGTACTTCTTTTTCCATTAAATATAGGTCAATAAAGTTTTGCTTTTTGCATGAATGTAGAAAAATTACATTTACTTTACACTTACTTTTCTGTAAATTGTACAACGAAGCTTGACGGAATAAAAACAATAATTTTTCAGATCGTTGAAGACAATCCCAGGATTATCAGCGTCAAAGGAGATACTCTCAGTACCAAAGACCTCAAACGTACTTCCTCGTCATGGGCAGCAGAACTCCATGCTGCCATCGAAGATTCTTCCGATACGCAAAACAGAATATGTCTTGTAACAACTCTGGTGCCGGTTGAAGGGTTCTACAACTTCGTACAAGAACTGAAGTCACTGCCAAGCCTGCAAAGACTCAGAGTTGTTTTCAATTTGGATAAGAAACCTCTCGATCTCAATCTGGCTCTACGGAGAGATCTCATACTGACGATACGAAAAGGCGATGCTTGGTTCACTTACCTACCATTCTGTACGCAGTACAAGGGCGACATAGAGCTCCAGAATTCATCGATGGCCGGCCTTGTGGATAACGAAACTATCAGTTATCTGAGCGTTAACTTGAAAGATGAGACTCTGAATCCGAGTATCCAGAAGACGAACGAGGTCGGCAACATAGACTATTCTGGTGTTACCAAACACGGTGAACAAGTTATGGGTCTAGCAAGACTGGATAACGACACTTCGAAGCTTGTATTGGATCCGCTGTTGTCATGGCCGTTGCCTGACGATTGGTCCTTAATGGATGGTGTTACAGTGCCTCATGCTTATACCAGTGTAAGTAAAGTTTTCAATTTTTTTTTCAAAAAACCGTAATCCCATCGCGGTGTGACCCCTGACATTTCATACGGTAATCTGTGTCGGTGATACGTCTCCCCTGAATACAAAATTGGAATGAAGATCAAAATTATGTCTATCCTTTTTCAAGATATTCAAAGTACAATTTAGACAAGCACTATATTTAGGCAATGAAAACCGTTTCCTGACAGTGCAGCTGTTGAAAATCAATGCCGATGAATCGATGTTCAAACTTGCTTGTTGTACTTATTGCAATAAACTATACAATTAATGAAGAATTCATTTATTTTTTCAACTTTTTGTTTGTCTTTTTTTCACAATTACTATAGCAAAAATAACATAAATATCATATACGCATCTGTCACAATTGAATACAATGTACACAGTCATCAAATAATTAGTACTTCCACTTCAACATTCCCATATCCCATATCTTGAGGATGACAATTGTTCAATTTTGAACATGTTTTATATTATGTGAAATTTTAAATTTCAACTTGGTCTATGGACATAATATTTTTATATGACTTCTTGTATACCTGACGAGAACGCACTGATGATGACTTAATAGTCGAAAGCGCTTTGGATATTTAAAATGATAATATTTTGCACGAAATACAAATTTTCTTCCTTCAAAAATTAGTACAAAGTCCCTCTCCAAAAGTAATTAAATAGGTTGCTATTCTGTCAAAGTATTGAACTTTTATAACTATGAATACCCCTTTTGTAACATATTCTATTCCAATTCTATCCTTTTCCAATTCTATTCAACTCTATCAAACCAAAATAATGTCTCCTTTCAAATTTGGAGGCTTTTATTTTAGTTTCTTATCAGCTTCATATTTTTTTGTTTGTTTTTCCGTTGAAGGAATGTGATTAATTACGATGCTGAACAACAGCTTATCAACAGTTTTTCCACCATCCTAAAAAAATTTCATGGAATTTCATGTAAACTTTCGGATTCCTTATAGCTCGTTCTACAATTCCATCATATGCACGATGAGAAGGAGTAGTATTCTTGATTTCGAAACACTTTTGAATAGCCCACTGATAATATTCTCCAGATTCAAACACTTTTGCACAGATCAGGAAAGGTAAATTGATGAAATAATGTTTCAGTTCTTTTCCATTTTCCATTGCTTTTGCAAATATATATCTGGTAGGATCTAGTACAACCTTTTATAAATGGGAACAAAGTCCATTTTTCTCAGAGGAGTACAGCACCAGATAGGAAATTAGGAAAATGGAAATAGTTCCCTTTACCTCCGAAGTACAGAATTTAATTTTCGGCATAACGGTGTCTATGTTTGAATCGCTACAAACTTGTAGCGTATCATCGACAAATCAGTTGACAAATCCTAAGAGAGAAACTTCTGAGATAATCACTTCACTGAGTATATGAATATTAAGCGCCACTTCAAGATTCCAAAGAGCACCACCATGCACCTCCTTCCAATTGCTGTAGGAACTCACTGTAATAGTTCGAAAGTATTTCAGAATCTTTCGAGGATTGTGAAAATACAATAACATACAGAGTATTGTATTTACAAATCAAGATATAGTTCTAATAATTCTTTTCTGCAGGTTAACAAAACGACCGCTATCTAGATAGTTCCCCTTGGGTTCTGAAAATAACAGTAGTATACAAGACACCACAAGAGCTTTCACCGATATTTTTATTTTTTCTAGGCTTACTACATGTTTATGATAGTTGGAGGATTGAAACCTGGAGATACTGTCCTCATCCATGCCGGAACTTCACCTATTGGACTAGCAGCATCTTCCATTGCAAATGATTATGGTTGTTCCGTCTATGTGACGGTATCTACTATTATCCAAAGAGCTTTTTTGAAGAAACAATTCAGTTTCGTGAGTACAGGAATTTTTTTCAAAATTCTTAAATATATATTTACGTATCTATTTTGCCTCAATTGTTATTGAACAGCAATGTATTATGGTCTCAAGAGCCCCACGACACGCTCTGTACTTCTGTACCCATCACGCGACTACAGTAGACCAAGCTGTTGAAGACACCATCCTGGCAGGCCATTATGAATCCCTCGGTCTCCGACGTGAACCAACTTGACCTGAGAAATGCGATGGACGAATTTTTGGATAAGCCATGGTCTTCAATGTTTTTGTAGAAGACCTCCATGCATTGGCTCATCCTTATATAGCTGCAGGAGTACTTCAGTGTCCACAGCTTCAAACCAAAACAAGACCAGTTTCATCGGCTGCAAGGGCAGCTGCTTTGAAAACGAATGCTCCGATCTTTGCTCTCTCATGGTCGTTGACCAAGCAGAGGAGAGAATCTGAACTCCTTATCACTTTACAAGCTACATCCAGCACGATTCTGTTATGTAGATACTCCAAAGTACACGACCTACGTCTGCGAATTTTCAAACGTGGAACGGACGATGTAGGATGCAAGCTTCTATAAAGATGCATCATATTGCAAGTTTTCACGTCGACTTGTCGCAGCTCCTCTTGAGTACATTTCATCACTCCAAATGAGTAAAGTAGGATCAGAACGGGCAGCATACCAGTTCAGCAACTTTATTCTTCCCAGACAGTTTTGATGAGCAGATCTGCCAGAGTTTATGCTTGCCGCGGAGAGTGTTTTCAGCAGTGAGCACCTCTTAGGAAGGGCGTTTTCCACCCCTAGATAACTATACGTCTCTTCGGTATCAATATGATGAAGGGTGCTGTCGTCTACGAGCTGGACATCTTTTCCGTATTTCTCGTAATTTTCTCTTCTGAGATGAGCCGTTGCATATTTGTCGATAGTATTCGTGTACTCTTGCACCACTCTTCGGGACTGATGTAGATCCATCTCTCCGGAGGCATATAGTTTGAGGTAGAATAAATGGGTGACCTTGTGCCTTCGGTGCTGGGGGTGCCGCAGTTGTAACTACGGGTATTTCTGAGTGCAACGGATAATGGCAGTGGTGAGATACAGAATAAGAAAGGGCTGAGAAAATACCCCTGAAAAACATACACCCCGACTAGAGATCACTTACCCCTTTTAAACTCTGACTAGACCATATCTTACAATGAAGCGGTTCTTTCAGAGTGGCATGACTTGTCCAATGCATCTTACTCTGATCGGGTACCGCAATGAATCATATTATTATTATTATTACTGATAGACATTTGTCGTCGTTGTCACTATTTAATATATTTATATCTATTTTATGTTCAAGTTACGAGACTCGAACATTCTCAATTCCGACGATTCGTCCTTCCAAACGCAACTGATGCAAATCACTAACGGTAGAGGAGCCGACGTAATCCTTAACTGCGTTTCTGGACCGTTGCTCCACAGTTCTCTGGAATGCATTGCCGACTTTGGACGATTCATCCAGTACGGAAAGTACGATCCCGAAGAGGGGAACTCTTTCGGGATGTACTGTTTTTTGAGAAATCCTTCGTTTTACGTGGTCGATTTGAACAACATTTGCTCCAAGCCCAAAGAAGTTAAGGAAGAACTCCGAAAATTAGTTACTGCTGGTTTAGAAAAGTTGGTCGTGAGACCATTGATCAGGGAAGTTGTGACAAGGAACGATGTACAGAATATGCTGTGGTGAGTGAGCTTTATTCTGATATTTTGTTTCAGGTCGATATACAGAGTGTTTATTCAATGGTTCAATACCAAATTACTTACAAAAACGTTATAGGAATATATTATATATCTACCTTCAAAAATCCACTTTCTTCATTTAATATCTTCATTAATTTTCTCCTGGATGCACCATTGAGCTTTATTATCGTATAAACAGGAGACGATTAGATCGACTATAATCACTTAAGGAAGCTACCGTATTAGCGAAATATGTCGTGGTGTTGAATAAAAGTGTGTACAATTAATATACAATATAATTATACAATTAATATAAATCTTCATCAAGTAAGAGCCGAGTCAATCTTAAATCTGAGCTTTGTTTTCAGATATCTGCACCTCATGATATTGTTGATGAAATATATAAAACTACAAATAACTCGAATGAATGTATATTTGAAACCTCAGGTTTGAATACAACCCAATGAGGAATAATTTGTTTTCCAGTATTGTAAATAGTATATTCAATCTACAAGTAAGTCAAAATGGGTGAGGAGCAACATTAAAAATGAAGAGAGATATCTGAACCCAAAGTTCAAAGACCTTTTGGGAGATTGTGAAATAACGTCATGGCTGACCAATGTTCCAATAATATTCACTTCTGTTATGACAAGTACCTGCCACAAAACAGCTACCTCCCTGGCTAATACCATGAAGGTATTGAATTAAATAAAAAATGTACTCAGGCAGTATTATCCATTGCAGAAGACATGCAAGGGCTCCCTGTAACCAAATAGCAGAATATTGTTTTGATTTGGATGGAGGTTTTTGCCTCTCATGCAATTCTCTCTCGAATTATCACATCCAATTCGTTCGCAATCATCAGAAGTTTTGAAGTTTTGAAATTCACTTTATAGAATGACGTTATTTTCTGATTGGCTTGGACGTTACTTTATGATCTATAGTTGTTGTTTAAACTACAAAGGAGATGAATCGATCTGTTTTTTATAAAATGCGGTTATTTTAACTATTGATTGAGTAAAATATCAATGACGCACATTTATAAAGTAATAATAATCACCAATAACGCAAAGGAAATGATTATTGTGTCATGTTATACACAAGCCATGCTATGTAGGCATGAAAACAATAAATAGCATTTTGTTATCATATCTAGATATTGTATGAATATGGAATGTGGAAATACTCTTATGTAAGTTAAAAGGTTGATTTATTCATTTTCAATTATCAATTAAGTATCAAAAAACATACAATGTGTATGAATGGACAACCAATATGAAAAAACATTTAAAAAAAATTGTAGATATTATTGATAGGTAACAATTGAATCAGTACTAAGCAGATTTTATCAAAAATGTTCGATAATTAATTCATTATTATGCGTCGTAGTTTTCTTCTAAATGTGCCATTATTAGTTAGTAATAATTGTACCACACCACATTGTCCTTTCATTTTTGTTTCTTCATTCATATCTTGTTTTTCGCATGCATGCTATGCAGTCCATTGTACTGTTTTGGGTTTTTATTGAAGAGTATATACAGAGAGTATGGGCAATGTCCTATGATTTTGTAGATTGTAGGGGGAGTTGTAGAGTCTATGCGGCCTTTAGAAGCAGTCCAACATATTAGATCTTTTGTGCATTTTCATACGTTTTCAAAATCTGAATCTATTATGATATACATACCTACCAAAATATTTCATGAAAACTACAGTTTCTATAACCTCAACTACTAAATTTTGCGATCTCTCAGTCTACAAATAATTACAGATAAGCTTATGAATTCTGTTTTTTTTTCAGCAAAATCAAGAGTAGTGCTAATATGGGTAAAATAGTCTTGAAAGTCAGTGATAACTTCAGCGTGAACAAGCTCAATGTGAAGAAACCGAACAAGTTCATCTGTAATGCCAAACAGTCCTATCTTGTCTATGGTATGTATATATTTCATTCATGAGATCGTTACATATTTATATGGTGCTCCCGTTCGCTATTTTCGAAAAGTGTTATTATCGGTACGGCAAATGTTCATTATGGAAAAATGTAATAGGTAGCATGGGGTGCTAGAAGCATGACTGACGGAACTCAAATGGAGGACTCAACGTGGAAAAACCTTAGAATCGGGAATTGCTGACCATGCTTAGACTGAGCACATCATACCATAATATCAGTAGATAAAAATATGGAGAATTTAGTGGTGATATTGTCGGACAAATTGTTTGGGGCATCCTAGTTGTCAGACAGTCCCAAAAGTTTGGGGGGGGGGGGGGGCTGAAAAAAAGCCCTGTTATCGAGAATTGCCGCAAATTGCATGTTGTCTAACTCGACATGAAGAATAAATGTCCCGAGGACTATTACAAACAATCGAAATACTGTTAAAAAAATTCACCAGTTTTCAGGTTACGCCTACAACTTCATACGGCGTTTGATCATCCTCTTTGAGGAATAAACTCCCAAGCGTTGACGTTTCGAAGACTTTTTTCCATCTCAGTTCCAAAAACTCCAGAAAAGATGTCCGACATTTCGATTCCTCCACACCAAATGAGTTTTAAACAATACTCTCTGGCATACTTATTGTAAAGAAGGTGTTTCTGTGTCTACAAGATTTTCGCATCTGAAAACAAATTTGGACAGTACCGAAAGTTTGAAAGTACAAATCTGTTCTATTTTGTTTAGTAGTGGCCCATACATTGCGACCTAGAAGATCTGTTCTGTCACCTTCTGATGCCCAACCATTTAGGGTATCTAAACACTAGAGCAGTTTCTCCAACTCTATGGCTTTGAAAAAGTTCAGGATATCGGATGACTTCAGCTTAGGTAGATTTCCGTCTCCTCTGAGGTATCCTACTATCGGGTTTTGCTCCTCTTCCTCGCAAAATCTGCATTCTTCTTCCTCGGCTAGTCCAAGTTTCTTAATCGGTAGTGCCCTATTAGGATTCTCTGTCAGTATTCTGAGCTTGTTTTCAGTCTTGCTGGTGTAATTATCTGATCTCTCTTGGTTGTAGTTTCGAAGTAGTATCTTAGCCTGCCTCATTCCTTGTGATTTCATCCAGTATTTGGATCTTTTGTTCTTCACTCATTCTTTAAGTTGATGAATTATTGTGCTGGCACTTATTTCGCAAAATGATCCAGGTCCTAGAATTGGTGATTCAGCCCCTTTTTTGCCAGCACGTCTACTATTTCATTACCCTTCACTTCAGTGTGTCTCGGAACCCACAGTGTCTTTCATTTCGTTTCTCTAGGCACTCCCACACCACCTTGGGGTTCAGAGTAGTAAGGCCTTTGCTTGGCTACCTGACATGATGTAAGTACAATATAGCATTTCGTTTTCACAGGTGGATCAGCCGAAATTTGGACAGACGTCGTTGAGTGGCTAGTCCTGCACGGAGCCAAAAAAATCGTGGTCTCCGCTGACACGAAACCAACGCAGAACTATATCAATCGAAGACTGTCTCTCCTGCAAACCTATTACGGCGTAGACATCATCATGGCTTCCAACAAACCGACTAAAGAAGGAGTAGCCGAGCTACTCTCCGAAGTCTACACCTTGGGACCAGTCCGTTTGGTATTCACTCTTCCGAACAAAACGACCGGATCCAGGACCAGTGACACCAAGCCCGTGCAATATCTCGACAGCGCTTTGAGAACAACAGCTCCGAAAGCTGTACTAGTCAACTTCATCAACTCCGCAGCTGGATTGTGCTACACTAGAGCTGAGGCAGGTTTCGCAACCTACAACATTCAGTGTCCGGAAAGTTTGGAAATAGCTGACGGAATTTCTATTTTGGACAGTACACTGAACTCGAGACTGAATAACGTTGTAGCGAAGAAGAGGCAAACTGAGCAGGACGATCTCAGTATACAGGGTGCTATCAAAGGTAAGTCTGATCTACGATATGGTACTAGTGCCAGTAACCAAAATCATGTAACATACCCAAATCACTGAAACCGTGTGATATCGATAGATTGTATAACCCTAGATCCAACTAGGGCCATATTTGAGCGAGTTAGCGTTGAGCGAATAAGTCATGACGTCACGCTTGAAGGCGCTTAAATTGTTTGGCACTTTTTGAGGTTTTGTGAATGTGCAATCAATGATATTATTTTTGTAAATCCACCATATACAGTGTGTCCCACTTACCATGCTCACCATGGGTATCTTTTTAATGGTGAAATCAAATTTCCGTGGCACACGGTGTAGAACGTTTTTAGCGATCCACGGAGATCCAGATGGTTAGTTTTCTTCTTCCTGAATTACAATAAACTTTTATCTATTTCATTTCTCCAAAATTTATTTTTGATTTTCAAATGAGAATTATACATTGTGTACCTTCATTGTAGTTCGGTATTTCTCCAATCATTGCGTCTCTTTTCATTTTATTCGTTTGGTTTTTTGATGGATGTTATTATACCATTAGTAATCTCGCCTTTTTTCTATTTTACCGGTTTAAATTTTTTACTGCTTTGTACATGTGTGCTTTTCTTACTCCAGATTTGGGTAACTTGATTCCAACTATCGAAGAAATCATCAAAGAACAAAAGACGACAACGAAAGAACCAGAATGGGTGCAAGTGATTAGCGAGGGGCCTCTGGAGATTAGAGAATTGGCACCAGTGTTCATTATTCCTGGCCTGACGGGACAGAGAGAACTAGAAGGAATGGTTCAGCGTCTCCTATTCCCCACATTTGTATCTGTGCCACCCTCCACATCATGGCCGATAGAAAAAATGGCAGAAGTTTATGCAGAGGTAGATACTTGATAGCATTACCAGTCAGCGTTTTCAAATAATTCTAAAGAGCTCATTAACAAAATTTTACTACTGAGTATGCGTCAGATTTGACGGGCACGAGTATATTACAAACATGGTAATGACAACGCGAATGCCAAGAAAATTCAGCTAGTAGGTCAATCAAAATTTTGATAATTTTTGTTTTGTTTTACCAATGGGCACTCTATTCATTATAAATTGTGAATTTCCACACATTCCTCATACATTGACAAGCTTGTGAATGAGCATATGATATCGTTGTAATCGAAAGTAGAATACCTCATCGAATCTTATAACAACCACTTGGGGCAACTACCACAGTTTAATATCTTGGCCAAACTGGTAGAACCTTCAAACAACGCCTAGCCGAGCACAGGAGTAGTTTTGTAAACGGGAAAACAAATTCCACGTATGCTTACCATTTATTAATCGAAAACCATATTTTCGACAATGATTTTGAAATTTGAAATCCTTCATGTTGAAAACAAAGGTAAGAAGCTGAATCTTTTAGAAAGTATGGAGATTAATAAATGGAAAAGTTCTCAGTACTTGCTCAATGACCAACTCGAATTAAACTCGTCACCACTCATAAATTTGTTTTCCTGGAAAGGTTAGATGTAATTAATAGAAATGTAAAGGTACTTATCCTGAATTTATTGGGAGTTAGGTATACAACCGAAACCTAATTAATTTTAGATAAGTATTTAAAGTAATCAAGCAAAATGTAATTTAGTATATATTCACCACTTGAAAAAGCTTTTGTAAAGCGAAACAATTGTCGTGGTTTTGTAAACCCTCTTTATGTGAAAATCATTTGAACTATAGTTTCATTATAGAGATTAACATGGATTTTCATCTAGTATCGGCTATATCAATTCAAAAAATAAAATTCAACTTTTCTCATTTTTTTTCCAGAAAATGCGCACTATTTATCCGCAGGGGGTATTTAACATCATCAGTGTATCATCAGGAGGTGTTTTGGCCACTGAAATTGCACGGATATTGCAGAAAGAAAATGCCAGTTTACACTTGTTCTTCGTCGACAGTGCACCAAAGAGAATTCAGCATGCTCTTGAGAAACTTGGAGAAAACAGAAATGATCAAGAACTCAATTTGCTTAAGATGGTCTTGGATATCAAAGACTCAGAGGTAAGCAAGATGAAGAATTATACTAAAAATATGTTTTCCTACAAGCGTGCGTGATTCACCCTCTACCCGCACGCAATTCAGTTTGGAAAGTGTCATTTTCCCACACTAGTGCAGGAAAAACATTTATATGATATCCTCGTAAAATATAAGTGGTGGGTGACAAAATATGAAAGTTCAAGCTTTTTTGTTGCAATACTAAGTGAGTTTGTTCAAAATCATCCATCATTTTGCCCTATTTATTGAAAAAATGAACAAATATTGATAAATAAAAATGTATTGCTATGAAAATCACCCTTCAATGTTGAAGAGTGTATTCAAAGTAAAGCAAAATTTGGATATTAGCAAATTTTACAAAATAATTGCATTCATTAAAAGACAGAATGTCGGTTTTCGACCGAAAAAGGCCAAAATCTTCACTCAAGAAGACGTTTCAAAATTTATGACTGAAGCACCCGATGACATATACCTCATGATTAAGTTAGTAGCAATTTTTGGATTAGCTGGTGCTTGCAGACGAGAAGAGCTGACAAAACTGACTATTGACGACATAGACGACAAAGAAAACCTGATAATTGTTAATATCAAGGATTCCAAAAATCATTCCTATAGATCCTTCGTGATATCTGAAGAAGCAAATGATGGTTATTTTTTGAACGTATACAGAAATTATGTACATTTACGTCCAAAAGAGACTCACCGTCGTTTATTCTTGTATTACAAAAGTGGAAAATGTACTGTGCAATGTGTAGGAATCAATACCATAGGAAAGATACCCTCCGAAATAGCAGTATATCTGCGCCTTCAAAATCCAGAGCTTTACACTCTTCACAGCTTCAGGCGTTCCTCAGCCACTTTACTTGCTGACTGTGGTGTGGGTATAACTAATATCAAACGCCTAGGAGGATGGAAATCGACTTAGTTGCAGAGGGGTATTTAGAAGACTCCACCAATCGAAAAAAAGAAATGTCCGACAAAATTCTCAATTTGAACTCTACATCGTCTTCCGGGTGCATTTTAGAACCATCCACGTCTACTTATATCGATCGGCGACGATTTGATGCCTGTGCCTGCACATTCGATTTCTTTCGATAATGTATTGCCCGAGTTACCTTCTTCTTCAGGAAATCAGCCATCTTCAAAAAATATGCTGGCTTCCGCTATAAATTTACATAATGCATCAAATTGTACATTTACAATAAATATCACGAATAACTAGTGGATAGAAAATGTTACTCTTGTTAGTTGTTTCCATTTGCATGAATAAATAATTGAAAAAATGAATTTGTTTCCTACGCTTGTAGAAAAAGTATTGTTCCTAACTCATGCGGAAAGTGTCTTTCCGCACTTGTTAGGAAAATTACTATTATAATACTGTTTTCTAGGCTTTATTCAAGTATATTTATTGCGAATTGAAACAAAGCATATCTATTTGAGAAATAGATGTGCTTTGTTTTTATAAAATTCTGCAAAGATAGCTTATGAAAAATAGTCAAATGCACCACCTAGAATTGCCAGAGTGCCTGAAGTTATTTTCAAATATAGCAGCATCGTTCTATATGTTTCATGCTGGGTCAAATGACCTCCCCAAATTGTTATACAGGCTTGTATTCTAATACTCATTCCGTTTTTCAATTTTAATTCAATTTTTTTTTATCTGTGCATTGTTTTCTTTCGGTTCTAGGTCTTGAAAAAGCTGGAAACAACAAGCGACTGGGGCAGTAGAATAAACATATGTCTTGAGAGCTACCAAGGCACGAAAAGCCAACGAAACCTACTGGAAGGTGGTCTACTCCGTCTCTATGACCAGATCGGCAATGTTTCTGCTTACCAACCAAACGACGAACTGATATCTGGACGAGTCCACTTGCTAGTACCGAATGAAGCTAGCCAGTACGATAACTGCGGCTTGGAAATGGTAATAAGAGATTCTGAATAGTAATAGTTCCTCAATCCTATAATGAAAACACGGATTTATCATTACAGCCTTTCGCTTTAACCTAGGCTGGTCGTTAAGTTATGCTTTGAAATTGAATTTCAACTTATCATCAATTAGCCAAGAAACCTAGTACAGAGCGTTCCTATTATATTGATACTGTTACGATTTTGGGGTTCGTCGCTACAGAAAATACTGGACAGTTTCGACTCGCTCATTTACAGCTCCAAAATGATTTTTGATGACTTCGACTTTAACTTCCTCGTCCAATCTTATACAGCCTGATAGAAGATTTGAGAACGTCTGTCGCGACGAGAACATCTAGAATCATCCATTTTGTCAAGTTCCAGAAGTCCTGCTTGCATTTATTGCCTGGATGCTGACGTAATCAGACTCGAACTGGCCGGTATTATTTGATTGGAACTTGGAACTATAGCGGTTGCTGGGTTACCCCTCGCCAAGCAGGGGAGTGGGGTATTTCCTAACATTAACCCCTCTGTAATTTATCAGAAACTGCTTCTTCGTAATAATATGGATATAGTCTTTCCAAATGGACGACTTTCATCTTAGTCCTAGAGCGGCGTTGGATTCTGTAGACCAAGTCTTTGATCCTTTTCTTCAACTCGTATGGTCCTTCCCATAGTGATAATTTGAAAGACAGGTATTTTTTTCTACGAAGATTATACAGTCAAACTCGCCAGTTTCCTTTGAACCCTTTTAATTTGGTTTAAAATCAGTACGTGTTTCAATCCTGTTGCCAGTCTTTTGGGCTATTTAGTGAATATTCAACAAGATTTTTCTTAGTTTATCGGCATAGTCCTACACATACGTTTCTTTGGAGCTTGGTGATCTGAACACCAAGTCACAGGGCAATCTTTTCTTGGTTGAATCATGAGCAGCTGCTCTGTTTGCCATAAAAAAAAATTATTTGATGTTTTTCCACATCATTGGAAAGATGTTCTTCCATAAATCGATCTTTTAACAACACCATCCGAAAGAGGGCGATCTGTCAAACACCCCAATATAGTTTTTGCCCTGCACTGTTTGGAACCTTCGGTGTAGTAATGAATAAAATGGAGTGTTAGCCCAAAAAGATTAATCTTCTCTCTTGAAGATGATCACTTGATGATTAAAACAAGTGTCGATGTGTTAAAAATGTTGGGATGTAACTCTAGTATATCGACCCCAATATCGTAACAATAGTATCGAGTAGAAAGTTATCATATCTGAATTTGATTTCAGTCTTATCCACATTAAAACGGAGACATACTTGATTTATTGTTGTTGAATTGAGATCGTTTATATTAAGTAAAAACAAGACAGGTATAATCAAATGCTTTTGAAAAATCACAGAATGCTGCTGCAGTAAAACAATTGACAGAAACATAAATGTATCGATTACCAATTAAAAGCAAATGGTAGATATATATTTTTTTAATTGAATGAGGAAGCAACTGACTGTTTTATCGAGTATACAAATACACCACGAATCAAAACAATCTATTTTATTTCAGTACTATCAAGCTACTCCTACGGTTACACTGGTGCCTGGAAACCATTTGAGTATCATTCCACACAACGCTACAACGGACTATATTAATATGAACCACTGGATAATTTAATAAAATGTCAAAGATCGTTACATGGAGTGTTTTTTTAAACCCCTTACGTCGAATATAATTTTTCTACAAACGTCAAAAAATGACAACGTTTGCGCATTGATAACAATATGCGAAGTGACCTTTTTTTTATTTTCGTTCGTTACCATGACACCGTCGCACTGCATGTAAGCTATATTGGATTTCACATATTACTTATTTTAAAACAATATTTTTTGACGTTTGTAGAAAAAATTTTGTTTGCATCTAGTGAGCGAAATACTTTGGTGACCTCGGCAATTTTTTTTCCCTCGGCTGATCACCAAAGTAGCATTTCGCACACGAGATACAAAAATAAGTATTTAAGTTATTCATCATATTACAGGGCATCATCACAAAGTTCTACCCATGAAGGGCTCTGCTGCTATTCTAAGGAAAATTGTCCAGAGATACTTTAATGTGGTCTAAATTTGACAGCCTTACGCTCCACAACAGCTCAATTATTAAATGTGTCGAATATCCCATAATCAGAATCTCAGAGGTTTGTGCTACAAGGAGTATTGAACTTTCAAATTTGCATCAATCATATTATATGGAATAGTTCCAATATTTTGAATGAAACTCATTAAAAATCTCATAAAAAACGTATGGGATAATACTGCGCACTGCACTTGAGCTCGAGTACCTCAAGAAAATCAAACTAATTCAAAGAAACTTTTCGTAAAAAATAGACATCACTTTGTCAAAAGACCATATTAACTAATAATGCAATCGGAACTTTCGCAAAAGACAATACTTTTGCTGATAATTGGCAAGAACCATGAAACCGATGCGTAGGTGTTTCCATTTTGAAGTAAAAAATAATTTCAGCTATGGTATTTGAAGAGCAATATAAAGCGGTTCTTGTAGAAAACTTTGCCTAGTTTCAAACAAATATAATTCAACGGTCGTAGGCGGTAGTTGTTGTTTTCTGTTGGATTCTTGCCGACGAATTACCTTGAGGGTGGTGGAAGAGTACACGCATGCTAATATAATTGAGGAGCTTGCGCTCAAAAGCGGCTATATCCATTTGGAAAAAATGCTTAGGAATTGACGAAAACTTTTTATCGGTTCGCCTAATGCATATAATATATCCAGTTTTGATGCAAAAGGCCAACTTTATATGCGATTTTAAACTACAAATGCCCGTTTTGAATGCATGCCAGTTGATAGATTTTGTGAAACTTATCCGAACTTTGCGAAAGAAGCATATCGGCAAAAAAACTATCCGCTTTTGAAATAAAGTCCTCAATTCGACGCATGTACCACGTTTCATTTCAAAATGAAAAAAATCTGACTGGCACACAGTTACAATAGTTTGGGAGGTCGCTGAGCTGGACGGAATAGCTTGTGGGATCACTCGCATCTCGATTCCGCAAAAGTTTCCTGATCGGTACCATTCTCCAGTCTTTCGTAATTTTCCGCATTGAGGATTATTCTCGTACCGAAGCAGATTCAATGAGAAGACTGGTTGGTGGGTTCTTGATTTAAAAGCTTTAGATTCCATGTACGGTGATTATCTGATACATATGTGGAGAGCAGCATCCTCAAATTTCGGTGTACTCTCTCAGATCTAACTCTGCTAGAACATGTTCCGTACTGTCCTTCAGTACCACCTATTTCCACTCAGGACCTCCTAAACCATGTATGACCAGCTGAACATATTTGTACAGTTTCCCATCAGCAACTATCTAATCTGGAAATTTCAGAGGAGTATCTCCACCTTCCGTAGCAAACCTGCCACCCATGATTGTTGATGTTTCTGCGTCAACAAAGGGGAAATTTATTACAGGAACGGCACGGAATAATAAAGCATCTGGAACGACATGTTCCTTTTCTTCCCTGGTACTGGTAACTCCAGAATTTCGATACTTTGTCGGAGACTACGTGCAATCCGTGTCTGTCCACTATACGTATCACGGGTATTACATATTGGGTTAGCAAAACTAACATTTCTCCCTATTCACCTTCCGAAATCTCCTGGAGAGTGAGATGCTTTTCCAAGGTCAGTGTGACAATAACCACATCGTCGAAGTAGACAAATACGTGAGGTATCGATTCAGGGCCTAGGATGCCAGGTAGCAGGTGAGTTATGTAGGTCAAATGGCATACGTTCGAATTAAAACAACCCTCGACCTAGAACGGTAAAAGCTGTATAGGGCCTCGAACTCTCGGCTATAGATGCCTGCAAATAAGTATATTTTATGTCGACTAACGAGAGGTACTGGATATTGCGCCGCTTATCCAATGTGCTGGACGCATAAGTAAGGGGTTAGCCATTCCTTTTTTGTGATTGCGTCGAGTTTCCGGTAGTCCACATATTATCTGTGACCCTCCTTTCTGACCTGGGGGACAGGAGACGACCAAGCACTCTTCTCTGCTTTAACTCAATTCTCTACTCTCGTACAACAATCCATGCAGAATTGGTATGGCTTATCTGAGAAAATGTCCTCAGGAACATTCCTTGCCAAGCGATGTTCTTCCACCACTTTAAAAGGGTGGGCAAAAGCATCATACATCATCTTGATTTCAGAGAGACTTAGATGGAACAACGCCGCGTCCAAGAAATAACCATAGTTGAAAAACCCTCTTCCTGTAAATGTCAGCATAAACTTGGAACCGTCGGGATTGAAAAAAATTGTTGCAGGTATTATACCCGCCGATCTATACCTACTGTTCCCCTCTGGAGTGGTCGAATAGACTCAATGTGAAGACTTTCAAAATAATGCATCCTGAGTCGTCTGTTCCACGGTTATACTGCCCCAAACGACAAGGAGGCCGTGGTCGTTTGAGTCTCTATGACAGAATAGTACTGGATGGAGCTTGTAAAAACCTCAGAAGTTCAGATACCCTTGATTTGCGACCATGATAGTATAGTCGATGAACTTGGTATCAGTTCAACATTTAACGAGGTGGCGAAAACTTCGAGTTAGAAACCGTGCAGCAGATGTCCCATATTGAAACTGTGGAGACTCCTGCAGCTACACAAGTATCAGCCAGTGTATTGGGTCTTTTTCAAGAACATTGAAGATCTTGGCTTATCCGAAGATGTAACCTTCGCATTCTTCAGGTTGAGTGGGTTAAAGTCAAATACCAAGAGATTCCTAATGGCCTGTCGTAATGGTGTTATCAACGCCCTGGTTATGGAGATCCCTGACTCTAGATGCAGAGTGTGTCGGGGCTGCTGAAGACTCTAATGCATTTGCTACCACTGTGCTAGTGTTGCCATATGTTTCGAAGGATATTGAGTCAGTTATGGTAAATGAGAAATGCCGATTCTATCGAAATTACTCAATCCCCACCCCCGGGAAATAGAAGTAAGTGAGCCGGATGGGCAATGAAAGTGGGACGATTTTCAACATGGAGTTTTTTGCTCATAAATCATAGTTTGACAATTTTAACATAGAATTTTTGTTTTCTCACATGCTATTTTGTCTCATCTCCCATAGCACACTTTCACGAAAAGTATGATTGTGATATATCGATAGAAAGGTAATTTTGTACCGAATCGAAATTTCTAAAAAAAATTATAATTTCTATTTGTACTGAAAAAAATGGATGTCCTTCCAGTCAAACCAAATTTGAAATATCCATACTAAATAACAACGAAGATACAGGGGGGGGGGGGTAAATTGGTTCCGGGTCACCTGGTATACCTTTGTTAACATTGTTACAATACGTAATTTCATTGTAAACAAATATGCGCCTCATCATATTCACGAAATTATAAAGTTTCTGTGCGTGAGATATGGGTCGAAATTTCCTTATTTCATGCATCAGCATATGAAGCAATTGACTTTAGTATGCAATTAATATTCATGACGCTAATGTGAGGGTCACATTTGACATCACAATAGTTCACTTTACAAAGTTTTGACTGACATAATTATTGGTAAAACACTGATCTATCATCGAGTGAGGAGGAGCCCGAATATGAATGAATGAATGAATGTTTATTCAAGAAATCATTAATACATATTAATACAAAAATATATATATATATATATATATATATATACAGTGCGACGCTAAATTATAGAATAAATTCATTATACAGATATTTCGGAAAAATCCTCGGACAGGTCAATTTTTTTTCCGATGGGCCAATTTTTGAAACCCACCCAAAATATATAGGGTTATCCGCATTTGAGTAAAAATTACTCTGATGCTATTTTTAAATGAGAGTTATACCACTTATAACTGCTACGATTAGGATATTTGTGAAGGTGAAAAACTATTTTTGATAAATTGTGTTTTCCGTTAACGTGCTGTCGTCCCCCTCAGCCCTCAGAAGTCGAAACATGTGCGAGCTAAGCATCAACGAGGTCTTACTTTTTAACGTGCGATTCCTAGCACGACCCGAGAGAATAGATCTCGAAAGGAGGTCGTCCGTAAGTCTCCATCCAAACCATAACTTCCCATAGCGTTGCTTGACTCGAGATATCGATGACCCACGCGCTCTACCGTTCGAGCTGTCCTCTCGGATAGGATGCATACTCCAGACACAAAACGTAAAAAAATGTCCAACCCCCAAAGCGAAAAGTAGGCACCCTCTGGAAATTTTACTGGGTCGTCTTCGTTTTTCCTTATAATTCACCAAACATTTTCTGATCACCCACATACTTCTGAGAATTTTTTATGAATTCAGGTACTGAAAAACGTTTCAGCTCTAGGTGTAATAGTGTTTTGGATCATTAACAATCTTGCTTGGTTCGACGGTCGAGGTCAAAAATCTTGATTATTGATAGGACATCATAAACAACTCAGCAAAAAATATCAAAACCTCCGGATCTGACGCAAGGTCGCCCCCCTTTGAGGCTACCAAGTTACTCGAATTCCATAACAAAATGAATCATTACCACCTAATTACACTATAATAGGAAAAATACAACTGAATCCTCTCTTCTTTCTTCCTACCTGATTCCTCTGCTTATTTCTGCAAAAAATACTTTGCCATACACAATGAATCTCATAACTAAAATTATATTTCTAATCAAGCAGGAAATCTGCTTACTGTACTATTTTTATATTCTTATGGATGTTAGTAAGGATACAATATAACATTGGTATGATAAATCTTCACGAATATTAGTTAATGAAAATGTCCATACAGAAAAAATTGCCCTGGAAAAAAGTACCTGAGGAAAAATGAGTCTAGGGAAAAAAAACAGCCCAGGAAAAAATTCTCCAGGGAATGAAGATTTAAAAAAAAGTACAGAGAAAAAGATTCTTGGGAAAAAAGATTCCACGGAAAAATATTCCAGGAGAAAAAGTCCCGAAGAAAAAGGGTCCGTTCAAAAGATGTCTAGGGAAGAAAAAGGCAAATAAGGAAAGTCGGAGATGCAAGAAAATACGAGGAAGAAGTGAGCCCGGAAAAAGAAGAGTGCATGGTACATTGGTACAATAATAATAATAACAATTCAATCCATGCACTGAAAATCGCATAAGCACTCGCACTAGCAGTGCACTGTTTGAAACCTTTGGTGTAGTAATGAATATAGGTACTCAAGATAGATAGATAGATAGATAATTTATTCATCATTAAAGCTTTTTTACACAACGGTACAAAAACTTATCAGACTAGTCAAACATATTAAAACTCATAAAAAACATTATAAGAACCTACAGAGAATATAAAGCTTCATTCCAACACCAAACGTCTATTTTTAACACCTCAAGACGTGGTTAAATCTAACCTAACCTTTGATGAGCACTTGGTTATTGAAACACGTGTCAAAAGGTGTTGAAATAGCGATTTGATGTTGGGATAAGACTCCAGTATATTCATACTTTTGACACTCAAACAACACAAAAAGAATCAATTATATTATTATCAATTAGTAATTGTCTTTTAATATTTTGAAGTGATATTATGATTGGATTTCGTGTGACATAAATTCAGAAATTCAGAAATTCAAATAACAGTTTGAATCAATCGATTTGGGATACCACCGCAACTACCACACATTTTCAGTTGGTCTTTGAACATTTGCCGAAATAAACTTTCGTATTTGGACGTCTGAGATGTATTCAACCTGACTCGCATCTACATGAGTACAGATTCAGATTTTGGTAAAAAATCATACTTGAATTGATATGATATAAAATGAGTTTTTGGTACAGTGATGGGAGCTACACCTTGTATAGATCGCCTACAGTATCATTATCGTTATTATCAAACTATATCATTCCCAAGTCTGAAACTATCAAATAAAATCAATCAGTGCAGTTTTCAAAACAAGTTTCAATAGAAATTTCCAATAATAAGTTTTTGGCATTGTTGATCAATTTGAATATTTGAATAACCGTTCATTATTATTCAAAGTAGACAATGAAACATTGAATAATTCTTATTGACCCTACGAATTCCATTATCGTTTTGCAGCCTCTGACTTCATAGCAAAAGTAAATTCAAATTCGTGTCTACTCATTACCATCTATTCCATGGTGTGGTTTCATTAACAAGACACAAGTAGTTCTATTTTATAGTTCGACGAAAAAACTTTGTGCGGTGAGTAGATTGTGATTTTCTATTCTAATAATATTGATAAGTTTGAGTTGGCTTCCATTTTCCTCCTTTATTACTGACAATTTCGCCCATTATTTTATTTCTGGGTTCTCAATAGCATGTCGTTGAATGGAAGAGCAGTTTCCGATGTATTCGGATATAGGCGACTGAATTCCGCCCTGTCATAATGTATATTTTTTCTACAACTGTCAAAAAAAGTCCACTTTTTTTGTGTGGTTTGTGTGTGTGAAGTATTACAATATTTCACTATCAACATACGATTTCATTATTGAAGGAAAAGCGTAAAAAAAAGTGCACTTTCTTTAACGGCTGTTGCTAGGCAACCGACAGTTTCATGCAACAACAGTGACAGATCCGAATAATAACGAAATCCTGTCATAAAGCCAGTTCTCATTATCTTTGACAACTAATAACCTATAAATATCTGATATACAACAAATGTTTCACCAATAATTGTTGAAAAATTGTTAAAATTGTTTTTTCCGTTAACCAGCTGTCGTCCCCTTACGAACGGCAGCCCTCAAAACTTGAAACTTGTGCGAGCCAAGGATTAACGAGGTCTTACCTTTTAACGTGCGATTTCTAGCACTTTCTCGGGCCATCAGATAAAAATCTGAAGACGCTGAGAATTCGAACCTAGCCGACCAGCAGTCAATGGTTTTGAACGCTTCAGTCTCAACCACTGAGCTACTTGACTAATATTTTTAGCATTCTTACTATTAAATAAAGTATTATCAAAATTTCAAACTATCGAGGCGAATATATTCAAAATAATAGCATATACCTGTAAGAAAATGAAAAGTTTCTTCGATGGACTAGTTATTCGAAAGTCAAGTCAACATTAATAATAATAATATTGACCTCGATGAATATGTTATTTTAATAATCACTTCACATTTTCCATTTTGCGGGAAGGTGTGAAGAGAAAGAGATTTCGAAATCATTCGTTTCATTTGTTTGAAACTCAACTCTCCGGCATAATAATGAATCAATAAAAATATGCCAAATTCATTTCATACTTGCAAAAAAATATGGATTGTTTATTTTTTTTTTGACAGTTGTAGAAAAAATACTGTATGAAACTCGTTAGTAAAGTGTTTTTTTTTACTCGTAGGAATGTCAACATTTCCTACTCGTAAAAAAAGTATCACTTTACTCACTTGATACATAAATTACTATTTATTCATTTTCCTGTTGTGAAAAATTTCCAGTATGAATAGAGACATAATTATTATTATCATAAATGAAAACAAACCAACATATTATTATTATTAATGAAAACCAACAGGCCTTCCTTTATATGGTATTCACACCGAATTCAATGTCAAGTGAACAAAGAAAATTTAAATCTATATTTTATCATATTGAATATTCGCCTATCAAAGTTCTATATGTTTGTTTCAAATACATCCCTGGATTAATCGGGAAACCATTGACAATCGTTCGTTGCCAACGAACTATCGGACATATTTTGTTGGGTCTTACTAACAACGCTAGTGGACCCACCGATCATTCTCAAGAAATATTTTTGCAACCGAACACTAGTTCTTTGCGAGTTATTCAACCCCACTTATTATTTGAACTAGAAAAGTGCAACCAGTCCCCAAAAAAACGAAAAAAGAACCACAGAGCAACCACAGACTCATTGTTCTGCTATTTTCAACCAAAAGGGTGATAGAAAATGTCATCAACATCGAGCTCATGAAATATAAAAAACGCTAAGCAATTGAATGATCAACAATATGGTTTGCGTCGTCAGGGATCAGTTGGTGATCTGTCTGCTTGCGTCTCACATTTATGGCAGTTATCTTTTGAAAAACCTATGTCTGGCTGTGGCATTACATATCTTCAAGTAGTTTGATCGCTTTTAAAACCAAGGAAACTCCGCCAAACTAGCTCACATCTTATGGCTTGTCTCCCAGTTCCCAGTTTTTTTGCTATCCAGCTCTCTCAGAAGGATCTCTTCACGTGATGGTTGACGCAGTTTCATCCGACCTTCTACCTACAACTACCAACAATATTTCTTCTTCGTATTAACGACTCTTTAAGAGGTACCTCATGCCCAATGTATAGCCTTTCGGGTGATATTGCCCTTAACACCGGCTTCTCGTTCAAAGCTTGGTTGTGAAACCATAAAACAAATGGCGAGGAATGATTCAAATATATAAACTGAGGAACAAAACCCAAGCCAGTGGCCAGAGTAATAATGTCAGGATTATCCACACAAATGGAGTCCTCTATTTCAATCAGCAATACAGTTTCATGTAAAAACCATGTGAGGTACATTGCCAAGAGGGCTTCCCAAAAACTTGGTTTCGTTTCATGTCAAGAGCTATTTCACTTCCCGTCAACTGATTATGATGATAATGATACGGTCCGACCTGTCCCAGACTACTTACCAAGGTAAGGTGATCTTAAGTGGCAAAAAACCAGACGTTCCAGAAACACAATAAAAAGTCAAATCAAAGAAACGTAGACTGTGGGGTTCCCCAAGGATCTGTTTTGGGACCCATACGTTTTCTTCTTTACATGAATGACCTAATGCCTCCCCCACCACTGATCTTATACTAACTATACGCAGATGATACTACTGCCATTCAGTCCGACAACACCGCGACCTCATTGGTGTCTAGGATAGATAGTCAGCAGGAACAACTAGAACAGTGGTTCCTAGCAAATTAATTAAAAATAAATGCATCTGAGGCAGAAACCATCACATTTTTCCTCAGGCCTCAGAATGCAAATCTGGCAGCTCAGTCCTCTACAACCCACACAAAATTTCTTGGGGTTTATTTAGATGAAAAACTCTCTTGGAAATATCACAGCGAATATCTATGCAAAAAAATGGCCAGCTTCTTATATCTTCCTAGAAAGTCACGGTCGTTTATAGGAAAAATTGCGACTGTATCCAGATGATTGCAAAAATCACCTTCGAATGGTTGAAACTTTCCATGTGGAACTTTCATCAGCAATAACGCCAATCATTGTAGTCCTTAATGTAGGATGTTCGATAATTTTAATTTTCTTCTTTACAACATCTCTGTTTGGTTTTTTTCCACTCTTGGAACTTGACAACCAAAATGACCATAGATCTTTTTCCAGCGGCTTCATTGCGACTTCATTTATACAAACTGAAAAAGTCTTTCAAAAAGTCGTCGCTTTATGTTATTACTTTACAGACACGTCGAACATAGGGATGTTCTTCAGCGAACGGAAAAGCTTTGGAACGCACTGGCTTGGAAGGTATTTCCTGAGGCACACAGCCTGTAGAAATTCAAGAAGGAAAACAATTCTCATTTACTTTATTTCGGCTCTTACGATGTTCTCTGAACATTACAGGTTTTTCTTTTCGTGGAAACAGGAACATATAAAATCATTCCATACTATTGTCCAGAAGACAGCTGCTATTGAAAAGTTGGGAACTGTAGATGAAAAGGGGTCTATTTCAATTAGCGTACTTAATTAACGCTGTAATCAAATGTTAGTGCTACTCAGAGTGCCTAGGAAAGACTGAGGTTAAACAAAATTCAAAACTGTGTAAACTTCAATATCAAGTATCTTAGCACAAGTGGTTCACAGCATACTCCACAAGCAGTTTGATAAGTTCACGAAAAGCCTGAAACTTGTCTCGCAGGAGCAATTTGGCCTTCCTCAAAAATGTACTACAACGTCCCAGGACCCTACAGCATCAGTAGGTAATGAATGAACACTTCCACAATTCAAATCATAAAATGAATAAAGATATTTCAAAACTTCTCCAAAACTGTCGGAAAGAAAAAATCATGAACCTGTTGGAGTCTTTGGAAACAAACAAGTCAAAAAAAAATAGCTTAGTCTCGCATCTATAACATAACACCACAAAACTTGCAAATACCTTACCCCTCCTTTGGGTTAGATAGCAAGGTACCTCCAGAAAAAATCACTATTCAAGCGTTATATTGTAATTTGGACAAAACAGCAGATGGAAAATATGGTATCGCTAGCATCTCGGACAAGAAACTTTTGTCTAGATTGTTTGTTTTGTCATATTCGATGTCTTCGTCATCACTCTCTTCACATGAGTCAAAGTTACTAACATTTGTATCATGAATCATCACCATTTTCGGATAACTTCCTAGCACAAGATGCTTTTTTCCCACAATAAATTCGAATGTCAGTTACTGCCAATGGGTTCAAGTTTCTATGAAAACTGTTCGACGTATCAACTCCACTTGTTATTAATTTTCACTTCATCTTTCACCTGTAGTGCGTCCCCGCCCCAATCAGCTCATGTAGCTCGAAGAAAAAACGAAAATATCCGTCAATACCAAAACAATTTTTGGAAATATTTTTTATTTATGCTTCGCCCCCCCCCCCCCCCCAAACAAAATTCTATATACGCCACTCCTGCCACACTAAATATTGATGTTATTACGTATTGATGGCAACTCTATTGTACTTTATGAACCTTTCAGTTCAATATTCATTCAGGAAGTTGGTCATTTGAACAATCGGATTATATACATTCATTTACTTAGCACGAAGTTGATAGAAAAAACAAATACGTCACGTTCTGACAAATCAAAAAAATTGAAATTACAAATTTTCAAATTATGAACTTCATGAGAATAAAGAAACAATGGTATAGTTGTATTTGTCGTAAAAACCAACGTGTTTGGTCATAAGTGTGATGAAAAATGTACAGGCTGTATTTTTTTTGTCGTACCACTTTTGCCATCTTGAATATGGTGGTGATAGTAGTTGCGCATTGTAGTCATCAATCAAATGATGTCGCAAACATTTTATTACTGATGTCTTTAGTTGAGAACCAAAAGGCTTTACCCGTTATGACGTTTTAGAACAAATTGTATGAAAATTGAAATAGCCCGATTACGTTAATGCCTCTTCTGTCCGCCTCCTGTTCTTCAATTTGGTCCAATATATTTTTCATTACCACGTTTCGTTCTTCATGGGACACCCTCAACTTCATCTTTTGGAATGAATTTGCTGATGGTGCAGCTAGGGATGCCAACTGACTGTGTACCAACTGACCTGAGAACATTTCTCAAAAATTCTGTCCAAATGTCCTGGCAAACCCACTGGAACGAAAATTCCACCAAACTTCATGAGATCCGACCGACAATAGCTCCACTTCAATTACCTAATTTCCAAAGGAAAGAAAAGATAATCGTACGCATCTGATGGCCACTGAAGAAACCCCTTTTTGTACAACCTGCAATGTTCGAATCACTGTGAAGCATATCCTGATCGACTGCGCACATTTAGATACAAACCGTAGAAAATATCACATCGATGGAAACGTAGCAGAAATGCTAACAGATTTACACAAAATAGAAAATACTGTACTCTTTCTAAAAGACATTGCTTTGTGTTATAATATCTGATAAGTATTCTTTATCAATGTATATATTCCATCCAGTGCACATTAGTAAACTGATTTGTATATATTCTATATATATTGTGTATTGTTCAGGTGTCAGTGGCCTTTGTAGTCGAGACACATTAATTCAATTAAAAAAAAATCCCTGTCAGAAGACCCTTTAAAGTGTACGAAATCTTCGAGATTAGAACACGCCATGCTATAAAGGTTGTTGCTATTCATTATTCACCAGTTACGTAAAATGTTACTTTTTAAAACTAGCTAACGGGTGTAAGACTTTTCCTAATCTAACCAATTTTTATTTGGTTTTTTAAAAAATGAAAAATCTATATTTATTTCACAGAACTCACTCAAATATGGACAGTTACATCGTCCCCGATGACGCTGTCATATCAGGAATTGGTGGATGCTTTCCGAAATCAGAAAATTTGGTCGAGTTCAAAAAAAAACTTTTCGAAAATAAGTCTCTTCTGGAATCACGATACGAGGATAGTGAGTACTTTCATCGAATCATACTGGAATGAACTTTATTTCAATATTTCCCATTTTAGATGAATTGGGAGTATGTCCCCTAGTGGGAGCAATCGACTCCAATCATTTTGACAATGCTTATTTCGGTATTCATAGAAAGCAGTGTTTTCACATGGACCCTATGCACTGGCGTGCCCTGGAATGCACTTTCTCAGCGCTATTGGACGCAGGTTAGTACCAGTGTTGAAATCAACTTATTATCATGAACTTTATTCATTGAAAAATACATACCGTGTAATTTTTTTAAAAATTAATACCTCTAAAAACAAGACAGTTAGTATAAAATTCCCGAAACATTTTTTACCGTATCGTTGAGATACGTATTACACATACCCCTATCTCACCCCTACACATTACCCCTAGGAATTCTTATATGGATTATCCTACTTAACCTCATTAGACAGGTTATTTCGTCAGAAACTCAGCGATATAATTTTCAGGTTAGATTTATGATTTTTTGCGAAGTACGGCTCCGAAGTCTGAGTGGATTTCTCTAACAGAAAACAACTCCTGTCACCTACTACCGTTGAATAATTTGTGTTGATGTCTTGGCAAAGTCTCCTCTACTATACAATTCTTTTTAAAACTTTTCTTTCCGAAATTATGTTTCGATTAGAGTTGAAACTATAGTATAATCATCGGTTTTTAACATGTGTGCAAATTTTCAGCTCAATCGCCAGCAAGTGGTTGAGAAATTGATTGAACTGAAAATATAGACAGTCAGAGATATGGGCAGACATACGAAAAAAGCGAGTTGAATGAAAGCCAGTAAAAAAAGAGAGATGACGAAATCAACTGCCAGATTTTAGAGTATACGTGTTAAAAACTATTAATTTCGATTAATTTTATCACTGAAACAATAGGCCGTATTCCAAAGCAAAGAATTTGCTTTTACTTGCAGGAGTCGAAGCATTTACTTAATATTATATTCATAATAAAAGGTGAAAATATTTTGGTACTGGAACAAAAAGGTTTTGCTTCAAAAAGGTATTACTTTTTTGGTCTTCATAAACAGATCATTTGCCTCAAAACGGAAGAATTTACTTCAGAAAATATGCATCTACTCCAGAGAAGCTTCTGTACCAAATATTTCAGTCGTTTATATGCATTAATAGAGTTCAGTTGTGAAGGACGCGCGTGATTTTATTGAATTTTTCCGTCCACCGTCCATTTATAATGTATTTTACCCAACCTTATGCTCCGGTGGATATTGAGTCCGTTGTGGAAAAGGACAAGTGCCGAATCTATTGGAATTACTCATTCCCCACCCTCAGGTAAATACAAGCAAATGAGTCTGATGTATTCCTTCTCGACCATCATAGTAGGACGGTTTTTGTTATAGACTTTTAGGCTCCTGGCAAAACGAACATCGTCCGAAAAGAGGAGAAAAACGGACTCCGCAGGCTCTACCCAAACCATTCTATTAAAATGGTGGTTGCGATCATATCGGTCCTTGGTGGAACGTTGAAAACGCTGCTCTCTAATCTGAAAATCATACCGGTTTGATGTGATGCGGCAGAAATCTTAGCCGGAAAAATGCAGAATGCCGTTATCCTTGGTTCACTCCGTCTGCTCATTGCACATGACTCTCTGTCCTAGTAATCACTTACCCCATGGACGTGAGGAGTGACTATTGGGGTAAATGACACCAGCGCACCTTCAGGATGTATCGGCGCTCCGGAGACAGGGCCCGACTGGAATAATCCTAACGGATAGAAAAAAAAGATTGTTTATATTCTCCACTTGACAAATACATATACCCAAACTGTGTTTAATTGCCATTATCAAACTGAAATGCAAATATAAAGTAGCGGTACCAACTATCAAATGAAGTAGGTACTTAGACAAATGACACAAAGTTTTGGCCCTTAATATATTTTAATTGTTCTTATTGTCGATTTCATATGGTATTTCTGTCGTAAGCTATGATGATACATGGATAAGCTATAATTAAACTAGTATGTAGAACTTAAAATGTAGAACTCGTTCGGCGGCCATTTGTACACTTGACTCGCGAGTGTCTACCTTTTCCTTTTCCGAATGAGGATTTGCTTGCAAGGAGAAGGGATAGATTGTGAATACGAAGTCAAGCACAACCTTTTCCTTCTACTTTCTCCCTGTAAGCGTTTCCTTTTACTTTTACCTTTACCTTAGAAGGAATTACTTCATTTTTACAAATACGGCCTAATATAACGATTTATGCACAATACAAAAATTTTATTACCTTCTACCTTCTCCTTGTAAGCTTTTCTTTTTACTTTTACCTTTACCTTTACCTCATGCATAACACAAAATTTGTTTTTCAGGTGTGAACCCCCATGAATTGAGCGACAAGCGTGTCGGAGTATTTTTTGGGTCGACAATTGGAGAAAATGATGTACTATTCACGAATTTGATCGAGAAAGGATATGGGTTGACTGGAAGTGCCAGAGCCTTGATGCCAAATCGTATATCCTATTGGCTGAATTTGAAAGGTAAATAACTTTATTCGGCAACCGCCCGAGAAGTAGGTATCCCGGACGATTTTTCTTTGAGAAAGTACGTACTTTCCGGACTAGTCCGGAAAATGCTCGAATTTCAATATAAATATTTATATAATTAAGAATTAGAATGTTTCTGTTAGTACCTATCTTCTGTTCGCATTTCGATATTTAATACAAATACAAATTAAAATGTTCGAAATTTTGTTTGGAAAAGAGGTCGACCTTCACCGGACGAAAATTAATAAGCCAGCCTATTCTCATCGACTGTTAGTGAAAAGGTGGCATTTTCATCTGTTTTAAAGTACAAGTTAACGCCCGAGGCAAATTTTAAATTAAAGAATCACTGGAAGTATAACGATAACAATAATAAATTTGGTCAAAAATTCTACACCACTCTAAATATTGCAGGACCCAGTCTCAACTACGATTGTAATTGGACATCAGGAATGGAAGTTTTGCGACTGGCAAATATTGCAATCAAAACGGGACAGTGTGATTCCGTCATTATTGGAACTACTAATATAACCAGATTTGTCGAAGTGCAGTGGCTCTATAAAGACATGGGATTAACTTCAAACGACGGTAGTACTAGGGCTTTCGATGAAAATGGTAAGGAAAACTGAAAAATTACTTCGAGTATACTAACTTCAATGATAGAACTCTTTATAACATTCGATTCTTCTATGAAGGTCACTTCATTCATTTTATAACAACATTGCTATACCATGAACTTTGAAAGGTTAGGAATAAATTATATATAGAAGTGAGTTACCTGTTTTCACAACCGCTAAAATATGTCCAGAACTACAAAATAAATTGAACTGTACTGACAATATTCAGAAAGAATTATGATTTTCAATTCCAGTATGTATTCTCCTATTTCGGAAAATATACTTTATACAGCTAATTGAATTTTATGAATGAATTCAGAAGTGTTTCGTTTCCACTAGAACACGTCAATACATTGTTTTTCAGCACAAATGTTGATTTAAACTAATTTCTAATTTATTTCGTACCGTGGGTTATAATTAATATTCCAATATTCCACTCACTGCACTCTATATATATTGTTCGAATATCTAATCTCCGACTCTATAGTGGAATGTTTCCGGAACGATCTGAAATTTCTAGTCGAGACTAGATGGCGCTATAATGGGGAACGATTTGCTCTGTTGGTATTGAAGGTGAAAGGCAACGACTTTCTACCTGCCAAAATCCGCTCTTCAAGTCTAAGGTCGATAAGATTGTAGAGCCAGCCAGCGCGTCGAGGGTGTCATCTATTCTCGGTAGTAGGTTGCTGTCTTTCTTCGTCGCGTTGTTCAGTTGTCGGTAATCCACGCAGAATCGTATTGATCTGTCTTTATTCTTTACCAGTACGACTGGAGATGACCAGGGGCTATCATATGTTTCAATTACTCCTTCTTGCCCCATATCGCTGACTATTTTGCATGCCTCTTCCTTCTCGGCAAGAGGGAGACTTCTGGCTGATTGACGGATTGGTCCGGCATCTCCAGTATCGATTCTACAATTCTTCGTTCTACCCCCTTTTTCTTTTCCAGTGTTAAAGACATCTTGGTTTTTCCTCAATAAGTCTTTTAGCCTGAGCTGCTGTGTCAGTTCTATGCCCTTTGATGATAAGCAACCAGCTTTTTCGATTCTGCAGGTAGATGTTTGGTTTGGCTAATTGTACCGCGTACACACCTGACCACCGAGGAAATTGGCGAGGAGTGGCCCAAAGTTGTTCCTTTCTTCATGGTCACTGGATGGTATTTGATATTCATGACACTTACTGGTATAAGTTTATCGGCGCGCAGTAAGGTCTTCCCTAGTGCAATTTTCTCATCATGCAGCTCGAGCTCGAACATCACCACGCTCCCGCTGCTCGCTCTGCCATTCATGCGAGCCTCCAGAATGATTTCAGCCCTCTCGGGTATGCTCATATCGTCAGCCAACACGACCCGTATCATTTCTTCGATTATCCCGTGGAGCACTAGCTCTTTTCCGTTGACACGTACGACGCTCTCTTTGAAGTTCGGCTCGAGCCCTCTAGAATTCATTATGTCCATTCCAATAATAGTTTCGTTCTCGATGTCCCGACTGGTACTCGGTGTCTCAGTTTTGCGCTGCCAAGAAGATCGTTAACTCGCCGTTTACAGTTCCAGGTTGACGGTTCAATTCTTGCTGGTGTGTTGGCAGAAGTAGGTCCAGGAATTGTTCTTGTCGTACGTGTATCTAGCAGCATGGTGCGAAGCTCGCTGTCCACGAATACGTCTTTGTTTTGTCGACGAAGAACAGAGATACATGCGTTAATAATGTGCCGAGCATTTGCTCGGCACATGCCCTATCTTGACACAATTACATCTTATTTGCCTTCTTTCAGGCAGCACTTCCACTATAACTTTTTTTATGGTGGCCTCCAGGTCAGCTGGCTCCTGAGGGTCTTGCTCAATGAATCAAACTTTGCCCTGGCTTTTGCAATATTATTTTGCTGCCTCCAGAGCGCGTGCCAGTGCGTCTACGAGGTGAGTTGGGCGAGCTAGTGTCAATGCTTGCCTAGTTTCTAGGTTACGAAGCCCATCTAAGAACGCCTGAATCACGAATCGCTCCATAATATTTTCCGGCGTAGCTGGATAAGCAACACGAACCAAGCGTGCAATATCAACCTCAAATTCTTGTAGGGATTTGCTTGGAAGCTGTTTTTCAACTGTGAATGGTATACGTATTTTAAGTGGGCCTGGCCATACCGTAGTTCTAGGTGTTTATGAGCTGCTCATAATCCTCCTGTTCTTGGGCAGTAAGGGTTTGCAAGATGTTCGTTGCTTCTCCGCGTAATGCATATGTTAATGCTACCCCACCTTTCCATTGTGAAAACGAATAATATTTTCAGCTGCTGGTTATGGTAGAAGTGATGGTGTAGTAGTGATGTACGTTCAAAGATCTTCCGAAGCAAGACGCAGCTACGCCAGCATTATGCATATAGCCACACGATTCGATGGAAATCATGGAGGAAATATACTAAATATTGAAGAGAAGAACCTTACCGAATTCCTGGAGGAGTTTTACCAGAAGTGTCCTGTTAAACCAGAGGATATCGACTATGTTGAAACATATGGTTGTGCTATTAAGGTAAAGTACATTGAATCCTATTTTTCTTTGTTTTAAGTAAATAGTAATTTACGTAACAAGTCCGGAAAATCATGTTTTTTTGGACGAGTAGGCAAAATTCTAGGACTAGCCGTAGGCGAGTCTGCGACTTCTGCGAGTCCTGGAAGTCTGCGACTTCTGCCAGTCCTAGAAGTCTGCGAGTCCTAGAAGTCTGCGAGTCCTGGAGTCCAAACAAATTGTTTTCGGACTTGTTGCGTACGTTCATTTTCGGCAACCGTGTAGAATAAAATCAATAAGACACATTTCTTTGTTATTTTTCTTTATAGAACAAAATTTCAAACATTTTATTTCTTATTTGCATTAAAAATAAAAATTCTAACAGAAGATATGTACAGACACATTATTGTTCTTATTTATATTAAAATTTGAGTCTTCCCGGCCTAGTTCGGAAGTACGTACGTCCAAGACCAGAATTATTTTGTTAAAGAAAAAGCGTCTAGAAGTGGGTACTTTTCGGACGAATGCCAAAAAAAATATTGATTAATAGAAACAGACAATTCGGCATTTGTACTGCAACTCTCGCCAGAAATTGAAATTGTTTTTGTTTCTCGACTTTGAAATTTTATAAGTCTTTCTTGCAAAAATTGTTTTCGCATGCTTTTAATTTATTTTCAATCAATAGTTCATGAAGGAAGTTGTAATAAGGTAACTGAAATAATCGTTCTCATGTGTTTCTATGTTACAAGAGGATGTGTGTCAGTGAAAATGAGCAACTAAAAATTTTCAGTATATGGGAAAGAACTAGAAATAGCCATACTCACAAAAAATATGCGTGTCCTAATCCTCCATCATATGGTCAAAAATTAAACGGGGTGTTCCATCTGAAAAAAAGAGAAAATTCAATTCAAAAAGTTCCCAAATTATAAATCATTTGTTTGAACCACCCGGTAAAATTAGAGAGCATGCGTATGGAACAGAAATATCATTGTGAGAACATGAGGAAGGCGTCAGGCGTCTAAGGTGCATATGAGATACTAGTACTCTTTATGAGGCTAGAACTAAAAAAAATAGGGAAAAAAATGTGTAGGTGGCTCTAATTCCAAATCCTCATTGTGTTCGATTCTCAACAACTTTTCTGAATAAACTTCTTCGATAATATCAAAAATAAGGGTAGATAGATTACTCTTGATCTTAATTCTTAATTTTTTTTCCTCCCCTGTACACCGTTTGGAAATTTAGAATCTTGATCTCAAATACAAGTTTTTCGCAAAGCACCAACTTTTGTAA